>OY776112.1:425883091-426483091 GCA_963675035.1 Allygus modestus | reverse complement strand
AATAAATCCCCCGCCAAAGTGTTCGTCGCAGCCTCGGCCCGAGCGACCGGCACCTCGGGGCCCGCGGCAGGGTCCTCCGGTAAACACAGCCTCGCGGGGCTCGTCGCGATATCACTCACGCGAACACGAACAGTGTTTGACGCTGCATCGGCGTGTGATGGAGCATCGGAGCCCACCGCAACGTCGACGCAGATCGCCGACACATGATTTTCCAGCGCCACGAACATCTCAAGGAGCATCGCGGGCTCAGGCTCCGGCTGGGGTGAGTTGCTCCGCCCGGGGCGCGGTGATGATGGAGTCGACGCACAACGTTGAGGCGGCGCCAGACACACCCTCTTTGCAGGTGGTGATGACCCCCCGAGCCTCGGCATCGTCTCCAGCTGCTGGACCGCTGGTGATAAGGTCCGCCGTTGACTGCATGAGTACTCGACGTGGCGTCGCAAATGGGCTCGACGCTTGAACATGCATCCGCATCCCGAACACACGTGACCGTCACCTTGTCCATGCACTTCACGCATGTGACGATTGAAATGGTCGTTGCGGCTAAAGAACTTCTGGCAAAGAACGCACACTGGCCCTTTCATCTTGCGTGTTGGAAGCAGACTGATGAGACGCTTTGGAGTAGGTCAGTGTTCACACAGCTGTACAAGGGTAAGTTTTTGTAATGGAGGCGGCGCATCCGAGATGCCGAGGGGTGGTCCTAGGAATAATTAATTAACCCACAGGCCCGAGCAGCGGAATGACCGGATGTAAAAAAAAATACCCCGCCGCAGCAAACCTGCGTACTCATCGAATTACAAATGCATAATATATGGCTTAATACCGTATAAAGCAACATACCAAGTATCATAAAAATGTATTCACATATAAGCGATATATACAATTTTAATTATTCTCCATAAGAATAACGTTGGTTATGAGTACGTAGGCTTGCTTAAACAAGAAACACAAACAATCGGTTTTATGCAGATATAAATAGAATTTAACTAGGAGAAGCCACATACCAAGTTTCATCAATAGTCAATAATAAGTAAGCACTATACAGCATTTTAATTATTCTTCATAAGAATACCATGACTTATGTCACATTACTTATTCACAATAAGAATAACATTGTGACTGAGTACGCGGGTCCGATGTCGATTGTAATTTCCCGCACGTGCATAGAGCAGACCTAGACTGGTCAAGAACAAAGCTAGCTTAACTGAATGTAACTAAAAAGCTTTGCGATATAGTGAAATATAGTTATGATCGTAGTTGATTTCCAGAAAGATTGGTGAAATAGATATCGTACTAAACATTTATTGACAATTGACATAATGTACCCATCAGGATATAAAATCTATTGTATGGGATGAAAGAATTTTCAGGGACTATCAACACACACAATTTGCTCATATAGTTTTCCCGTAGAATAGGCTTAAGTCTCATGTTTAATTTCTATAATGAACTAAAGTTATTGACGATTAAACTATTCCGTTCGTGCAAGGCGTCATGAATAGTTTCTTACATACATACAAATTTAGAAATTAATATAAATATACAATTATTTCATTTCTTGTACATTGTAAATAGATCAACCTTTTTAGCAAATGTCCTCTAATTAGAAAACAATTAAAAGCTATTACCATTAGTGGCAAGGTAGGACCTATACTAGCCTATACAATGAACACTTTTTTTTCCTTTGAGACTCACAGGTGGTAAAACAATATTTGTTAATATAATATGTAGTTCATATATTGTATATACTGTGTGTGTATGGGTTCGTTATCGTGGTAAATTTGGAAGAATCGTCATCGGATTGCTGTGAAATGTTTCATTAATGTGCAAAGATTCATGACTCCGATTCGTGAAACCAGAAAGATTGGACTATGGAAAGGGGAGTTTAATAGTTATCAAAAATCTGTTTTATTGTTCTCAACACACTGCACGTTGTATGAGTTGTCTAATAGTATTTTTATAAGATAACAAATTCAATATTATCTCTCTTATATTTACGAAGTACCTAGACCGAGCACCTTCATCGCTCCAAAAAACGTTTCTACATAAAAATTAAGCTTAATTATAATAAGGTAAGAGTTAATAAAGTATCCAACATTTTTCGAGCAATAAAAATTTACTATAATCATGAAAAAAGACGTAAAGAATAAGCTAAACACTTTGAAAATTTGGCTGATTTGGCGAGGGGGGCATCCAACGTGGGGGGAATCTTTCAAAAGATGTGTCTTTGTGAAACAAATCCAACGAAGAAAGCATGTCAACATCTTGTATCGGGAAGCGATGGAAAAGGCCAGTGAGGCAGAGCCCTGAGATGGACAGAAAAGAATCCAAAATATTTTAGTCCCAATAATGAAATGGTATTAGGCTATTAATTAATGATACATGCTAAAAAATGAGTCAGACTTAGTGAGTAACAAGGATACACAAAGATCTCAACCATTCTACACTCATCATTCATTCATATTCGTATTAAAATACGCCCTTATTAACTTGTTGCGTCGGCATCGCAAAGAGAAATTGAGATATATTGGTAAAGTGGTGAAGACACATGTTTATAATTAGAATCGATCTTGTTTAATTTTTCTTTTTTAGTGGAAATTATAGGATCCCCTTGGAGAAATGTACTGATTAAGTTGTGTTTAATTAGGCACACCTAGAGTTAGACGGTAAATCTGAGTTTAAAAATCAATTTTAGAAGATTTAAGTGGATTTGAATAGAAGTGTATCAGAATACCCCCGTCGCAACAAACCTGCGTACTCAGCGAATTTCCAATGCATATATATATGTGACTCACTACTACATGGAGCTATTTACCAAGTTTCACAAAAATACAACCATAAATAATCGAGATATAGAATTTTATTTATTCTTCATAAGAATAACATTGGACAACGTACTGTGTTTAGCACTTTGAATATCTCTGCAACGGTTGGACGTAGAACAACGATTAATAACCAAAATGTTTTTGTTGAGCTAAACACATTAATAAACAGAAATGTGCAGTTTAGATTAAAATTATTTACATAAAAACTAATATTTACATAACAACATTTCTAGTCCACGAATGAACTAGAAATGAACTGATTTTGTTTTAAAACTGTTTCAACCTTGTTTGGTCTCATCAGATAGTGATATGCTTATTGAAAGCAACACTATTACAGTTGTTTTTTTTTTTTGATTTTATATTTTATATTTTTTTGGGGGGTTTTAATTTTATAATTTTCCAGCAGCATCTTCGGTGAAATAATTAATGTATTCTATCAACTTCTAATATTGCAACAGCTCCGTTGCGGATCAGGCCGAGACATCTATCTTCTAAGATCCCGAGCATCGCCTGCGCATAAAAGTTTATTTTATGCTTCCTCGGGATAATATTGATTATGGCCTCGCCGTCTATTATGTCGATGAGGCCGAACTTCAATTGGAACCTATGGTCCAAGGCCATACGCATGCGGAGCATGCCCGTCAATGCCAGCACATCGTCGCTGTTGGTCAAGCAAAAATACATCCTGCCTAGTTAAAGTCGCTAGGGGATGTGAGCTGAGCGCCTACGTCGGAGGCGGGGTTGGGGCTGCCAGCGTGTTATGTAACAACAGGGGCTGTCGGCGTGTTATGTAACACACAGGAAGTAGCCGCCACAGACAAAAAATTAATCCCAACCGCCCTTGGGGGTGGAGACCACCCTGCTCTAATGGAATTCGATGCCGGGGGCCTATAATTATCAAAAACCCCAGAGTCTCGAAAGAACTATGAATGGACTTGCTACACAGAGAAAAATTATTGGTTAATCCAAGTTTTTTATAAGTTAGTTCAACCAATATCAGAGGTTACTATATGGACAACTATTTGTATGAGTTCAATTAACTAATCTCAGAGAGTTAAAAATTATATGTTGGAACAAACAATTTTATAAGTTAACCAATAAATTCATTGGTTAATCCTATACTCTAGTATGAGTAAGGTTTGCTTGCTTGCTTGCTTGCGTGCTTGCTTGCTTGCGACACGGATCTCAAAAACGGCTCCAACGATTTCCTTCAAATGTTCAAAATAACTAATTTCTGGGATAAAAATAAGTTCTAGACAGGCCTCATCCCTAAGAAAAATCAAATAATGTAAAAAAAAAAACTAAAATGAAAAGTTATAAAAATTAACATTGGGCTTATGGAGTTTCAAATCAAAACAAAAGTATTGTAACAGCCGTTCAAAATTAACCAGGGAACTGTCAAAGTAATACTCATGTTGTTTATGATTATTAACATGTGGATTCCTGAGAGCAGAGATTAACGGATTTGATTAAAGATTACATATATAGAGTAGTAAAATAAATCAAAGGGACATTGAGATAAAGATGACAACTGGAGGGACCTTAAAAATGTAGAAAAGAGGCTAATGAATAATACAAATCTGATTATCAGTATGGGGAAGTGGTGAAATATTACTCCGAGTCATCTAAACAAGCTGAATGACCTTCCCCCCGAGCAAAGCTCGGCCCCCAGGTACTATAACTAATTTGTTTCAAAGTAGTTGTAATAACCCCATAATCTAGTTTGTTACAACCTATATTCATTTAGTTGTTAGCCTCAATGCTTAACCTAGACAGTCCTAGAACCCCAGGCTTAACTTAGCTCTTGGAAGAATAACCAAAGTTGCTGGGTTCTACATCTAAGTTTTAATTTGTTCTGTCTAGATCAAGGATTATGCATTCATAAGAAAAGGAGGCCTAACAGTTTTATGAGGACGAAATGAATGATTCAAAATAAATGTTGTACAAAGACCTCCATGTACTCGGATTGTAAATTAGCTAATTGTTTGGATCAAATAACTTTAATCATAAAAGAAAGCTGGTAATTATATGATAAATTACCTTCAAAACGGGGTATTAAATCGTCCAACCCCCAACTTATTAGAGTAGTTCACAACTACTCATCCAAACACAACTTTATCATCCATGCTGGAACTCACAAAGACTGCCACTGCCACGGAATAATCTTGGCGCCAAATTGAAGCACAAAAAGGCGCAATTCATGAAGGCATTGGTTTCATCTAACCAGTTTAAAGTAGTTACTTTAACAAGTTGCTGAACGTTACCTCTTTGGTGGGTTAGGACAAACCTTAACAACTATTAAAAACAACTCAATATGGTCAACCATTTCCGGATTCTTGAAACAACTACTACGAAAAGTTAAACTAACTGTTGCTTTGTTTACGTTAACCTTTCCTGGCCAACCACTTTCGTTAACTAATCGTATATTGGTCATGACAACCATTCCATTTTTCTCTGTGTAGTAGAGTATATTGGCCGGTTTTGCAGGTGTATGATATATTTATGTTCGAGCGACCAAAGTTTCGCACAGAGCAATTAGATAAACTTGCAAATGCAAAATGCACCACACACACACACACCGCTCGCCAGTAGGGTATATTGGCCGGTTTTGCAGGTGTATGATATATTTATGTTCGAGCGACCAAAGTTTCGCACAGAGCAATTAGATAAACTTGAAAATGCAAAATACGAAATACACCCCACCATCCAACCCATACACGCCCCTGACAAAATTTTTTTTTTTTTACACCATAACTCCAATACTGTTAGTGCGATTTTATTTGTAGAACTTTACCTGGGTTAGAGTTAATGAAGGGGGGTGTATCGATACACCCCCCTTTGCAGTATATGATCAAAGCATTACGTTCACCTTTTTCCTCAAAATTTGCATTCAATATCTGTTTTGCTCGTTCAGATATGAATGTTACTTTACAATCATTGTATGATAGCTCTGTCCCAATTTGTGGTTGAAAACTGTTGTTCTGTCGATTTAATTACTAGGGGGAGATTTTCGCTCCCCCTAACACATAATGGGTTAGGGGGAGATTTTCGCTCCCCCATACTACAGGAATTGTTGAAGACAAGAATGCACCTGCTAATGTCATTGTATGATAGATCTGCCCCACTTTGGGGTAAAGGAGGCGAGGATGGTAAATAATGAGAATGTTTCTTTTTTTATTCTGAGTACACAACTAGTTTATTGATAAAAAACAAATGCAAAATTTCAAAACTCAATTGGTATACATTTGTGCAAAGAGTCTTCTGATCAGTGCATCGTTGTGGCCGACAGAAGAGTGTTCAAAGAGCTGCACAAAGTCCTTCATCTTCATGCCGTAGTGGGTGCGGCAGTATCGATAGGGTATTTCGCGGTGCACCCTACCAGCGCGGACATGGAATTGGCAGTTTCCTAGGCGGTATGTTCCGCACCATCACACCGCTACTCAAGTCGGGAGCCTCTGCTGTGGCCAAAGAGGCGTTGAAATCCGGTGTTGGATTCTTGGGCGACATGGCCATGCACCAGCGGGATCCCAAAGAAGCCGCTAGAGATCATTTCAGCCAGTTTACAGACTCGCTAAAACGCAGGGCGGATGGCAAACTTCAACGTGTGCTAAGTGGCGGCGGCGGCTCTCGCGCGAAACACCGTCGCGTAACGCGAAAGAATACCGCGAAACACCGACGTGCTACTCCTGCGCGAAAGACTAACGCGAGACTCTCGCGTAAGAGGAACGCGAAGCGCGCCATGTTCGGCGGCCGTCGTGTCACACCGCAGTCTTTGACGAAACTCCTTCGAGGAAGGTCGTCGTCATCCAAGAAGAAGGGCAAGAGCAGCAGCAAGAAGAGAAGGACAGTTAGGAAGAAGACGAGGAAGACGAGGAAAGCAGTGAGGAGAACTTCCGTACGTGATATATTCAATTAACACACACGCTAGCAATGTCGTTTCTACATCAAAAGTCGTGTGAATGCGTCAAGACGGAATTGGACTTATTCTCCCTACCGCCGACGCAGACCAGTATCGAGAGCGGCAAATGGATTCAGTACAAACCAATCTCCACACTGACTGATGATTCGCCCATCGAGTTTGTTGTGCCCGGCAACGGCGAAGAATACACCGATCTTTCGCAAACAATGTTGGAAGTTACAGCGTCTATTGTCAAGTCGACAGGAGCGGCAATCGCAGATGCCGATGAATCGAACAAAATTGGCCCAGTCAACAATTGGCTGCACACGTTATTCAGTCAAGTCGATATGAGTATGAATCAGAAACTGGTCACACCACAAAACAACACTTATGCATATCGAGCGTATATTGAAACATTGCTGAATTATGGCTATGATGCTAGGAAATCACATTTAACATGTGGATTGTGGAACGCGGACGATGCCGGCCACATGGACAATACTCTGGACGATAACGATGGACTAAAGGCGAGACGAAAAATGACAAATAAAAGTCGTGAAATCGATATGCTCGGTCGCCTACATGTGGACATGTGTAATCAGAACAAGTTCCTGTTGAACGGTGTGGAACTGCGTTTTAAACTTATCCGATCAAAAGATTCCTTCTCCATTATGTCGGATGATGGTGACTACAAGGTGCACATTGTTGATGCGAATCTCTGGATACGAAGGTGTAAAGTTAGCCCCACTGTACTGTTGGCGCACAGCAAGACGCTTCAGACCGGCACAGCTAAATACCCAATCACCAGAGTGGAATTGAAAACATTCACACTACCGTTTGGAGTGAGGAGCAAAACTTTGGACAATGTGTTTCTAGGTCAAGTGCCGAAACGAATCATTGTCGGACTGGTCACCAACGCCGCTTATAATGGCGATTTAAAAAAGAATCCATTTAACTTTCAAAATTTCAAAACCAACTACTTCTCGCTGTACGTGGACGGTGAACAAGTGCCGTCCAAACCGCTACAACCACACTACGAAACCGGCAAGGGAAAATACGTGATGGCGTATCACAGTCTGTTTTCAGGCTCCGGCATACACTTTAGCGATGCTGGTAATCTCATAAATAGAGACGATTACGACGATGGATACTGTCTGATGGCATTCGATCTAACACCTGATATGTCAGCAAGCGACACGACTCATTGGAACCTAGTGCGCAACGGCAGTGTGCGTATGGAGATTGCTTTCGACACGGGGCTCACAGAGACTGTCAACTGTCTGGTATACGCAGAGTTTGACAACGTCATAGAAATCGATCGTCATCGCAACGTGTCTGCGGACTTTGGTGGTTAGATCGTCGGCGGCGGCGTCCTCCTCCTCAGTCTACAACCAACATTCGCACAAGATGGATCGTTTATGCAGAGTACCGCGTAAAAATTCCGCATCTCCAATTATTGTAGATTTTCAATGTTTCAAGGACAACGCAAATGACTACATTCTAAAGGAAGTGTGCGTCTTGGAATTGGTCAGTGGAACACTGCTAATGCATCATATCGCCAAATCACCATTCAGTCGAGATTTCCTATCACAAGAGAAACTGCGTGAAAGCTATTGGCTCACAAAACACTATAACGGATTAGAATGGGACCAAGGTGATATCTGGTATCATGTGCTAGAGGAAAAGTTACGCGCATGTATCGCCAAACGACCGATTGTCTACGTCAAAGGTGCTGAGAAAAAAGAGTTTGTACGATACAATTTCATCACGGATCACTGTACTACTAATGTCATGGATATCAACGATATTGGCTGCGGATCACTATCGTCAATCAACAGTCTACTATCAACAAACGCAGTGCGATGTCGCCACCACAGAACAGCTCACACACGATGCGCTCTAGCCAATTGCATCACATTACGCAGTTGGTTACATCTAAGTACAAATATCGCTGACGCTGATGATTACGCTGACGAAGGTGAGAGTGATACCAGTTCCTGCTTTTGTTTTGCTACTAGCACTACTACTCCTACTACTGACTGTGGCGTCGACACAGTGGAATGAATACCTTAGAGATACAAAAGTGTATGGCTAAACTGCCCGTACAGAATGTTGGTGTCTACGCTGCGGATCAATTGCCCCATTATATTTCACCATCTACTGCTATGATTGTGAACACTGATCCACACAATGAAGACGGCACTCACTGGGTCGCTTTCTACCTTAACAAAGGAGGAGGAATAATTGAATTCTTTGACAGCTACGGTCAACCGCCACATCTTCAATTCTACCAAGGATTCCTGAGACGCAACGCTCGTCGCTACCTGTACAACGAACATCGCCTTCAAAGTGACAACACTCTGGTCTGCGGTCAATACTGCCTTGTATTCCTGTACTGCCGCACCCACTACGGCATGAAGATGAAGGACTTTGTGCAGCTCTTTGAACACTCTTCTGTCGGCCACAACGATGCACTGATCAGAAGACTCTTTGCACAAATGTATACCAATTGAGTTTTGAAATTTTGCATTTTTCTCAATAAACTAGTTGTGTACTCAGAATAAAAAAAGAAACATTCTTATTATTTCCCATCCTCGCCTCCTTTAGTAATTACTTTTAGCAATTAGTCAGACAGACACATATTGAACGAGCAAAACAGATATTGAATGCAAATTTTGAGGTAAAAGATGAATGTAATGCTTTGAACACATACTGCAAAGGGGGTGAAAGGGGGGTGTATCGATACACCCCCCTTTCACCCCCTTTGCGTGTTGGTGAACACACTAGGTCTGACCCAATTTTGGACATACCTATCATACAATGATTCTAAAGTAACATTCATATCCTCGCCTCCTTTAGCAATTACACTTTTAGCAAGTAGTCAGACATTTTAATTGGTAGTTTACTTTTGAATCTTAAGACTATGTGAGGGGAGAAAAAAAAGACGAATGTATATACGAACAATTTGGCTATTTATTTACACACCTTATAGATATTTTACATCGAGTATGTGCTCCTGAACATTTGTGTTTGGCTAGCAAAACGAGACTCGACACAAACTAACGACTAGAACAAAAAGAAAAAAGGAGCACATTTCTAAGTTTTAGGAGACTCGATACAAACTAATGACTAGGTTTAGCAAAATCGGAAATTTACAAGTCAAGTCAGGGTCTTTGGTAATATGACACAACCACTCAACGCTCCTCATCCTCCGCCTCTTCATCGTCTTGAGGGATGTCTTCGGGCTGAGGTGGCACGTCAACATGTCCCCAAGGCAGTGTGTTTACACCGTCCGGAAGGATGTAGCGTTTGTCATCGTTACAGCTCAAGGATAGCTTGTCGACTTGGACTGTGAAGACGCGGTGGTTTCGGGACTGGAACCTGGTGTTGATGGTTCTCTTCAACACGCCATTGAAGAGGCATTCCCGATAGTCGTCAGAGGTTAGATTGTGTTTTACAACACCTCTAGCGACTCCCTTGGCGCGCTTCACCGTCATGACCTGCAACTCGTCATCTTCAGTCCTCTCCTCGAACTCGACTATATCCATGAAGTATAGTTTCGAGCGAAGACCGAGGTACTCGAGCAGCGGAAGACCGTTCGCTTCATCCTTAAACTTTCCGATGACTTTTGCGTTTATGGGGCTGTAGCATGGATGGTTTTGGGGGTACGCACTGGTGTCAAAATCGTCCAGATGCTCCAACATGTCCTTATAAACATCTTCAGTCTGGACGTCGAACACGAAGCTGTCAGTGTCCATGTAGTCAACCTTCAGACGATCATCGTAGCGGTTCTTCATCTTTCGAAGGAAGTCGTACATGAGCCACTTGCTCAGATCGAGGACACACATTCCGACGTACAGCGGTTTGTCCAGGACGATATTGACTTTCGACATGTGTACAATGGCGACGTCATCGTTGAAGTAGGTTCGGTCCAGGAAGTTTGACTTGGCTACGTACTTCCTGAACATCTCCGGCGTACACACCAGCTTAGAGTTCATTCGCTTGCGAACATTCTCGATCGTCTTGCCAAAGACCGCATTGTTCATAAGCTTGAAAAAGTCTTGCTCAAACTTGGTCGTGGCCTTCTTCCTCAGTTCGGTGTTCATTAGGATGTAGCTCTCTAACCACCGAGACTGACGGAACGAGATGACGCGATGCACGTTCGCAAGCTCCAGTCCGTTTTCCAGCGCCTGCTGCAGGATTCTGTAATGACAGATGTAGTTCTTCTTGTCATCCAGAGTCGTAACGAGCTTCTTGAATTTCCCTCCTGGCGGACGCTTGGTCTCGCAGCAGTAGGGGAGATCCTTGTGAAGGTCGTGCAGGTGGGCGGGGTAGCGAAGGTCAACTTCCAAGACATAGCCGGTGGGTCCTTCGGGGTCCAACGCTGCAATGTCCAGGGACGCGATCTCCTCGCGGCTGAGCCATTGGAAGTGTCCCTGTGGAAGACACTGGGACATGGCCCAACCGTAAAGGTTGTTGGCGTCCAAGTATAGCAGGTGATTCGTTGGCTCTTCAGGTCGTCGATCTTCAGGGCGACATCCATCATGGTTGGCCTTGGCGTGTCTGGTGATCGCCTGGGAAATACCTCCTCTGATTCCTTGCTCGAAGAAGAGGTACATATCAAAGTCCTGTATCGTATCAAGCTCCACTCGACAGGTCCTTAACATAACATCCCAGGCGTATGACGGTAGGGTGTAGTAGTGCGCAGGGTCTAGTTCGTATTCAGCCATCGACGTGTCCCTGAAGCGTTCAAAGACGTCAGTCAACAGCGCAATGTCACAGCGCAGGTACTTCTCAGCGTAGTCCTTGAGGTTCCTACAACCGAAGGTTTCCCACACGTTGCGAGCATGCTCGTAGTCTGCATCCGTTATGTCCTCCAGGGTCAGGTCGTTGTGGAAATCTCGCTGCAGAGGCAGTTCCGTAGTATCTTCCAATACGGCGTTCGACGTTACAAAGTTGTACGGGAACACGCCTTTCCTACGGACTAGATCGAAGAGGTGGTCTTCGGGGAATCTCTTCCTCGTCTCCAAGAGTTGAGCTGGTGGAAGTGCGGCGGCGAGGCTGGCGAGGCTCAAAGCCAGGAACCTGTAGGTGTCGAGGAACCTGACTCTGAATCCTGGCTGTCTTTTTCCACGCCCTTGCATCCCAACCGGTGCCGCTGCTCGGTCGAACAGGAACCGCTTCGTGAAAGCGATGTACCGCTCTTCCGTGTGAGCCAACACCTCAACATCACCAGGGTCGACCGCCAACTCCCGCACTATGAAGTGAGCGTCGTAGTTGGAGAGATTGTGGAAGTAGCAGTTGACTACTCGCTGCTCCCTGTAGCGTAGGTTACATGATCTGTGCGCAGCGCCACGGAACTCGTAGGGCGGCGCGTGGTTGTGATCACGAACCTTTGGGTCTTCGCTTGAAAATGCCGATCCGCAGAGGTAGCAATTCGCTGTCGAGTTGTACTGCATCGTTTCCGCTGGGGTCAGGACAGGGCGCAGATTTCTTGCTTCGTACAGGAAGTTCCACAATCGCTCAACATCAGTTTTCAACATCTCCATAAATGTCTTTGACGCATCATCCCCGAAGTAGACTCGAGGCTCGAACTCCTCAAGTCCGTACGAGTCGATAATCTGGTACGCAAAGGCGTATGGGATGTGGATGTGGGTGGCTACTCCCCCGTGCGGTTCATCCACTTGTTCATCCATCTCCGCGGTCGGCAGTAGAGCACACTCAAAGTCCGCGTAGATGGTGAAACGCTCGCGTCGGGTGAACTCTGGATGGCTGAATTTGATTTCTGTCTTTTTCGGCGTATCCATGCGAATAGGGGCCGAAGCGGAGCAGTATCGCCTGTGCTCCTCCAGACGCTGTGCACCCGTCAGACCGAGCTTGTTCGGACGGTTGTCAAAGTGCGCGAAGCACCGCTTACAGATGAATATGCTGCCCTTATGTGCTGTGAGTTGGGGACGGATCAGTCGGCCAAGGTCTTTGATGTAGGCGTAGTGACTATCACCGTCCGTTGTCACGTACAAAATGTCACAATGGTCTTCACGCTCCTGCCTACAAATCTTCAAGGGAAAGACGGTGTTCTGGTACTTTGGTTGTCCGTTAGGTTTCTGACCCACGCACGTGCGATCAATACCATAGACGTTGATGCTGATGTTGTTTGTCCGCTCAAACGCCTTGATACTCTTCAGAGCAACGGGGAATTGAAGGCCGGTCCAATCGTATCGGGCGATGATATCGTCGGTGTACGATGCCGGTCTATCGGGGTGATCTTGAACAAACTTTCCCAAGACCGCATACATAAAACACCGCTCATCGGTGTTCAATACGTTGACGACTGCTTGGGTGTTCTCCAGAGACGTAGGCAGTGGGAGCCAAGCTCGACCATCTTCACCTAGAGGAGTGTATTCGTTAATACCGACCTCCAAATAACGTACGCGAAGGTATGTCCACCCGGAGCCGATATGATCACACTCAGCCTTCTCTCTGATAAGCTTCGCAAAAGCTGTTGAAATGTAATGGTTCAGGTCCGAGGTCGTCGTCAACGGAGTCATCTTCGTTTTGAAGTTGCGCAGGCAGGTGTTGTTGTGCACATTTTGGAATTCACACTCCAGCTTCAAGTTGACCTTTATGCTGCGGTGTTTCGCCAAGGTGATCTCAAGCAACTCCGTAAGGCTCACAATCAACAACGCCATCACTTCTCCGATTGTGACGAGATTCTCCATCGGTCGCTGCAGACGGTAGGTTAGGAGGCGGTTGCGGAAACCCCGTTGAATGAGTGAGAATACGGGGCTTGACTGTCCTGCTCCAGTCATCTCAACATCATCGGGTTGTTGGTGTGTGCTCGTTCCAGGTTGTGGCTCCGTGCTGGGTCCTGGCTGGGGTTCGTCCTGCACCATAGCCACTCGGTTCAGGATCAGGTCCTTCATGATCGGGCAAGAGAACCGCTCATGATGGTCCTTGTTGAACCCCGTGTTGAAATCCCGGTCGCAGTATGCGCAAGGGAATCTTCGTTCTTGACCATTGCCGTGAAATTGCATGGTGTGTCGACGCAGGTTGTCTTCCCTCTTGAATTCGACGCCGCATGTGCCGCATATGAACCTGCGGACTCTGCTGTGGACCGAATCCACATGTCGACGCAGGTGTATTTCACGACGGAAACGGCGACCACATTCATGGCAGGTGTGGTGGCCAGGACCCGGTCCTTCATCTGAAAATAAAAATAAAAAACAGATTAGGATAACTAAAGATACAAATTCCCCTCTCTCGAGAATCACATTTCAAAATGTAGTTGTTAATTAAAAATACCAATTTTGAAACAGGGAATGTAATCTTCTGTACTGTTTGTCTACATTGATGAACCTGGGTTCAAAGCTAAGGATGTAGCTGCAATAATGAGCTGCGCCAACCCTAAAGAAGCATTATGTTTTAGGGGGAGCGAAAATCTCCCCCTAGCAATTAAATCAATAGTACACCAGTTGTCACGGTCTCATTCTTCTTCATGTACCTAGTTAAATAATTATAAAAAAGGTAATTAGTTTCAAGGGGAAAAAGTTATTTTAATGTGGATTCTCACCTTCAACGGAGTGTTGATTGACATCGGCAGTCGTCTGCGGAGCATCAATCACCTCCCGGGGTGGAATGACTCGGTGATTCGCTTCCATGTGACGCTCTAAAGCTCCCCGGTCTACGAATGTGGCTCGACATGCAGCTTCTCCATCTGCAAACGCACAAAACGATTAGATTGTGGAGTATGTTTAACACCTACCTTTGTTTAGAGTACTTTCAAATTCTCAGTGACCCCCCCCCCCCTTAGGGCCTTTCTCGGGGGGGGGGGGGGGAATTTTTTTTTTAAAGTTTGTAATGTGGGTACTCTGATGACTTGATGGAGCAATCAATAACATAAGTTATTAAAATTAAATTATATTGATATAGTCATGTAATTTTAAATTTAAAAAACAGAGTTCTCTATTCGCGCTAAATAGTTAAAGCTGTTAAATAAAAATTATTTTATCACTCTCCGGTTATATTGCATAACGTATTCCTATATTACTAACATTTAGGTCTGATTAAAACAATACTGCAACGCAAAAAACGTACCTTGCTGCGTTGGTGTTGGTGGTGGTAGTTGTGGTCTCAAGCCGTGGAATCTGATGTGGTGTTGCACCAAATTGTTTCTACGCACATAAATACAACCACAAATGTTACAAACGTGTGTGGCGTTCATCTTTAATATGGATTATAAGTTTTGATAATCACAAACAATACAGCACAACACGAACGTTTTAAATAGTTCAAAGGTGCTTTACGCAAATCGCAAATCGCAAATGATGATAATCAGCAACTAACACAAATCGCGTAGAACGGAACAGGATCGGACTAACACGTCTTCACGCACTGAACTCTCGAACTGAACTGAAGGAGGGCTGGTGATGTGGGGTGACTATCCCCACTAATGGATTTCGGAGAAGGTCGGGGCAAAAACTCTCAACCGCTGTCTTGGGTACAGCACAACACGTACGTTTTAAATAGTTCAAAGGTGCTTTACGCAAATCGCAAATGATGACAATCAACAACTAACACAAATCGCGTAGAACGGAACAGGATCGGACTAACACGTCTTCACGCACTGAACTCTCGAACTGAACTGAAGGAGGGCTGGTGATGTGGGGTGACTATCCCCACTAATGGATTTCGGAGAAGGTCGGGGCAAAAACTCTCAACCGCTGTCTTGGGTAAAGACCACCCTGCTCTAATGGAACTCGATATGAGCGGTCTACTATGGGTTCCTAGAAGGGTCAGCCGTCTTCCCGTCGAGGTATCAAATTACAGCATCCACATTCCCAGACAGGTCTCGACTTGTCGGTTTTTTGTGTGAACACCTGCACCCTCCAGTCGAGGTATCAAATTACAACATCCGCATTCCCAGACAGTAGACTGGACGCGACGGTTATTTGTGCGAACAGCTGCCTCGGTGCAGAGTACTTGAAGGGGGGTGTATCGATACACCTCCCTTTGCAGTATATGTTCAAAGCATTGCAATTATATTCTCCTTAAAATTTGCATTCACTGGTAGTTCAATTGACCGCAAGCGCTGATGGGCTAGCTCTGTTGGTTGTAGCGTTACCCTGATCAACTCTTGTATTAATTATCCAAAGTATGTCATGTGGGTACTGAGAATACTCGGCTTGACGAGGAGAATCCAAAAATGCAAAAAAAAAAAAGGTCAAAAGTGTGGTGCGGGCCCCTTTTTTGTAAACATCATCCAAAGTGTACGATGTGGGTACTCAAATGACTCGGCTCGACTAGACGAATAAGAATCTGCAATCAGAATTCAAATCCGACCTATGGTAACCAATATAGCCCCCCCCCCCTACATCGTCCAAATGTACATTGTGGGTATGCAAATTTCTCGGCTTGACTAGACGAACAAGAATCTGCAATCAGAATTCAAATCCGACTTATGGTAACCGAGATAGCCCCCCCCCCCCCTACATCGTTTAAATGTACCTTGTGGGTATGCAAATTTCTCGGCTCGATTAGACGAACAAGAATCTGCAATCAGAATTCAAATCCGACTTATGGTAACCGAGATAGCCCCCCCCCCCTACTTCGCCCAAATGGACGTTGTGGGTACTCAAATTTCTCGGCTCGACTAGACAAACAAGAATCTGCAATCAGAAAACTGATCCGAGGTTAGGTTAGGTTAGGATGGGTTAGGTTAGGTTAGGTTAGGTTACGTTAGGTTAGGTTAGGTTACGTTACGTTAGGTTAGGTTAGGTTAGGTTAGGTTAGGTTAGGTTAGGTTACGTTAGGTTAGGTTAGGTTACGTTACATTAGGTTAGGTTAGGTTACGTTAGGTTAGGTTAGGTTACGTTACATTAGGTTAGGTTAGGTTACGTTAGGTTAGGTTAGGTTACGTTACGTTACGTTAGGTTAGGTTAGGTTAGGTTAGGTTAGGTTAGGTTACGTTAGGTTAGGTTAGGTTAGGTTAGGTTAGGTTAATATTCGCAAAAAAAAAAATTCGCAAAAAAAAAAAATTCGCAAAAAAAAAAATTCGCGAAAAAAAAATTCGCGAGGGGGGGGGGGCTCGGGGGGGGGGCCCTCCTGTCCCTCCTGGGGTCGGAGACTCCATTCTACCCTACTTACAGATTAGTGGTAACGGATATTGCATATGTATAAGGTTAAATCATTTATTATGATCGCCTCTTAAAACCCCAGTATTAGAGGTCATACTTTCTACTCAAAGTTTTCTAAACAGTTATATTTTCACTTCGTTGTAAGTAACATTTCGTTGTACTTGATATACCTCCTGAGGTATACGAAGATTCATTCATGACTACCTCCCTCAGGAAGTAAGTCGATAATAAACAAAACACCACCCCTACAAAGAGCCTCTCACTTGAGGACAACAAACTATTGTCCGCAAGCTTACTGGATTTCTTCCTGGGAATTTTTTAACGGTCGGAATAGCTTCCTGATATCCGACCCTACTCCAACGATAGGTGAACCTTCCTCAGAAGCAGTGGGCCCTACTCAATGGCTTTTGCACTGCGGTAGGAAGGTGCAGTTATTGACAAATTAAACGGGGTATGACACACGATCAGTCTTGTGATTGTGGCTCGGAGCGTCAAACTATGGACCACGTAGTTATGACTGTCCCCTGAGCGGTTTCCCTGAAGGGTTGGCCTGCATGGAACAAGTCAGCCTGGACTCCAAAGGCTTCGCGCCCAGGTAAACTCCGAAATAGAAGGCAGCTGTGCAAGCCATACGATATAAATACTTTATTATTTTCTTGTTAAAATACCAAATTTTGGTAATATATTTCAATTATCAAATATAATAATATTTCAATGTCAATATTAAAATACGAAAATGTGTTACTACCTGTAAAAAGGCTTTCACGAGTGATTTCTTAAAGTTGTATAACTAATTACTACTTTAAGCTTTGATATTTAAATGATTTATGTGTAACAAAATCTCCTATGCTTTATTAACACGATTTATAGAAGTAGCCATAAATAGTTTAACAAAGTTCTACACTAGTGGTAAGCCCTGCCGTAACTTGCCACTCTACCACAGCGCCTCACACGCCATCCTCAATCGACAAGTAACTCTTGTAATACAACTTCACTTACTTCGTACTATTGTTTTAGTGAGAGGTATTATTTTGTATATTCTCAGATTTACTTTTTCTTGACTTGAATCCGATTTAAAATTGCACACTGAAGTGGGATACTTTTTTACTTGCTTTTAGATTTATTATATTTTGAAATTATGATTAAGAGGATGGTAAAAGATTTATATACAACAAACAACTATATACAACAATCGTTCAATAACAAATATATGTAAATTCAGAGCAATCGCTAAATTTATATATTTTAATTATGTTAAAAAGTGTTGTTTGCAGACTATAACAATTTGTTCAACGATATAGCATTTAATTACCTGACCAAATACCATAATATTTATCTTTAAACGTAATATGTGCCTGGTTAAAATATGGTGGGTTGTGAACATAATGTATCCTATAGTTTAATATGAGTAAAGTTTGCGTGTTTGCTTGCTTGACAAAAAATCTTGAATGTAATATATATATCATATTTTTTTGGAAATATTTTTTCTTTGTTAAAAAGCGCATTTATATTTTGCACTTAATTTTTGTATTAATTTTTCCTATGAAATTGTTTTTATGGTAACACTTTTTATAAAGTGTCTGAAACCTATCGTATGACAGTCTGGCATTTTTATATTGCCAAGTTAATAATTTATTTTATTTTAAAGGTATCAATGTATTTTAATTCATAGGCGGTCCTTTTAGCGAATTTCCCCTATAGGGAAGAAGCTATTACCGTAGTCGGCATGGTAAGACCTAGGCCCGGGACCATGATAACTTTTCGTTTTGAGGTCCCCAGACCCCAAAAACACTATTCATTCGAAACTGTATATATATATATATATATATATATATGTGTCCGTGAGCACGATAACTCTCGTAACAATTATCCGATTTTGATGAAATTTGGTATAAACGTGTAAAGTACCATTTATGACTTTAAGTTCGAAAACCAGCCAGATCGCTCTATCCGAAGGGGTATTTTGGGGGGTTTTGTACCCCAAAAATGGGTTTTTCGAATTTTGTACATATAATTTTGGAAATAGTCAAATTTTAGTTTTTCCTATTGGATTCAGCTTAAAAAAACACACAATTTGGTATTTTGATCATTTCTCTACGTCCATTGGTTACAGAGATATTGAAAGTGCTAAACACAGTACGTTGTCTAATGTTATTCTTAAGGAGGAAAATAAAAATTTTATATATCGCTTATTTATGAACGTATACTGATGAAACTTGGTATACGGCTTCATCTGGTTGTGGACCATTGATATTTGGTCAAAAAAAACATTTTTTTACCAAAGGCTCCCGTAGCAGCAAACCTGCGTACTCAGCCCCATGTTATTCTTATGGAGAATTAGTAAGTGTTATATCCCTTCATTATGAAAATAAATGAATGAAATTTGGTATGTGGCTTTACCTAGTTGAGTTATATTGATATAGCATAAAACCCCATTTGTTGTGTTCCTTGCTTCAGCAAACCTGCATACTCAGCCGCCATGTTATTCTTATGGAGAATAATTAAAATGTCATAAATAATTTATTTATGAATGTATATTGACGAAACTTGGTATGTGGCTTTATGTGGTATTAAACTACATATATATGCATTGGAAATTCGCTGAGTACGCAGGTTTGCTGCGACGGGGGTATTTATTTTAATCTTAAATTTATTCTCATTTCCTCCATTTCCTTAGCCCCATTCCCCCTCAAGTACAACTTAATAATGTCATGGACACTTACATTACAAAATTGTCTAAATATGTGTTTAGTATCCGAGAGACCCAGTTAGCTTACTATGTAATGTATCACAAACCTATTTATTTCCGAGTGATCATTTGTTTGTACGGACACATACTTTAGGATATATTGTAGCCGTAATTTTAACGATGGTTCAGTAAACATCCATCATCAAAGTGTACAAACACGCATGAACTTTTCAAATATTAGTTTATCATGGATTTAGTAGAGTAAATAAATGTTATTTTATTTAATTTCCTAACTAGTTAGAAACAATCAGGATATTTAAATATTTTTTTCCATCCTTAGAGAATAATAAGCGTTCTCCTTTAACTCAAATTCTCAAATGAATAATACATTTCACTTGCAAAGTTAAATGTGAGTGGAAGTTTCTAATGTTTCTCTTAGGAAATAAAGCTTGGATTCAAGCAAGGAGTAAATTAAATATTTGTTAACACATTGCGTCACATAAAGTTGTATTATTTATTTACCTTTTGAAAATATTGTTATTAACTATATAGAAAAATATTAGACTTCAAAGATGTTATTATTTTTATTGATGATACATTGTTTATAGAAAATACAAGTACAATCATACAACAAGGATATTAAGAGTACATTGTTATATTAACTTAAATAGCAAGCAAATCAAATAAATTACCATTAGTTCTTATTAAGTATTCAACAGTATTGCTATAATTAATTGTAGTACAATAAAGTAAAATAAACATGAAAACTTATTTTGAAACTTTTCTTATTACAAAACAATTGAGGTTACCTGTGGTTCGACAGCTTTCCAAAGGACATTCGTGTTGTTCAGAGTTCACTTAAACTATTTTAATTAAACGTTCTCCATTACCCGCATTAGTAATTAAAACACACGGCCAGTGGTGCGGTATGGAGTAACGCAACGTCTCATTTAACAAACAGTCTGGAACTATTAATTTCCGCATAGACACATTCGTTGGTGAAAAATCATACTTGATCAATCAGATTTTCTTCAACATAGGTATCTTCTTTTATCTTTGATCACTAAGTTTGTTGAGGCTTCAGGTTGAGCCTGAATACAGCCAAGATTGTGGCATGGATATGTCCCGGGAGAATGACCTGACACAATCTCAAAGAAAACCTGATGATGAAGGATTTTACAAACTGCAGGCTAAGTGGGTTTGATAGTTCTATAAAAAGGAAAACCCTTTCCGCGTAGGCTGAGAGTATATCTGTGGATAGGAGCATCTAACCTGTAAAGGCCAGAAACTGGCTGTATGAATAAGTATTTCCCTTACGGAATTTGCGTTACCTTAATATATAAAATCCAAATACCACTGACTGACCGACTCACTCACTCATCACGAAATCTCAAAAACTACACAACGGATTTCAATGAAATTTGGAACATACATTCCTCTTGGGTCTTAGGTGCTCACTAAGAAAGGTTTTAAGAAATTCCCATAAGGCCCCGCCCCACGGGGAGTCAGAGTTCCAATCCTGTGTTATTCTTATGGACATTCACTTAAAGTTTGAGCTGATTTTGATTCGTAGTAGTTCCAGAGGATAACCACAGAATGCAGTGGAACTCCGCAGTTCCTTTTTGAGTGCAAGGGAAAACACCATGATATCGAGGAAATATGACATGAACTTAAAATGCTGCAAGGAGGTCTATCCACGGGCACATAAAAAGAATGTTAATTGTTTTTGTTCTTGATCACAGGAACAAGGATGACCGCTGGAACAATCTCAAGGCGGATGTTGACTCCAATCCAAAGAGCCTAGGTTACATGATTTTAACCTAGAAACCATCAATTTCCATCTTCCATTGGATTACGTTTCCAGAACGTGTTCCTAAACATCTATTCCGGATCGAATTGGATTTTAGATGGTAAAAATTCTTCCCAATTTGTATTTTAAGGCCAGGAGAAGGCTCTCCCTCCGGTCGCGTAGGTCTCGATGAGCTACCTTTATGAAAGTCGTTACCATGAATCCCCAGCTACTGTTGAGAACGTCTGTCTGTCTCAAGGGTTGCTTCCACATCTCTTAGAAAACAGCAAAGCTTGTTCTTCAACAAAGAAGAAAGTAATTTGGGTTTTCCGTTGGCCTACAGGCCTATTTAGCATGCATTCTGTCATTAATTCTTCAGAAAGGGTCAATGAATGATCAAAGCAATCTGACATGTCTAGAGTGCGGTGTTAAGAGCGGAGACACACAACTATTGCTGTTGTCGCATTGTGTTTCTTGTTACACCTAATATAAAAACGCCTTTAACTCGGTGAGGTGAATCGATATGCTGTACGCTTTGAGAAACTCCTTCCGCATTTCAGCATATCTTTTGCTGCTCATTGATGTTACAGCCTGCGCAGACCTTTGGTCTATGACAAAAAATATGGACCTTGAATATGTATATTACTTCTGGTGCCACACAGAGTTCAAGACTCGGCCTAAAACCATATAATGTTTTTTATAACACACCTTTAAATCGGATATGCCAGAGGAGCTGGTCCTAATTATACGTCTGAAAACAATAAATATTTATTTTGGTAACCAATGTGTAAAATTTATACTTTAATATTTGATTAAATACACAGTTTCCACAGCACAGCAGATTCATTTTAGAGGGTATCGAATAAAACAGAGCTTTAATTTTTTATAGTAAAACCGGAAGTTAAATAAAATACCTTTCAGTTCCCTTTGTATAACACTCACTTTAAATCTTAGTTTGATATTCTAGATAATTATAAAGCATCGTATAAAATCTTTCCTAGCTTGGAAAGATTTTGAAAGGTAAGAAGAGAAGCAAATTCAGTCCCTTGTCAAACAGAATAGTTAATCAAAAGAGGTGACGGAACATTTAAATACGTCTTGTCCCTAAAATAGAGGGTTTAATTTGGTGTGAATTAATATATTAGGAAGTAATTTTGTTTATAAAAGTTTTAACGATTGGTGTATTGAAATCTCTTTAAAAAGTCTTAAAAGAGCTTACAATGTTTGATATTACAGCTTTTCATGAATAAAGTTTTGCTACTCAAACCACTAATAATCAAACCCAGTTTCAACACTGGGGTATTACCCAGACGGCAACAAACCACAACCAAAGGATCAGCTGCTGTGAATAGCCAGTAACCACCAATCTGGAAATCTTCAACAATACAACTTTGGTTCAATGGAGAAGGTGTCATTTTAAACCTAATATTTCGTTTTATTCATTTAACAAACAAATTGATACGTGTTTTACTGTGGTCATTTGGCATTAAGTAACTTATACAAAGCTGGACACAACAATTTGAGGCGTTTCGACTGCTCTCTTAACAAATGCCGTTGGCGTTGAAATACAAAAAAATATATAAAAAAACAACTAACCTGCAATATAACACTACCACTATGTGTTCAACCGTAAGTGCTAGAGCTCAAAAATATTTTATCCAATTTTTTAACAATTTGATTTATTTATAATGCACTCCTAAGTGATATAAAATTAGGACAGTATCTTCTCACAAAACTAAATAATTTTAATCTTGAATAAGTTCTTGGGGATACACATTTCTAAAACTCCCTTGTGAACTCTATTATTTCTGTTAAATTGTTAACAGTCTATTGATTGATTTGTCTTATGTGAATAAATAAATACAAATAAGATAAACAATTTCATGTAGAATGACCATTTGTATTTGGTATTCAGTTTTATGAAAATAGAAATATTAACGAAGAACACAGGTATAATATTTATTTGTAAATAACTTATTACTTATTTATTATCAATAAAACATCTATTAACATAGGAAAAAGTAATTTAGTTTTTAAGCATTCAAATCATATTCTTTAATAAGTGTATGTGGTAAATGAAGTTAGTTTAATGTATATGAGGGATACAGTGGTTGATTGTTGTTTATGTAGATTACAAAATCAATATGTTTAGCTCTTTGTTTATGGCCTTCCTTTTCACAATTTTCTTTTGCATTAGTTTATTTTATGATCCTGGATCAGTAACAAAGCTACAAAAGGCATCTCACCAATCCACACTCATCATTAATTTATATTCGCCTTAAAATACGCCCTTGTTGCGTCGATGTATTAAAATTACTCCAAGTGTAATATGGATTAAATTATAATCGTTTTATAACTAAATCGGGATTTAAATAAATTATCTAAATAACTTCAGCAAATTTACAATTTCTTGTCAATATATTTTTTATATTATTCAATGTATTATTATTAACTTTGTTACCTTTAATAATTGATCCGCAGGCCAAAATCTCTACATAAATAATAAATTTAACTCAAATTAAAAACATAAAAGTTTTATATTCTTAAATACTTTTATACAATATATTTTTAACAAAACATTTAAATACGCCAAACAAGAGGAGATGATCTCTTACCTAGTACCTGAACAATAATAACAATTTGCTGAGTCATATTAAAGACCATTAATTACGATAAAACAGCTTTCCTTTCAACGGATTTACATTGATTTATTGTTAGTAAATAAACAACTTCCCTTCCTTTAACACTATCAATTAGGCGGGAGAGAGAGAGAGAGAGAGAGAGAGAGAGAGAGAGAGAGAGAGAGAGAGAGAGAGAGAGAGAGAGAGAGAGAGAGAGAGAGAGAGAGAGAGAGAGAGAGAGAGAGAGAGAGAGAGAGAGAGAGAGAGAGAGAGAGAGAGAGAGAGAGAGACATGATGGATGGATCTTGAGTCAAAGCTATTCAGGATTATTCTCTCTCAGGATCTATGTCTTAAAATTCCTCATGAAAAATCAAAGTTATTATCAATAATATATTTATCGTCATAAGCATGTATTCATATGTTTCCTGAAATGCATTCAGTTTTGAAATTTGAAAACAAACATAGTGTAAAGTTTAATATTTCTATATGTGTTGATTTCCTGGACGTTAATACTCTATTTTACAAAATAACTCACAAATAACTCGTATATTAGGTAGTCGATGGATATGAACAACAGTGTACTCAGTGTACTCAGTGTTTCTCAGTGTACTATGTAACAACATATACTTTTTGGAGTAGCCTTATTAATTTACAATTGATTCATGTATGCGTAAACTTAATTGAATTTATTATTTAAAATAAAAAGTGGTACCTGCTATTGATAGGACAATTCACAAAAATTTGACTGGCCATCGAATTTTCAAATTCAATAGGTAAAGCTATAAGACTTCCCTGTTAAAACAATAACACAATATTTAGTATATTATTTACATAAAAATAAGTTTGTTAAACTAAGAAAGTTATAGAAAAAGAATCAAGTAACATTCAAAGTCAAGCGACTAAAAGGTGCAAAAAGAAAGAGTTCGAATGCAGCGGGTCGTCTAGTCTTCTAAAACGTTTCTCACTTTCTGTTTACGATGTTATGTATTGTGGGAAATCAACAAATGTAACTATTAAAAAAGTGTTGGTTCCACCATAAAACTATATGTTCAGGGGGTGACGTTAGGAACTTCTATGGTGGTCCCGGGCTTAAGTTTCACCGTGCGGGTCATGCTAATAGTTCACTTCCCATAGGAAATCCACTAATAAGCAAACAATTCACTACTATAGAGTAAAAAGAAGTACTATATGGTCGTGATTGACATATTTTGTATTTCTTTCTCAAACAACTGAGCCAAGTTATTGTTCAAACACATGATATAAAATAGCCCGTTGAACGATCTACAATAGGAATGGATCGATTATTTGACCAACCAATCACACACTGAAAGCGTATTGTTGTTTCTCTGAAACAATGTCGACAATAGGTGACAGCCACCATTTGTAAAGACTAATGTTTCGGTTGAGTTTGATCCCGTCATAACACGATTCACTGTAAAATCTAAAAACCACGTTTAAGATAAAAAATACACAATTCTGTAATATTTACTATATTTTTTATAAATTAGTAGTGGGATCAAACATTTATTCGGATTCCACATATAGTTAATTATTTGTTATATTGTGTCATCCAATGTGAATTTGTTTAGTGTCATAATTTAAGGGTAAAATACCAGGTTATTCATGCAATTTGAAAGTATATGGCTCTAATATCTGAATATAAAGTTAACTTCTGATGTTTGGATGAAAACTAAAAACTCCAGTTAGAAGATGTGTGATCAGATATTGGGTAAGGAAATATAACTTATTGGGGAAATGTGGAAAATGTGAGAACAGAATCTAAAAGAGTTCCATGATAGTCATCAGAACGATAAATGTGAATTTGTACCTTAGAGAACAGTTTAATAAACATGGAGCCCCAAGTCGAGATTTCGGTGGTGCATGTAGAGTGACTTAAGAGCTTAAAGTGAAATAAAAATTCAGATAAGTAGAAATTATATTAAGTATAAAGTACCTGGTGAAGCCTAAGGATGTCGAGGATGACAAATAAAGGCAACCATGGTCATCAAGGACGCCAATAACAATACTGAGGAGGTACAGACCATATTTACCATATTTAAGCATTCTCTTAAAGCAATAAAACACTATATATCACACCAGCTGATTACAAAAATATACAGAAGATTAAAAAAGTGCAATAGTGGTTAGTAATAGACATTATAATGTTCAATTTACCTTTGAACAAAGAAATAAATGTAAAATTATTACTTGTCTACATATATTTATCTTTATATCTCAAGCTTACCTTAGCTTGTTAAGGTTCCCCTTACAAATTTGCTTTAATAATCATTTTCAAGGAGTAAATGTTTTGATTAGTAAATATTAGTATTACGTTTTGAAGTTTGTTAAGATTAACATACATGTTGTAAGAAGTTGACAGCTGTTTCAATGCAGTGAGAATTTAAGTCAATTGACATAAGTTTTTGTTCACATATTTTTTGTTTATAGTGATTCTGTTCTAAATAGTGTTACTGTTTTGATATAGAATAAAATAATGGCTCTTGTTTAATCGCTTTAAGGCTGTTATTATTGCTAATTGCCAGTAGACAATAAATATCCATTAATTAAAATAATCAGTTCTAATTTGGTTTATAGTTTTATACTGGAACCAACACTTTTTTAATAGTTACATTTGTTGATTTCCCACAATACATAACATCGTAAACAGAAAGTGAGAAACGTTTTAGAAGACTAGTCGACCCGTGCGAGATTCCGCACTGCGAACCAAATATTGTCTGCTGATCAGATGTTCTTTTCTTTAAATTTTTGCTGTCAAAACAAACTATTCCCTTTATTTATCTATAATTTTATTCAAAGTTCAGGGAAGCGGTACATTTTCAGCTCGCGGTTTTTTTCGTCATTAGTCCGCACGATAAGCTTTAAAATAAGGGGTAAATCATGAATTTTGATAAAGGAATAAGGAAGATCTCGTGGAGTTACAGAAAACAGGCTAGAGAAATAATAAGATCGCTCACCGTTGTTTCAAATGGGGCAATTCGCACTGCCAAAAAAAGTAACACGTAGTAACTAATAACTAAACCAAGTATAGAAAAATATTTCGGTGAGAAATAAGTCACAAATGTGGAACAGGGTGGTAACACCTAAATAACTTAAATAATGTTTATATTCTATATAGTACTTACGAAAAAAGTTCCTGTAATTAAATTCCCTTTCTAAAGAACTTTAATTTATATGTAAATGCGTTACTAGGTTACTGATTTAACAATTATATTTATTTTCACAACAAAGAACATTTCTCTCAGTAGTTGACGCATGACACAACATACACAAACCTTTAGGTTTAATAAATTTAGCTACTTTTCTTTAGTCCGTCGTTTTCATCTTCGGTTTTGTCTACTTGAGCGGCCGTGTCACTCACCAAAGGGCTGATGATTGGTGGGTTTCTTTAGCGGCATCATCGTAATTCAAAAGAGTCTCAATGTACGCTTGGTGAGGGTAAGTGTTTTCATTTACCGATACAAGTTTTTGGTTAAAGTACACCTCCACTTGGCTAAACAAGGGATGAATGAAATAGTCTACAGATCCAACTTTCGTAGGTTGCGTCCAAAACATTACCGTCCTCTTGCAAAATTTTCACTTTCACAGCAATTAAGGTTTGAGACAAGTCCAAATACTCGTCACCATGGCCAGGCACTTCAAACTCGATAGGCGAGTCGTCAGTGAGTGAGGACAGTGGCTTGTATTGGATCCATTGACCTCCATCGATGCTAGTCTGAGTAGGTGGTAGAGAAAACAAGTCCAGTTCGGTTTTAGATCAATCGGCAGACAGGTTATGTACGTAGGCTATTATGTAAAAATGTCGATGTGTAATTTCCTCTTTGAAGTCTTCTTTGTCGCCTTCTTGTTATTTATTGACACTTTGGTCTTCTTGCGTATCTGCTTCTTTCAAGGATTTTCTTCCGTGCGAGGTTTCCGTACTGTTTTTGTCCTCTTCTTGGCTGATGACGTAGAGTTGGGACTGATGTTCACTCTGTGACGGTTGGGCAAAGACTGAGCCTGTGTTTTTATAGCAACCTCCGATATAGGCATAGGAGCATGGTCCGCAGCACCAAACATACCACCGACACCTGCCATGTTAACTCGACGATGTCTCGGACTAGACTCACAGCTGTTATACACTTCACCGGTTAAATCAAAAAGGTTAGACGCGGGAATCCAGGAGTTTAACTTTGCTGGATAGCCAACTTGACCACTTGACCAACATCTTCCTCGTCTTTCCCCCACCTTTCATAACCAGTATTTTCTCAATTTTGTAAACCTTGTTTTTTGGAACTATTACTTTTTGAAGTTCCGTCTCGTAAAAGGTACCGTCAATAACTTCTTTGGCCAGGTCTGGAACTTGGTAGACTGGAATTGGATGCCTTATGACACGTATGACTTTAAAGATTTCCCCTGTCCAAGTTTTGAATAATGTCCACATAGCGAAAAGTGTTTTTGTGAGTAAAGTAGCGCCACAATCTTTATTTTATAGTTTTTAAAAACCGCTCCACTACTGCAGCTTTGGTATTGGGATTGCGGGTAGTGTAAAAATTTATCCCGCGTTGCTTGAAAAAATTTAGAGAGGCCACCGAAAAAAACTCTCTACCTGTGTCACACTGGATATCGCGTGGCTTTCGTCCATCGGTTTTTAAAATAGACTCTAAAGCCACATTAACCATTTTAGCAGTCTTGTTTTTCAATGGGCGCAACCAACCTAGTTTGAGAAAACGTCCACCACCACAAGCAGATACTTCACACCGTCGTTGTATTTGGAAATGTTTAAAGAAATGACCAAATCCGCTTGCCATAAATCGTCGATATAGCTGACGATTTACCTGTTTCTGTAAAAGTTTCTTCTTTTTTGCGTATGCAGGGTGTAGGGGTCCTGTGTGAGTAGCCAATCTTTAGTTTTTTCGGGTGCTTATTTTATTCTTGGTTTTTGTAAAGAGAAGGTGGCTTCCCGCGTAGCAAGCCGAACTTGCCGGGTCGTAGTAGATTTTTTCCAGAGTCTTATTCATGGTTGTTGCGGGTTCATACGAGCCCACGCTTTAGACACTAATCTTCTTCTTCTGTCTGGGTGTGGTGGTGTAATTGTTTTCCACCTTCTAGCGGTGATTGTAGGAAATGCTGGTCGTGGTGAAGGAAATGCTGGTCTCGATGAAGAGGGTTGCTGATGTCTGCGCTGAGGGTTGCCGGTGAATTCTTGAGGAACGTTAATCTGGCGTAGAGCTTCCACAAACTGCTCCCCACTGACAGGGCCGTCAGCTGTCTTCTTGCACCTTACCACATCGCAGACCAAATTGATAATGTTCGAGTTGGGGATTGCAGCTCCATTTATACTGACGGTACCGTTTCTGTCCCATGAAATTAGTTCGTTGTCACAAAGCCGCTCGAAATGAAGTTCACCTTTTGTTTTAAACGCCTTAGGAATCGTGCGTAAGATATCGCATCTAAAGTTTCGGGTTCCTATGTATGCTTCTAAAATAGGAATTTCCATAGGTTTGCGCATTTCATTGTGAAAATTCTGTCTCCGTTGAAGCATCTGCTGGTACTGTGCCCATTTAGCCCTGTTTTCAATGTCCGAAGTGTGAAGCACTTTATTCATATCCTCTTCCAGAACGTTCAACGTTTCGTTTCTCGGTGTAACAGCGTTCAACCGTTGCAAGACGTCGGGTGAAATCAATACCATCTTCTTAGCGTCCTTGAAATAGTCCAGGACCGTAGCAATAACTAGAGGGACAAGTACTTCACTGTGTTTCACCAACAATGCTCGTTTAGATTTCCACGAGCCTTTCAAAGACGCTAAGGAACGAATAGTTTGCTTGAATCTTTCGAGGTTCCTTCTCATGTCAGAAGTAAGAGGTGTGTTGGCGTTTAAAATGTTCAAAAAGCACTCGCAAATAGCGGTAACCAAACTCTCGTCAGCTATACGTAGCAGTGACAGACGTGGACTAGGCTTCAACTTGACTGTAGCCTGCAGGAGCTGGAAATTGATCCGCACCGTACGGGACATTCCGTGCAAATGACTTGGGAAACTAAAAGCTGCTCTATTTATAAGGGAGATGCCATCAGCTGTTACTGTCAAAGAGGTTATTAAAACAAAAAGGTTATGATATGCAAAATCCACCAAACAAAATTACATCAAAATCAAAGGAAGGCCCCCATTATAACCAATAATGAAATCAACAACAGGAATCTAAATAAAAATATATTGTAATGGAAATAATTGAATGTCGATAGAGGTAATAAAAGAACTATGGTTTGAAGCAAACTTGTATTTAGTGTATTACAGTTGGATGGACACAACTTAGAAATGCTTAGGAAAAAAAGTATAATCGTACATAGATTTCTTGAGTAAATAATAGGATTATAGTTGGAAAGAAAAAGGGTTTCAAAAATATATTTTGAAATAATCAGAAGTAATACGGTTTGTTAAAAGATATATAAACACCTCTTAAAGTTTCCCACAGGGCACCACAAGGAGGTGGGTGTACAACGTCCTCCAAAATGCAGTGTAAAAGGTGACTTGGTGCAAGAAAAATACAAGGAAGAATCGTACGCAATATATGACATGGTGCAATACAACATATAAAGGCAGATTCATAAGCATAAGATGACTTTGTAAAAGACAAAAGTGGAAAAGACGCATGCAAAATGCACATGCAAAACGACTATTAAAAACATAAACAAGAGGCTAGTGTCAAACAAAGTTAAACTCGGGGCCACTTTGTTCCGAATGGCAGTGTCAAAGTCACCGACACGGCGACATTTGTTGTACACCACCCTGTAAGTTTTTGTTTCAGGGCGTGTCACAACAACTCCTGCCTTGGGACGGGTGATCTTGTGGGTGATGGGCACTACAGAGGCCTTGGTGTCGTTCAGCAGCATGTTCTTCAAGGTGTCAAAGCAGACAATGCCACGGTTCCTGTAGTTCATCTTTATTCCGCGGACTTTGTAGACAGTCTTGCATTCGTTTGGACCGACTCATATAACTTAGGCATAATTCTTGGGCCCGCCAGAGACAAACTCTACGAGGCAGGCATCTGGCCCGTACTTGGCCAGCCAACTCGTTGGTCACCTGACCAAAGAACTCGCACGCCTCGATTTCTTCATCTCCAGGCTTTTGGGTGAACACAATTGAATTGGTGTCAAAATATAACACCCGTTTACCCAGTCGCTCAAGGTACGAGTAGAGCTTGAGGTGGGCTTGTGCCGTGACGAACGCCGCAAACACCACATTGTATATGGATGCGGGCAAATTCCTTCCTTCAGGTTGTGCCAGTTGACGAACATTAGTTCGTCACTGACTGGAAGTAGTTCGTCGACTTCAATTCCGGGATCGGTCAGGAGGTCTAGCAGCTGGCCCTGCGTCTGGACAACAGATGTATGGGGTAAATCGCTGCGTTGCCCCCAATTGCCTCAGAAGGAGTTCAGGCATGTTTTACCAATCGATCGTTTGCCTGAATTAAAAGAAACATTGCTTGAATCAATCTTGATTCTCTGCTTCTCTTCGTCCTCACGAACAAACTGAGCTTTTAGTACGTCCGAGGTACACCATCCGGGCCAGCCGCTAGCTTCAACTTTGAGTTTTAAACATTTATTTATGTTTGATGTGAATAAACCACCAGAATTATCATTGGGGTTGTATGTTGCGGTCTCGTATTGCCAAACTTCGTGTACTTTAATTATTCGATAGCCAAGATCAAGGGTTTTTTGAACTTCACATATTACCCAAGTACCAGAGAGTGTCCTTTCTTCAGGAGTGTGGTCACAGTCCCCCTGATTCATGGTTTCGGCACAAGTACGACACAGTGCAAAACAGAGTTTGCCGTTGAACCAGACAGGAAGGACTGGGTGATATAATTCGTCAGGAGAGAGGATGTCAATACGAACAAGCCCCTCTATGTTTGTAAAATCTTGGGGGCAGTCAGCAGCCACGTAGATTTTTGGATGCTTGACTGGGAACGTCCCGTACTAACAAATGTAAGGGTAGAGACTAAAAACATCGAGGTGCATAATTTTCCCCCCCTCTGACGCCTTGTGATAAATTTTGGTGGAATTTGTTCTGCCACCAAAGAAGGCATCTCGGAGATCAAGGGGTGGTGCGGCAAGGTCGGCACGAGAATAAATGAAGCCCCGGATCTCAGGATTAGTTTTAAATAGGATTGAAAACTGACAACCCCACATTTCGATCGCCGTAAAGCCGTTACGACGCAAAAAACGCCTTTTCCGCTGTCCTCTCGTACCGTGACGCCATGGTGTCCCCAGCACTATTAGTTATAATTTCTGTGGCACGGTTTTTAAAACAGAAAAGACAACCGTGGAACCAGCAGCCGTGATACTCCCACACTGTTTTTACGTCACCGGCTTCACTATAAACGTCAACTTTGCGGCCACATATCTTCTTTTCACGCCCGTTTCCGGCAAGCTGAATGTCAATGTCGCGAGAGTGGGACTCCCACAGCAGCCAACAAAGTGTCTCATAAGATTGGCGGTCGGCGAGACGATATCCTCCCGTTGGTATAACCGAAATTGTGTCACCAGGAAGGTGGTTTGTCCTGTAGGTAATCATACAGGCCCCAGCTATTGTCACAGCCTGCCTCAAAGAGTCGACATTTTTTCAGCAAGACAACCTTACCTAAATTTAAAGCAGGTGAGGCGCAAGATTCTGACGTCCTGGGAACAGTATTTCAATAATTCCCTATGAAAATTGAAAACGTAGTCGGAGTCCTGCGACAAAGGCGTATACCACTTGAAGAACTTTTTCCTATCGTCTGTGACAAACAAATCTGGGACATGTTCAAATGAGCCCGGATTGCCGGGAACAGGTATCTCTTGAGTACATTCAAAATCGAGAAACACAAAGAGAAAAGGTTTTGCGGGGGCAAACCGTTTCGCAGGCTGTACGTAACATAGATGGTTTGGTGGGACACACTTGTCACGTACTGTACATAGGGACTCTCCGCACTCAAGAAGACGTTTCTTTTGTGCTAAACTGTAGGTATGCAAACACTGCTCACACTTTTTTAATGTATGACATGCCGACTGATTGCCAAATGATGGAAGAAAATGGCGTCCAAAACACCCCTGCCCATAGAAAGAACGATTACACACGTTACATTTGACTCGTTCATTGCCTTCACACAACCCTGGTTGCATACATGCAGGAAATTTGGTAGGGAAGCGGTGGCGAGTCACAGGGTGTGAATATGGGTATTTACAAGGGGACAGTATGAGTTTATGGTGAAGGAGACCCCCGTAACGGATGTAATTACATTATAATGGTTGCCACCAATTATTAGGTCAATATGTTTGCGCGGATGTTCAGGAGTAACTACAGGACCTTCAAACATTGTTTCACGACCTCTTCTATCGGTAAATACAGTAATGAAATAATTTGTCAAATTTTGTTGAAAGAGACGCAACTACTCGGTGCCTCCTCCATGCGTGGTTAGATCAACGTTGGCTTCACAGCACAAACGTTGAGCCAGTACAAACTTTAATCCTCTCTGAATACGTGATCCTGGTTTTCTAAGCTGATTTTATTCAGCAGCAGCTTTGGTAGACTCATCTTTCTTAAGAAAGCCTATCGCAACAACTATTGCTCTGGCCAGACAGAGGTTATCACGGTTGTTGATCGTGATTATTGATTGTTTCCTTTTACAGAAAGTATGAAAGTCAGATGTATAATCGATACTTCGTTGCGAATTCCACCCATTGGTACTCGGACATGAAGGAATACCACACGTAAGGGGCCGGCAATAAGGAATTCCTCATTGCTCTGAACGCAACGTTCAATCAGCTGCAACAAAATGTCAACGGAAAACTGATCCATACGACGAATACTAAGGCCGATGGGCCGCTGACCGACACGTGCAGGACTATGGATTGTAAAGCCTACACGGTCTTGGGGGGCAATAGAGTCATTGAGAAGATGACGGGTCAAACCAGTAAAGGTATAACACAGCCAAACGTAGGGATTGTCATGGGGTTAGGGAGGGTCGATTAGGACGGTGATTTCACGTGCCAACAGTTCAAAGTTGCGATACTGTCAAACACGCTCATCGATGATGAGGAAGGCAGGTGGAGGAGGACTCACTGGAATCAAATCCCCCACAACATCAAATTTAGGTACAGGGATGGGGTCGGGACTGCGAGTTACGGCATGGCGCAGGTCAAGGAGGGGCCGGGAATTGAGCAGGAGGTAGACGGCAAGGGTACCACATTAATACGGAATGGTGGACTGAAGCCTTCCCCCTCTAGAACGGGCTCAGAAAAGTCAACTCCCTCGACAAGATCTGCCAAATCTTGCGAGGAGATTTGTAGCCCTGAAAAGGGCTGTTTGTCCTCAGGAGGTGGAGATGGTGTTGCAGACATGATTAGACAAGTCGATTTTGACGCTAGGAGTGCGGGAACGCAAATGATCTCAGGGCGGCTCACCCCCTCTATTTCTGTAAAATATCGGATCGAACCGAACAAAAACTGAATGAAACAACCAAATGAAACAATTGAATGACACCTATCGAATGAAAACAACCGAATACCGATGTGGTTTTTCCATTAGAACCAACATTAAAATTGCCGAAAATAATCAATAAACTCATTCGATATGAACAACCGAATAAAACAACCGAATGGAAAACCGAATGGGACAACCGAATGTAACAACCAAATGAAAGTAATCGAGTGATAAGCCCTTGTAAATAATAAACCATTAAATGGAAAATAACCAGTATAAATGGAGTGTGTACGATATTAAATGTACATGCCAACTCAGCTATGAGTCATTCGTAATCGTTTTAAAATGTGCGTTTGAAACAGTCATTTTAAGGCAAACTTATACTATATAAAATGTTATCGTACTAATGAATTGTCACTGCGAACGTTTAGTTTGAGGAGCGCTAAAGGTATGAATGGCGTCTCGTATATAGATCTGGACCAGTCGCAGCCATGGATCTGAGATGGAAACATCCTTTTTCTGCCATCATAAGGGGCCCAAGTATGGCCGGCAAGACACGGTTTGTTAAGTTTTTTAAATAATATGAACGAAATGTGTGACGCAGTATTTGATGACGTTTATTGGTTTTACGGAGCTTGTAAACCTTCTTATATCAATGCTCCTGTCCGTTTCAAAGAAGGATTGCCCGACATTGAAGAGTTGTAAGACACTGGATCGTCTAAACTTGTTGCCATCGACGATATGATGAACCGTACGGATCAGAAAGTAGCAGATTTGTTTATCAAAGACTGTCATCACTGCAATATCAGCGTGTTTTACATCACTCAAAATATTTTCCACCAAGGAAGAGGACAACGTGACATTTCACCGAACGCCCAATACATAGTGTGTTTCAAGAATCTACGAGACAAGGCTCAGATCAGGCATCTTGCACATCAAATTTGCCCGGACAATCCAAAATTTATCTAGGACGCTTATACCGATGCAACGTCTGAACCTCACGGATATCTACTAATGGCTCTAAAGCAATACACAACGGATGAATATCGTTTTAGAACTAAAATATTTTCTTTGGACCATGTAAACTACGTTTATATTAGTCGCAAATAAAATCTGTGGAACTATTACTGTTAGTCGCAAATAAAATGTGAGGAATTATTACTGGTGTTTGACTACTTCCATCCCTTTTATGTAGAGCTTTAGGAAAACGACTTATGTGGCTCACAAACCAAAATTTAAGGCTAAAAAAAGTTGCATAACTCTATTCACCTTATTGCGATGCAATGGTCTTTTAAACGATCTAATTTACATTATTCTGCTTGGCTGGAAAGTGCTTCAAAATATCACCGCTAGAGTGTGTGCTGTTAGTTATTAAATTCGCTACTAGAGCGCACCACGAGCGTAGTTCCAACAAACGCCAATAGAGTGTGCGCTGCAAGTTCTTGATTTCTAATAACCACCAGCGCTATTAGATCTGCCGTTGTCTCACAGGTTACACTCTGTTCATACGGAGTATCAGTAGTAAGGGTTATTTGTTATTTCTCAACGGTGGCCCCGTGGCTCAGTGGGTAGGGTCGTGGCCTCCGGATCGGAGAATGCGACAAACATGGGTTTGAATCCCATGCGGGGCCATCAAAATTTAGTATATGACTTGGTCTCTCCACCACCAAAACTGGGTGGGGAGACCATGCACATTTTAAAAACGATTATTTACAATATGGTTAGTCGTTGTGACATTGCTACGTTATTAATTAAGCATCCGTCAGCAGGTTGGCTGGATAAGTACCATGTTCGGATAAGTAATTTGTTCGGACAAGTAACAAGTTCGGACAGGTAACATGTTTGGATAAGTAAACAAGAGGGTGAGAGATGGCCGAGCGCAGCAAATGAAAGTAGTGTGACGTAATAAATATATACATATAACAATCAGTATAATTTACTGTGACATAGTATTGCAAGAAAAAAATAGGTTGGCAGCGCTACGCAAAAAAGTTAGGTGGGCAAACTCTACAAAAGTAGGTTAGGTAAAGTGATAGGAAGGGGCCGGGAGGGGGAGGAGGAATGGAAGGGGGAAGGGCATTGAGGGGAGGGGGACCGAGCTTTGCTCAAGGAGTTTCACCAAGGGGGCCTATAGTAGTGAGCTACAATGGCTCGTAGGGTAAATCCATAATGAAGTGAACATAATTTAAATAACTTACATAACTCGTACAGCTTTATCGACAAATAGCGTTACCAGTCGCGGCTTCCACGCCCACTACATAGCGTTAGTAAGGATATATGTTAGCCGACTAAGACTCGCGTCAAGGCAGCAATTTCAAAGACGCCCTACGTACTTCTGGTGATCGTTTGCTGCCTTTGGACATAGACCTTACAGCAGTAGCTCGTGTGCGAGCTTCAGCTTCCTCAATAGTTTCTGTAGGTCACTGCTCTGCCATAGTGCCATTTCAGTTACTTTCAAATTGAGCCTGCCGCTGAGCTTCTCTTTACGTCCAAGTTGCTGTTCTTCTGGCGTTTCTTTTGCTCTGTGTGCTGCCTGCCGTAAACCTTTCCATTTGTGTCTTATGTTTATTGACTTCTAACCACTAATAAATCGGTTAATCGGGTCACTAATAAAAATGTATTTACGTTTCTCCGGCATTATTGTGATACAGGTACCTTCGTGGTTAAAGGTGCAAACAAATATAAACCAAAATGTAAACAAATAAATGAACTCAAAATATAAAATGCAGAACACGTTTTTTAGTTATAATCTGATCCAGTAAATGTTAATGCCCATAAGATTAACATGGGAAGCTTAGTAGCCATTGGGGCTAAACCATAAAGGAATTATAAACAAGAATAGGCCTATATGTTACTTTAGGATATTATCAATCGTCTTACCAAATCAGCTCAATCGGTTAAGTAGTTAGAGCGTAATTGAGCCACAAACTAATAAACAAACAAACAAACTCACAAACTTTCAGCTTTATAATATTAGAATGATTAGTGTGATAGCTGGTACTTAAAATTTTGTCGGTTGTCTCTTATCTCTTAAATCTGTAACATATTTTAGTAGACACGTTAACGTATAATTTCGGACCATTGCAAAGCTCCTCAGTTTTATAATATATCAATTAAAATTGTCTCTAAGTATTTTTAAATACCACTAAACTGTTGAAATCATTAGTATTTGTACTCGTACATTCACAAATTTGTAATGTTTCTCTGTCAGATTACAATATAAAGAAACTAGCTGACCTACCCGTTCTTCGCACAGGGTTTTTCCTTACCCGTTCTCTAGTCAATGCAATTTGCATTTTAGTTAGCTTGAAACTGCTGTTCTTTCTTCTGCTCTTTAAGATGTCAAATGGAAGTGTCCTCAGCTGTTCACATTACAGTTTCTGAACGTTTAGTTTCTTCAGAAATGTAAACATTCAATCTTTAGACGTTCACGGGGCATAGCCCGAGGGGATTTTAAGGAAGTGAATAGGCCTAAGTGTTGCATGGGTTCAAGATCTACCTTTGTGTAAAGTTTCAGCCCAGTCGTTTCAGTAGTTTTTGCGTTTACCCGGAACACCAGATAGACAGACAGAAACCACCTCCTCTTTATAATATTATAGATGTATGTAAAAGGTTGATCAAGTTCAATAACACGTTGTCACATATTCCCGTAAAAGCTAGACAAACTGGCTTATGCACGTAATAAATTGACATAAAGGGGTTTAAACACAGATTTTGAACATTCTGACGTATAAAATGTTAAAATTACAAAATGTTCCAGATGATAACTTTAGTAAAAGATTAATGTAAATGACCTGTAATTTAAATGGCCAGTAATTTCAATGGGCAGTAATTTCAATGGGCTGTAATTTCAATGTCCATAATTATGACGTAATTTCTCTGCGCACCCGACCATTTCTATGAGTTTGACATTGTCTCTCCATATGACCATTACATATGAGAGGCTTACTTTAGCAAACCTACTTACTCCTACAATTTTAAATTACACCCCAGCTATAGTTAATTAGTTTAACTCTACGGGAAATATGCAAAAACCAACATTTTTATTCGCTAAGGTTTCATATACTTTAACTAGTAACATGTTTCAGTACATTGTGTAATGTTGCATGTTGCTACATAAAGGGACTTCATAATACAAAAATGATGGTAAATAAAAATAAATCTGCATTTTTCCATACAATGTAGGATACACCAATATAACATAAAATACAAGTTATTAAACTCATCCTAAACAATAAAACCAGGCTGACCCATAAAACTTAATTATTTTGTAGAAAAAATAGGGCCCCGAAGACACTTTGTCCATTTAGGGATTCCTTTACAAAATAAAACAATTATTCCTGAGTTCAGGAGCTACAACATATAAGCTTTAAAATCTGTGTACATGCTGCAATAGTTTTTGGTTTTATGCTACACGTTTATGGTTTACCACCCTAAGATTGTGAAGTGTACCAATAACTATATGCCTGTATATAATACTGCCTAAAAACCAGATGTGAAAATTTGGTAAATTGATGGATGTTGGGAGATAAATTAACGTTATTGAACCATTCAGGAAAATATATTTTTCAAAATAGCCTATCATCTACAAGAAAGGACTAATTGTCCTTACAAGAAAAGCATGCGGATTTCAAATTATGTGTTATATTTATGTACTAACATGTGATCCAAAACCAAATTTTGTTTAACGCAAAATCCATAAAAGTCACAAGTGATAGAAATACTTAATATTATAACTCACGTTGTCAGATATTGAAGAAAAATGCTCCTCCATCTACAGATCGGATAGTAATAATATTTAAAAAAAGTATGTGTGTTACTAAGGAACCAATCTAACAATGTTTTAAATACACCACACGAAACAACAAACTTTTTAGTAAACTTATATTAGTAAATTTAGGATATCGTATTTTTCATCAAAATCAATCAATAAGAAACTCATCAATGGGAAACTCTATTGACACCAACCTGACTGTTCTACGTTCAGTAGTTTACTCTGAACACGTGGTTAAACGTCACCACTACTCGCTATTATTATATAGGATTACTTTTTTAGGAGGAATAGTGGTAGTGGAGAGTAGAACAGAGAAGGATATAAATGTTTAAATTTGAATAAATAAATAAAACCTATGGATATTTAACATATCCTCTACCAGCCTTAACACTATTGTGTATCACAAGGTATACCCCATCCAGTAATGAATGTGTTAGTTTAATATATTTGGCAAGATATCTTGAGGTAGCTAAGCAAATAAAGACTTTGGTTGACATCACCAACTAACAACAGATTTTGCAATCTCCAACCAAACCATCCCGAAGTTTTTTCACACGAATCCAAGTGGTTAACTGGCCTGCCTGCCCCTTTTTATAAGCCTATAGGGTTATTTTACTATCGCTATTTTCATCACCAGGGAATAAAGGTTTTTAATCTTCTTAACTGATCTTAAAATTAGCAAGATTAATGTTATATAAACACATTTAGGGTAGAATAACCGTTAAAAATTACACCAATCTCACCTCTGAAGGTAACACGTGGAATGATAAAACCACATTTCATGGAGCTAGAGAATAGTTATTGCAGTTTGACGGCTTCAGTGGACCGCAAAGTGTAAAATAGCGAGTTTTATTATCTTTGGTTTATTATCATTTGTCGATGTTAATTGCTTTTAACATTAAGTGTTTTTCATTGGAGTGAAATTATTCAACGTGATAATGTATCATCACGTTGATTTGGAATTAGTGTTTTTTGTGTTAAATATAAGAAGTATTTTGTGTAATAATTAAAGGTTAAAAACTATCATCGCATTTTAATAATACAGATGAGCTCCGTCACGTACATTGGCCCACAAAATACAAATTTTTAAACACCATAAGCCCCCCTTCCTGTCGTCCGATTTTTCTGGTTTACGAACTTAAAGTCATGAATGTCACTTTACATATTTGAGCCAAATTTCATCGAAATCGGACTATTTTTACCCAAGCTATCGCATTCACGGATACACACACACAAACACACATATTTATATATACATTTGAACGAATAGTGTTCTTGGCATCCGGGGACCTCAAAACAAAAAGTTATATTCTCGGGCTAAAGTCTTCCGATGAGACCTACGGTAATAGCTTCTTTCCTATAGGGGAAATTCGCCAAAACGTGGATAGAATTAATTAAGTGTTTCCTTATTAAATGTTTACAAATATAAATACCCCCGTCGCAGCAAACCTGCGTACTCAGCGAATTTCCAATGCATAATATATGTCTTAATACCACATAAAGCCGCATTCCAAGTTTCATAAAAATATATTCACTTATGAGCGATTTTAATTATTCTCTATTAGAATAACATTGGTAATGAGTACGTAGGTTTGCTGAAACAAGGAACACAAACAATTGTTTTTTATGCAATTATAAATAGAATTTAACCAGGCGAAGCCACATACCAAGTTTCATCAATATTCAATCATAAATAAGCGCTATTCTAGTTATTCTCCATAAGAATAACATGGGGGCTGAGTACGCAGGTTTGCTGCTACGGGAATAATCAACAAAAATCTATTTTTTGTGCAAATATCAATATACCAATACTACATGAAGCCACATACCAAGTTTCATCAACATACATCCATAAATAATCGAGATATCAAATTTTATTTATTCTCCATAAGGATAACATTGGACAACGTACTGTGTTTAGCACTTTGAATATCTCTGCAACGGTTGGACGTAGAATCACAATTTAAACATCAAAATGATTGTTTTGTGGAGCTGAACAGATTGGTAAAAGCAAATGTGAAATTTATATTAAAATGAACTGAGGAAAAACCAAAATCCGTTTTCCCATAAGATTAACATGGGAGATTTTATGAGTAGGTTTTTTTGGATTTTCTCCGCAACCACTCAACCTAGGTTAACAATTCAAAAAACTATATTATTTGTTTTTTAAGCTCTATAACATGGTCAAAACCAAAATTAAGTTATTTAAAAATTTTAGGGTGAAAAATGCAAAAAACTGATATTTGGAAAATTTAAAACCCCCATAAACCCCCCTTTCCATCATCCGATTTTTCTGGTTTTCGAACTTAAAGTCATGAATGTCATTGTACACATTTGAGCCAAATTTCATCAAAATCGGACCTTTTTTTACTCAAGTTATCGTGTTAACGGACACATATATAGATATATATATATATATATATATAGATATATATAGATATATATATAAATACACATATATAAATTTGAACGAATAGTGTTTTTGGCATCTGGGGACCTCAAAACAAAAAGTTATCATGGTCTCGGGCTTAAGTCTTACCATGAGACCTACGGTAATAGCTTCTTCCCTATAGGGGAAATTCGCTAAAATCACTTTCCTGTAATACATCGTGCAGATATATACAGTTTAGCTCTGTACCGGGCGTTCTGTTGCAATGTACCTTCTTTTAATATGCTAAAAGCCACTTCGGGGCTGCCTTTTGGAATTAAGTACTACGTTTCACGTGGTTACTGAATGTGGTACTGAATGAAATATTAGACGATTTTAACTTATAATCCTAGGTTATGTATACGGCAAGCTGATGTCCCACACTTTGGAGCTGGTTTCGCAATCATAAAGGGCAATCATTTGTGTACAAAGCTTTAATTATAGTTTTAACAGTTGCTGGGGTAAAGGTAAATACATTTTGGTGTAAAACATTCTTAAATGAGTTCTTATTAAACACAACGACTGGCATATTATCTGGCAAAATATTATCACAATCGACAACATCAAAGAGTTTAAAATTATTGTTGACTTTCATTTGAGTTGATCGATCATGTGGAGTAAGTTTAGATTTTTGTTACGTTATTTAGCTTTTTTTGGCCCAACTTGATTAGTTATCTTTACGCTTAAGATTTTTCTCCACTAGTCTAAACGGTTTTTATACTCTTTGGAACATTGAGAGACAGACAAAACCTAGAGTATTTTAAAGGTGTTGCAAGAAATTGCAATGATATTTGGTAATAGAAAAAAACCAACATAACTTAACCTCTAAATTTATAACATATAACAAATTATTGTAAAAGTATTTTGTCGGTAAAATTATATCATACCTGCTAAAACATTGGAATTATAAAACAAGCAATTGGTACTTGTAAAACATTTTATCCTTTTGAACTCTCAGGCGTTCTTTATTCAAAGGAAATGTGGAAATGAAAGTGAGGGGGCAGGTTCAATAGCATATTTCTTTGAATTAATTAGTTCACCGGTTTTATATTGCTTCCATCTTTCTCTTATAAATATAATTATTAATCAAATAACCTAAAAAGTGCGATTGATGGCAATACTCATAACGTATTTATTTTATTTATTTATAATTGCAGAAATGACTACATTTTGAAAAGGTTTCATAATTTAATAAAAGCTAAACTACACATGTCAGCTGGATCCAGTATGTAAACCTTCCCAACATGTTTCGGTTTAGCACAGGATCGATCTGATGAACCTCACATGGCGAGCATCGTAGTCACTGTTAATTGTTTAACAGACTACTTTTTAATCAACTCCACTCAAAGTTTGTACAGGAAAACTACAATGGAATTTTACCAAGTTAGAAGATTGAAAATCAAACCAGCAGATAAACCAAACATTTACTTGCGTTTGTTAATCTACCTACAACACGCGATACATGTACCTCGGTATTGGTTTGTTTGAAAAGTCAATCTACAACATACATGTCCGGCTCTGTGTACTGCTTGCCACCAGCAAAGCAAAGGATGCTGTGACTGGCTTCACAATGGTGATTTAAGAATAACAATTCGTCAACTGTTTTATCTTTGATTTAGATCTTAATCATTAGTTTTAAAAATATTTTATTGTTCTATATATTTTATTTTGGTCATTTAATGCATGGAAAATGTAATTAAAAATATATTTTTTCTCTTACAATTATGTAATAACTAGATGGAACTCATTTTCTAAATTCGATGTAAACGCACAAAAAATAGACCGTTCATGCAAATTAAGTTATTTAGAATATAAAGCTTATACCTAGGTGGTATTATCTCTTGTCTTTTGGACTTATTTCATAGTACATTAATTTACAATACAAAATTTCTATATTAACCTCCATATGAGTACAATGATAAATGAATAATACATATTCATTATATGTTTACATTTATCAAAATGACAAACACCTATTTTATACTTTAGATAAAAAATTTTAGTTACATAACAAGGACCAATATGTTCCTAGACAAATTTAAGTATTGTTTACGCCTATGCAGAGGGTTAAACTTTAAATGTAATAATAATGTTTAAGCTTAATTAAGTTTATTTAGGAACAGCTTAAACCCAAATTTTACTTAGTAAGGGTGGTAATTTATCATTTTGGTACACGAGAGAAATTAAAAATGTATCTTTAATTCATAATAAAACACATTTTAATGTTTATATCGAATATTTTTAATAATCTTGATAGGTTGAATCAATTGTTTTATCAATCAACGTTAACCTAACATTGATGAATATTTTTCTAAATTTCCAAAATATTAAAGTTATGAAAACTAATACAAATATAAAAAATTCAGACGCTATGGAGTTGAATATTAACTGATAAATGTAGTGTCTATATAACTCGTATTTATTAATTATTATCAATGTTATATCTTTATTTAATTTGGTAAGAGGCGGCATGACTAGTAACAGTTAACTATAAAGTTATGTTCTCTGGGCAGCATGTTTATTACTGGGTATTGCTTTCTTGGCAGATATTGTTTGTTGGAATAACCAGTGAATTGTAGGTTTCTATTTCGTGAACGTTATCCATATTTTCAGTATAATCAATAAGTAAAGCTGTTTTGTTAACTTTATCACTGCAGAAGTAGCTTACAATATTGTACATAGTTTAGGACCAAACAGAATTGTTTGGGTTTGTCATGATAAATGTACATACAATAGCTACAGAATTTGTTTCCACTTTTACACACTGAATTTCAACAATATGTTGGCTACTAGTAAACTGAACAGGAAAATCTACGTTTATGAGCTTTTCTAGCATTTAGTTACATATACTTTAATTCTGTTGAGATAAATATGCTTGCCTGTCCTATAGTCGTTTGATGTTTTTAAACCGATAAATAGTATCCAATTACGGAATTATGACCCAAAAAACGTTATGTATATAATCACAGAGAAAAGAGGCCTCTCTGATTTTTATTTTAACTAGTTTCATTATTTTATTTCAAAATTAAATGTATTTTGTTTGTAAAAATTGCGTTTGTAGGTGAATAAATAGAGCTATCCGTACAAAGCGAATCTGTTATACACTTTACAAAACACCGCTACACATTCTTTCCTTCCGAGAGACTCGATTACTCTCTGTCAAAGTAAGTCTTTAGATATACGGGTGTTTTACTTAGTGATTTCTTCATATACTCCATGTTTTGTTCTGATGTAAATATAACTTAACCAAAACGCCTAAAACGTATGACGGGTTGACATATTAAGTGAACACAAAACTTAGCCAGTGTCCCGTTCTTCCCTTGAAGGGCTCACAGACATATGGCGTATAGAGCAAAAACAACACAGTGGCAATGTGAAGTTAGGAACATTTCTTTAACAAATGATCATTTAAGTCAAAAGAATTAATATAAAGCACTTGTGATGTAAACTCTACCAAGTATTCGTTCTTACAGAATAACATGAAAACTGTTAGGGCCAGTGGGGCTAAGCCCTCAGGTCTGAGAGGGAATCAATTTATTTAAAAAAATGAATAATCAACTTAAGCTTTTTTATAACAATAAATACACTTTAATGAACTACATTAAATACAATAACATGCGCTTGAAAATATAACTAACGAACTAAACAAATAGGTTTTGCCCCTTCATTCAACGGCACAAAACATTTTCCCTTTCAATGTAAAATGTGATTCGCAACATTAAATTTTTTGTATGTGAGTAAAGTGGTACCAGTTAAAATTGTTTTATAAGTAAACTACAGCAACATCGTTATCATCATCATCATCATCATTATCATCATCATCATGATACAGAAACTTAACTAAGTATTTATTTTTATGGGTGGATATTTTTCACGGCAAAATTTAAGAATAGTTCAAGTACCAACGTATTTGTAAGAACATAACTATGTTAAACACCCTTTTCGATATTATTACAAATTCACTAGAAGGACATGATGCTTTAACTCTAGCTTCTTTCATCTAATGAATATTTGAGTTAAAAATAGGGGACAATTAAGTTGACAGGTGGGCTGTAGCCAATGGCATTGTTGATCCCTGTCACTGTTGCTATTTTGCCTTAGAAAAATATCACTCGAATGCTTTTTCGATGAGCTGGTGTGGAGTTTAGGCATTGCAGCACGTAAACCAATGGCTGATTTAGGTTGATAACCCCTCAAACCACGTCCTGAATTGGAAACGTAATCTTCCGCTATTATACATCATCCGTCCTCCCGTTTTTAGCGAATTTCCCCTTTAGGGAAGAAGTTAATACCGTAGGTGACATGGTAAGAGTTTAGCCCAAGACCATGACAAATTTTGTTTGAGGTCCCCAGATGCCAAAAAAACTATTCGTTCAAATTTATGTATATGTATATATACAAATATGTCCGTTAACACGATAACTTGAGTAAAAAAGTCTGATTAGTAGGGGTAAACTAGGGGGGAGGGGCCACTTTCGGCACTTTTTTCCCATGTTATTCTTATGGGGATTAGTTTTTGAACACTTGCCCGATCCTACCCTACACAAATTTCCTTTTTGGCCTATACTAGTACCTAACCCTTGCCCATATTAAATACATTTTCCCCATCCCCTATATTTTTAAAATCTAAAATCTAACTTTGTTTAAATTGATGTTATTGTTCTAGGGTAGTGGCCCAAACCCGGCCCTACGCTTTCCCCTACTTTACATCCTTTGTGAAAATCCATGAGTTCAAAAATAACTCCACACTAAATAAACAACACATGTAAACAACTTAGAAGTGCACTCGGTTATCGCCACTAGCGTGACAATCAACCTTGAAGGAGATTCTGCAAGATCGGCACCAAAGACACAGCGACCGATGCATAGTAACCGATGCGTAATTTTACAAATTAATTTTGTGAATTGTCGGCTATATAAAGAGCTACTGCAGGCTAGGGTCCTCACTTCATATCCTACAGCCCCAGCACCAACAAGACCTTCAGTGTTGCAGATTTTAACTTAAAATTCAGTGGTCCAATACTTAGAATAATTTCGGCTAAAATATGCTTTTTTTACTCTGGACTTAGAAAAATTTAGTGGTCCAATACTTAGTATAATTTCGGCTAAAATATGCTTTTTTACTCTGGACTTAGACAAATTCAGTGGTCCAATACTTAAAATAATTTCGGCTAAAATATACTTTTTTTACTCTGGACTTAGAAAAATTCAGAGTGGTTCTTATGACTTAAGAACTTTGAAGATGAAAGGGAATCGTTATTTTTGAAAACATTTTCATTTTTGATTAAAATAGCTTAACTTTTGATAATTACTTTTGTTATTTATTTTTTTATTTTACTTTAACTACTTTTTATATTGGACTTTTGGAATTGTTATTACATGCTCATTGACTTGGGTGTTTTTTAGTATCTTCAAAAACACCGTGGGGAGCGGAAGCACCGGGGAAGCAGAGCGGTACTGGATGCAAAAAAATGTAATTTTCGAAAATTGCATATATCTCGAAAACGGTAAGAGATATCGAAAAAATAACGAAATTTTTAAAAATACCTGTGAAAGAGGTTTCGGGGGTTCCCCACCCATTCCAGGTTTCAAAAATTGTTTTGACCCCTTTTGGTCAACATTTTTTTTTTTTACCTTTGGCCTTTAATTATATCTCCGTTATTTATAGAGCTATTGGGTTTAAATTTGGTATATAGGTACATATAGATGTGAAACATTGTTTGGTAAAGAAAATTATCAATTTAGGGGACACACCTGCACGCTACAGGCGATAATTTGAAATTCAACAATTAGCTCCCATGTGGTTGTTTATCATCCAAATTTGATATAACTTGGATTGTACGTGTATAACATCAACACCCACTTGATAGCGTGTACGGATTTTTAAAAATAATTTTTGTTTCTTTTATAATTACAAATTTTTGTTTTCCAAAAAACCCTCATAACTTTTTTGTTTATTGAGATATAAGGTTCAAATTTGGTTTGGAGGTACTTTATACATTTATCTAAAAAGTAGTTTCCCAGATTTTTGATGAAGGGCTTAGTTTTTATAAAAATGTTGAATTTGTGTTTTTGTCTAAAATCTTCATATTTTGATCGTATTTAAATTTTTAAAATGGTAATTTTTGTTTATAAAAAGCAGAGCACGACATCTCTACAGTTATTTCAACACAAAATGTTGACCTGTGCAGTCTGTTTTATGTCTTACTCCAACAGAAGCAATTTATTACGCCATTATCGACTTGTTCACAAAGTTATTCCTAAAATTTGTAAAAAATTCCATCAAATATTTGATAATAACAATAATTTTAAAGCGCATATGCTAGAAAAACATAATACATGCAAAGTTTGTAAAAAGGTTGTTAACTGTAATAAGAAACGCCACTACATAAGCTGTGACAAACGACCTTACAAGTTGTATATTTTTAACGGTGAATCTGTGGAAGTATTAGACACTCTTCAATCTTGTCCGCTACCTATAAAATGGATTCTTATTAGGAGGGTAAAGTTCATCAAACACTCGGTGGACAATAATGGTGATTTAATCATTGACAAAGAATGTATTGCTGATTTTCGAAGTTTGACGATGTTAACGATTGAGAACAAAGATTTTAAAACTCAAATTAAAGAAGCACTTTTTAAGATCGATACCTTCATGCACAAGTATCAAGCCCAAGGCAGTGGATGGATATATGACCATACTAAATACTGGCAGCTGCATGTTTACAAGTTTAAACCCCTAACTCCCAAGTCATACATCCCCACAGCAGAAAATATAAAATCAAAACACGTTGTTTTAAATATTAAAAATAGTGATAATAAATGTTTTTGAGGAGTATTTTAGCAAACTTAAATCCAAAGAATCATGGAAAACATGCAAATCGAGTATTTTACTACGAACCCCACGTAGGTCAGTTAAATATGACAAATATAAAATATCCCGTAAAAATATAGGACATTGATAAATTTGAAAAACAAAATAATGTAAGTGTTAATGTATATGGAATTAAAGGACAATTAATACATCCATTGAGAATAACTAAACTAAATAGTAATACTCACGCAAACCTGTTGCTTTTACAACAAGGTCGCAAATCACATTACTGTTTAATTCGTGATTTTGATAAGTTAATGTTTAATTCTACAAAATACAATAGTAAGAAATATTTTTGCAAGTTCTATGTGCAAAATTTTTACACTAAAGATATATTGGAACGTCACATAACATATTGTAAAAACTTTGATGCCCAAAGAGTACAAATGTCTAAAAAAGATACATTACAATTTACGAATTATAAATATCAACTTAAAGCTCCCTTTGTGATTTATGCAGATTTCGAATGCTTTATAAACTCTGGCAAACACACTCCTTCTGGATATGCTTATGTTGTAATGAGAGATTCTAAAATTATTTACGAAGAGTTGTACAGCGGTAAAAATGTAATGGATATGTTTTTCGAAAAGTTATTTAAAACTTATGACTTTATTAAAAGTCAGATGGGAGTATATGTTCCCCTTGAGATGACTCCAGAGCAAGAGACGTTATTCCAAGACTCTACACGCTGCCACATATGCCGCCAGCCTTTACTGTGTGATAAACTGCGCGACCATTGTCACTTAACAGGCGAGTTCAGAGGGCCCGCCCATAATTCTTGTAATTTAAACTATAAAGTAACTAAGAAAATTCCAGTATTCTTCCACAATCTTAAAAACTATGATGGTCATTTAATAATGCAACACTTAGGAAAATTTAATCGCAAATTGAATTGCAAAGCCAAAGATATGGAAAAGTATATTTCATTCTCTGTTGATGATTTAGTATTTTTGGATTCCTACGACTTTCTGTCCCTTCCCTTAAGCAAATTAGCTTCCAATTTAAATACATTTAGATTTATAGACAATTCACACTACAACGTAAGGGCAAATTTCCGTATGAATACATGACAGGACCAGAAAAGTTTTTAGAGCCTCTCGCACCCATAGAGGCATTTTACAGTAGTCTAACTAAAGAATGTATATCTCCTGCACAATATGAACATGCTAAAAACGTATGGAATCATTTTAATATAAAGAATTTAAAAGAATATTACGATTTATACCTTAAAACAGATGCGTTGTTATTGGCTGATGTGTTTGAGACATTCAGGGACTTATGTTTAAAGGATTATAAACTTGACCCTGTCCATATGTACTTACTGCCTGGACAAACATGGGAGGCATGTCTTAGAATGACCGGAATAAAATTACAATTATTTCGTGACATTGACATGCATTTGTTTATAGAACATGCCATTAGAGGCGGTGTAAGTATGATTTCCACGCGATATGCTAAAGCCAATAATAAGTGCATGGGCGAATATTATGACCCAAATCAAGAAAGCACCTATCTTGTATACTTAGACTGTAACTCGCTATACTCTACAGCAATGTGCGAGTCGTTGCCCATCGATGGCTTTAGATGGACAAATGAGAAAGATTATAAATACAATCAAAATGAAAACTTTGGATTTATTTTGGAAGTTGATTTAAAATACGATAAAAGTTTACACGATTTGCATAATGACTACCCGCTCGCACCAGAAAAAATGAATGGAAAATTAATACCAAATTTAAATGACAAAACTAAAAATATTTTACATTATAAAGCACTAAAAAAATACGAAGAACTGGGTTTGGTAGTTACAAAATACCACAGAATTTTAAAATTTAGACAGTCGAAATGGCTTGCACCCTATATTAATTTGAATATTGAAAAGCGACAAAAAGATAAACACGATTTTGAAAAAGACTTTTACAAACTGTTAAATAACAGTCTCTTTGGTCGAACAATTATGAACCAACGTAAGTTTCGTGATATACATCTTGTAGACGAGTCTAAGTTAACAAAGTACGTTAAAAAGCCAAGGTTTGACTGTAGCAAAATGTTCGATAACAATTTTCATGCTGTACATTTAAATAAATTAATTGTAAAGTTTGATAAACCAATATATTTAGGAATGACCATTTTGGATATTAGTAAAGTAATAATGTATGATTTCCACTATAATTATATGTCAAAATTTAAAAATAAAAAGTTCCTAATGACAGACACAGACAGTCTTGTTTATTCTATAGTAACAGAGGACTTTTACAAGGAAATACAATGTGACTTGGACTGTTTTGACACCTCTGCATATAGTAAAGACCATTTCTTATACTCTGATAAAAATTAAAAAGTTACGGGCAAGTTTAAAGACGAATTAAATGGTCAAATTATGTATGAATATTGTGGTTTAAGGCCAAAATTAAAATCTTTCATTCCTTTACAATGGTTATACAAAAAAGAAAAGCAAAATGAGCTAGAGGTTAAAAAGGCAAAGGGGGCTGACAATGCTACAGTTAAACATATCTTAAGACACCAACATTACTTAAACTGTCTTGCAGCCGGGGAAGATTACTATGAGAATGTTACAAGAATTAAATCCACAAACCACCATCTTCAAACATTAACGATGAACAAAAAGGTACTCTCTTTTGATGACGACAAAAGGTTTATTCTGGATGGCATTAACACTCTTGCCCTTGGTCATTATAAAATTGGTCAAACATAAATCTGTATTTGCCATTATTCTTTGGCCTTTCCTTGTCTATTACAAAAAAGCCATATTTAGACCTATCCCAGCATTGATGGCAGAGATTTCTAAATTGGTTAAATGAAAAATCATTCCCCACATGATTGTTATACACATGTTTTAAATTTAAATCGTCTTGTTTAAATAATATTAGAAAATTAACATTGTCACGTAAATGTTTGTTTACTTTACTGTAAGATTGACACAAGTAAAAACTGTTAATATTTTTGTGTCTGCCCATTGAGAAAAATTGTCTAACATTTGGACTATTTATGTCGTCAAATACAACTCTTGAGTGTGATTCTACATCATTTGGTGTGATTTCACAGTTTGAATATGTGTGTAATTTAACTTCATCACACAGACGGAATATTTCAATTATTTTTTTATATTTTTCTTGTTTTAAAGATTTGGATATTATATATAAATTTGTAAACTTTAATCCTTGTTTTTTTACAATTAAGTTATAAATTACAACGGTCTTCCCCGAACCACTAGGCCCTATTATAAGACAGCGAATATTATTAGGAAATAGACCCAACTTCTTTGGTGTATTTTCTTTATGTGCTATTTTAAATTTGTTCTTTTGTTGAATAAATGACATTTTTTATATAATAAAAATGGCAAAGTGAAAGTGTAAAAAGGTTCAAGGTAAGGGATTATTCTTAAAGCCATATAGAGGCCGTGGTTTGTTAAATACCCTTATAAACAACCTTCCTTTCCCCCTCCACATCCTGTCATATTCATATTGTGGTCCTGGAACTAAGATACGTGAAAATTTAGCCAGAAATGTACCTCCAAAAAATAAGCTAGACTCTTATTGTAAAGAGCACGACAACACAATTCACAGTCGCATGAATAATCCTAATACAGCCGCCCGGAACAAGGCAGATATGAGATTAGCGGACCAGGCTTGGACTAGGGTATCGGCAAAGGACGCCAATCTGGCCGAAAAAGCAGCAGCTTATGCAGTGACAAATTTGATGAAGGCCAAGGCAAAAATGGGAATGGGATTAAAATTTAATAAAAAAGATGGACAACTTTCAGCTGTTAGAGGCCGCAAGAGACGTGCCTCACTTTTGAGGAGTGTACCTAAAAAACGAGCTAAGAAAACAGAGACCAAAAGTAAGAGAATGTGGAATTATTAATTTAGACAGTGACAGGGGCACACATTGGACAGCATATCGTAAAAATAAAGATATTGTAATATATTTTGACCCATTCGGAATACAGCCTCCAAAAGAGGTAATTGAATATTTTGTACCCTAAAATTTACTATACAACTGATCAAATACAAGATTTAAACAGTTCCATTTGTGAAATTTTATGTTTATCATTTCTGAAAAATTTTAGTTTATAAAAATTGATTCATTTACTATAACATTTACGGGTACAGAGCCAGAGTTGAAGTCGGTGTTCTTTCCTCCTATAGAATTAAATGGTGATTATGTAATTGGACTGGTAGATTTTCAAAGTTATAATTCTATATTTAATGTTAAAAAACCACAAAATACTTTGACATATTACAAAATGCACAAAATTACAACCCCAAAAGGGGAGGTCATAATTTACGAATTAAAACGGGCATTAGATGGTAAAATTAAAGTTATTATACAAAATAAAGTAGCATTAATTAATACAAAAGTCAAACTTATATTTTACAAAGGGCTAGTTCCAAAATTAAATAAACTTAAAGACACAAAATTAACTATAGACGAGGGTGAGGATGTGTATTATTACGATCACAAAGCTCCAAATGTAATTGAAATTGCTGAAGGTACATACGAAGTGTTTGAGCTTGCGAAGGAAATTTAAAAGCAACTCCCAGATTTTGTACTTATAGCCGATAGTAAAACTATGAAAGCCACATTACATTCTGGCCATGTGTTTGATTTTACAAAACCGTGATTAGGGTCTGAATTGTTGGGATTTAAAGAATTTTCTACTCCAGATATTGCGTTTAAATCCGTAAATAAAATCAACATAAATAATGTAAATGTGATTAGAGTAAAATGTAATATTGCGAATGGGTCTTATTTAAATGGTGACAAATCACACACCATACACAGTTTTTACCCAGAAGCTCCTCCCGGCTACAAAATTATTGAGGTTCCCAGAAATATTATATACTTCCCTGTAAATAAGAGAAGTTTAGATGTTGTTAGCATTACATTTGCAGATCAACACGACAAGCCAATTGACTTTAATAAAGAAGAAACTACAATTACTTGTCATATAAAAAAGATATGAGAATTTACAAGAACGGACTGAGTGTGCAAAATGCCAGGTTTCTGCGATCAATTGGGTTGAAGTTAAAATTTTCTATTAATAAAAATGGAAGATTTTCTAGACGTAACAGGAAAATTCCAATACGCGGATAGCGTGGTTAAAATTACAAATCACTCCTATGTTCCACACAACACTTTAGCAATAAATAATTCCGATGAAATTCGAATATGCATAAATAATCAAGATTTACTAACACCCTCATGTAGGAGTTATCTGTATATTAAAGGAGAAATAGAGAATCATGATAAAGGACATTTATAAATAATGCATTTGCATTCTTATTTGACGAAATTAGATATGAAGTTGCTGGTAAAGAAATAGATATTGTAAGAAATCCGGAAATTTCCAGTCTTATGAAAATATTGTGCTCTTACAAGAAAACAACGAAATTGTCAAATGTAGCATTTGATTCTGATGAAAATTTAAAGGAGTTCCATAAAAGCGGCAAGTTTAGTACTTGTGTCCCGTTAGAGCTGTTAATGGGTGTGTTTGAGGATTTTAATAAGGTTTTAGTAAATTTTAAACAAGAATTGGTGTTGAAAAGATCCAAAAACGACTTAAATTGTATATTAACAACATCTAATGCTCCAACTGGGGTCGATCCTATTCCTAAAATTACACTTAAATCGATTCAGTGGGTGATGCCGCATGTGGTGCCATCTGATGGGGAGAAGCTTCAATTACAAAAGATGTTATTGCAAAATAAAAATTTGCAAATTGCATTTAGAAGTTTGGAGCTACATGAACTCCCATCATACCCCGAAACCAAGAGACATACATGGTCAGTTAAGACGTCTTCGAGTTTGGAGAAGCCCAGGTATATTATATTTGGTTTCCAAACTGGTAGGGACAACAGTGCACGAAAAAGAACTGATGAATTTGATCACTGTAAATTGGAAAATCTCAAAGTGTTTTTAAACTCTGAATATTATCCTTATAGTGATTTAAATCTCGACTTTGAAAATGGAGATGCCTCTAAAGCTTATGAGATGTTTGTGAGGTTTAGGGAGAGTTACTACAACACCGTCCCCGATCCTATGTTTAACAGAGCTGACTTTATAAAGAAATATCCTCTAATTGTAATAGATTGTTCTAGGCAGAATGAATCAGTAAAAGAGGGGGTTGTAGATATTAAATTAGAAATTGAAACTGCAGAAAATGTCCCTTCAAACACATCTGCATATTGCCTAATAATACACGATAAAGTGTTTGAGTATAATCCTTTGACAAATTAGATAAATAAAATGTAAATAAAATGAAAACAAATATTCAACAAGAATTGGTAGAGTCTGCAAAACAAATAAGAGAAAAATATAGGGCGTTAAAACGTGGTAAATTTCTAGAGGCTGAGGAGAGGTTCCAAACATTCCAACCGTTAATAGAGCCTTTGCAAGAATTAAAAAATTTAGCCACAAAAACAGAGAGGCCAGTTCTCCCAATGATTTTAGAAAAGACCCCGTCTAGAATACCAAGAATAACCCATATAACACCGCACAAATTAGATTTTGGTCTTTTAGCATAAGACTATTTAGGAAATTACCTTAGTAGAAGTAGTATGACAGACACCACATATGGTATTAGGCAAGAAGGAAATACATTTTTTATTGGGAATCAGGAAATTCAAATTGCCAATGATGATGTTACAGTTGGAGAAAAAATGTATAAAGGGACAAAGGGATTGTGGGAATTGTTAACTTTAAAAGAACCCGTAAACTATAGTAAGGCTGATTTGCAAAATTATAAAGAGATTTTGGAAGCTACAAATGCACATTTAAAGGGTTATAAAACAGGTGCGGCGATGTCAAGTAATAAACACACTAAATATCTTAATATAATTAAACCCCTGTTTAAGACTGTTGGTGAAGGTTTAAGGCAGGTAACTGGTAATAAAATAGACTATGTTTATTGGGACGATCCTAATGAGCTTGTAGATAGGTTAAGACTGCTTTGGTTAAGCCGATTGGCGGGAAATTCTGGAGTGGATAATGAGATAGATTCTATCATAGAAGAATTGAGGGAAAGTGGAATTGTTTATTAAATAAAAAGATGATAGATAAATTTTATCGCGTATATAACCCGTATAGTAAACCAGAAGCTAGAAGTTTTAAAGAAACTACTTTAAATCTAAAAGATGATGGTTGGAATGCTTTAAATTATAAAATTAGTAGTGTTAAAGGTGGGGAGTTTACTGATGATGTATCGACTTTGGGGCAGACGTTAACCAGAAAAGGTGATGCTTTTGTACAAGGTAATACTAAATATAAGTTTTTAGAATCCAAGAGTAACAATTGGAACGCTAATAAACGCAAAATTACTAATGTTAAACGAGGTGAAAGCTCAACCGATGTACCCACATTAGAGCAAACTTTAATAAGAAAAGATGGTGTCTTTGTACAAGACAAAAATAATTATGAATTTTTGGAATCGGAGAATGGTATTTGGAATGCCAAAAAGCGAAAAAATTAATAATTTGTTGGCTGGTAAAGAAAGCGATGATGTTGTAAACGTCTCTCAAGTACCAAAAATGGATCTAAACTTTTGGGATTTTAATAATAAAAGGCTAGTTCGTGTTAAACCCGCTGTTGATGAGAACGATTGTGTTACAAAACATCAGACTGTGACTTTATACGGTCTTAAATTTGATGGTAAAAATAAGCAATTAACAAACATTTTACCTGGAACATTGCCAAATGATGTGGCTGTTGTTAATCAAATATTAACGAAAGGTGAGAAAAGCATAATAAAACAGGGGGATACAAATTATAATGTATTAACATTAGATAGCGATATGTGGGATGCAGAGGACAAATTAATAAATAATGTACCTGAAGGCAAAGATAGGAGTGATATTTGTTTAATGTCACAGGTTTTGAGGTATGACGATAATATTAAAACTTTTAGACAAGACAATATTAAATTTGATATTTGTTTAAAATCACATGCAATAAGGTTTAACAATAAAACTAATAAATTTATGCAAGACAATAATGAAATCGATTTGATGATGTACAATCCTAAATTGTTGGTTGCAGACCCTACATCTTTAAGCGGATTTAAGACTTTAGATGGAGAGGCATATTTGCCAAAAAACTATGTATATCAAAGAATGAGTGATGGTATGTTAATTGGTAGCAATGGAGGTGTTTTTGAAACGACAGAGACTGGCAGATACGTTAACATTAAAAATAAAGAATAAAAAATGGAAAAAAATTGCTTACGAATTGCATTAGCCCGCGAGAAAGAATTTTGTTAGAAGGTCTTTTAAGGTGTTGGGTATAAACGAAACTGTTCAAATAGATTTAATAGATATGCGGAATTATGCTAGAGAGAATTCTGGGAATAAATATATTTTAACTTTAATAGACACATTTTCTAAAAAAGCTTATGCTGCTCCACTAAAGAATAAAACTGGATTAGTAGTCACAAAAGCTATAAAAACTATTCTCCCAAAGGGAGTTAAAAATATTCAATCTGATAACGGAAAAGAATTTTTTAATGAAGATTTTACCAAACTAATGAAAATTCTAAATATTAATCACTACCACACTTACTCTACAACTAAGGCGGCTATTGTAGAAAGGTTCCAGAGAACTTTAAAGAATTGGTTGTATAGAGAGTTTAGTGCACAAGGGAGTTACAAGTGGTTGGATTTACTTCCAAAGTTAATAAGGATATATAATAATAAAGTACATAGATCCATAGGGATGAAGCCTAACCAAGTAAGTGCTAAGAACTCTAAAGATGTACACGAAAGGATAGCATCTAAAGTACAAGTTAAAAAGCCAAGATATAAGGTGGGGGATAGTGTAAGGATATCTAAATATAAACATGTATTTAGTAAAGGATATACCCCTAACTGGACGGGAGCGCTTTTTACAATAGCAGAAGTTAAGAAAACAATGCCTGTGACTAATATTTTGAAAGATGAAAATGGCAATATAATCAAAGGAGGATTTTATACAGAAGAATTGTTAAAGACTAAATATAAATACATGTATTTGGTAGAGAAGGTAATTATTAGGAAGGGTGATTTATTATATGTCAAATGGCTCGGGTTCCCAAGTAGCCAGAACTCGTGGATTTCTGCAAAGGATGTATTAAAATGAATTTAGAGCAAATTTTTAAAATATAGGGGATGGGGAAAATGTATTTAATATAGGCAAGGGTAAGGTACTAGTATAGGCCAAAAAGGAAATTTGTGTAGGGTAGGATCGGGCAAGTGTTCAAAAACTGATCCCCATAAGAATAACATGGGAAAAAAGTGCCGAAAGTGGCCCCTCCCCCCTAGTTTACCACTACTCTGATTTAAATGAAATTTGCCTCAAATGTGTAAAGTGAAATTTATGACTTTAAGTTCGAAAACCAGAAAAATCGGACCATGGGAAGGGTGTTTAAGGGGGTTTACAATTTTCCAAAAATCAGTTTTTTTAATGTTTCACCCTAAAGTTTTAAAACAATTATTTTGGTTTCGACCATTTTATAGAGCTTAAAAAATAAATAATATGATATTTTGAATCATTAACTTAGGTTAAGAGATTGCAGGGAAAATCCCAAAAACGTGTTCATTATATATCCCGAGTTAATCTTATGGGAAAAATGTTTTTTTTTGCTTTTCCTCAGTTCATTTTAATGTGGAACTGAAATTAGTTTTTGAACATAAAATAATACTCCATGGTTTTAATACGCTAAAGAAAATACTATTATTATTCCCACTTTAATATTGCTTTCTAAAGTGAATGTTATTAATTAATTTACATTTTTTGCTTTATTTAATGTCACTAAATAATGTTGAAGATAAGTAATATAGTTATCACTTGCTTGAGATTTAACAAACTTATACAACATGAATTACTTTCATTAATATTTTTCTGTACTTCACATTGTCTACTTATTTATTGATATTGTTATTAATTTTTGTATTGTAAAGTGAAATGCCTTTTCTATGTTAATGGTTATACAATTAACGTAATATATAATTCTATATATTTCTGTAGATTTATATATAAACCCTACTCCCATTGATTGTACCGTGATATATAGCAAATAAAATTGTATAAAATAAAAACATTCTAGTAATACATAAATATGTATCCTTTGTGGGTATGGATTATTCATAGAATTAGGCATGAACATACACCAAAAATAGAAACATATCAGTCTCTGTTTATGTGTCCATCCAACCCTTACTCCAAGTACATTAAGTTAATAAATATAATCGTTCGGTTTCGGCAATAAGCGTAGATTATCCATCCACTTTAATATAATTTTGAAAGCTAAGTACAAATAAATATACCACAACAATTTATATTATAATAAGTATCTGAATAAAATAAAAATACAGCATTTTAGTACTTGAATACAAGTTTATATATTGGACTTCAAATCGCTGGAACAATAATGTCTTAGAAAAATAAAAAACGATTCTGTACCACCAATCCCACATATGGAGCCATACATGTGGAAAGATCCAACCACACTTCATAGAGTGGCAGGACAGCTTCTCCAACCTGATGACGTCACGAATTCAAATGGGTTTTTTATACAGCCTTCTCTAGCTGGTTAATGTGCTATGTTCTTCGTGTATCTCCAAACAATTACAACGTACATGTGAGTTACACCCTAAGCTCTTTGTTGAAATTACTGATTTGAATAGTTAATATGTTTTCTTGATAGTATATGTATTTATTTGTAAAGTTATTGTTTACTGAAATAACCTCTGATGGTGTGTGGATATCCAAAAGAATACAATAAAATACGTCTTAAAGAAGGTTTTCACTAATACAGTATTACATTTGTAAACATTTTAATCGAAATATAACAAGGTATTTGGAGCACTCGACAAGATACAACTTACTAAATATTTAAGTCAAGTTAAAAATAAATATTAAATATAAAATTATTATTATCTCATTTTTGAACCAGCTCAGCTATCTTGAGAAATCAGTGGTCATCTTTTGTATTTTTTTTATATTATACGACGTACTTTATGTGTAATTTCTGGAACGCTGCGCTGTTCAACCAAAAAATTAAATAAATTAAATTACGTAACGTGTACCATGATAATGCATTTACAAAAGAAAAAAGATAATACATTTATGAAGTATAGCTCAATCTGGGCCGGAATTTCGCAAGAGATTTGTATTTAACATACTAAAAGCTACTGCGGAATCTTCTTCAAATAAAGCAGCACGTGTAAGGCTGGTTGATAACGGAACTAAGGAGTTCTATTGATAATACTGGAGGCAACACTGATGAACAAAATTGCGAGCCGTTCTTTGCCAAATTTTATGAGGCAATTTTTTCCGACAGTTTTGGGACATATGGGATGCTTATGAAATAAGGCGAGTTGCCAGAAAATATAAGATCTTAACAGCTTTTAAATCGTCAAACACTCTGAGACAGCAACTAACTAAAGTAAAACCGAAAAATGAAGAACAAGCCTCAAAAAACTGTATCTACATCATCAAATGTGAATGTGAGGGTGAATATATAGGGGAAACTAAAAGGCCGCTAAAAGTTCGTATAAACGAACATAAAAGAAACACAAAAAATGGCGAAACAGTAAAATCTAAATTGGCAAAACACGCCTGGGAAAATGATCATAAATTTAGTTGGGAAGAGGCAAAAATTATACGTCATGAGTCTCACTATTATAAAAGAAAGTTTGTTGAAGGGGCATTAATTAAATTACATGAAAATCCAATAAGTCAGAGTAGTATTGATGTCAGGCCACTATGGATTCCCTTAATTAAAAACCATTTCAGTCAAAAATCACCCCGCAAACACACGCCAGTTCCTTGTGTTACAGTTGCTCCTGCGTCTAGAGTCCATCCAATGCGGCTACGACACATGCGTCCGTGATCGCCCTTGGAGGAAACACGGCCACCTGATTGCATGACCAGTTCCCAATGCTCACCTTGGAGGCATGCGGTAATCTCTATGAGAATATCGTACTGGTGCCCGTGTAGCATTCTAGGAGGAATCGTGCAGTTTTTGGTTTCCGTGTCATGTTCCCGTCGACAAAGACGTGTGGGTAGCCACAGCTGTGTCGTCACGTGCCCCTGTCGGTAGGTGGGGGTAACGGCTCTCCCCCCTCCACTGCCACTAGCCACTAGTCTAGTGTGCGGTTTGGTTGTGGATGGACGTGAGCCCGTTTCCCGTGTTTGCCCGTCAGCTTGGAGGCCACGATGCAGAACAGGTAATGTATTGTCAGTTTTTCATTTGTTCGTATATATAAATGTTGTGTTAGTGTATTGTATTCGATTTTTTGTATATATATTTGTTATCTTTCTGTTAGTCAAATTAAATTGTAAAGGAAAATATTAAAAAAATGTAGGTTAGTTAGGTGTGTATATAAATTTTGTGTTAGTGTATTGTATTTGATTTTTTGTTATCTTTGTGTTAGTATAAATTAAAATGTAAAGGAAAAATAATCAAAAAAATCCAAAAAAATGTAGGTTAGTTAGGTGTAAGAGTTTGATATTTAGATGTAAGTAGGGTTCACTTGATAACGGGAGGAGTTTCCTTACCTCCCGAAACGTAGTGTAGTTTTAAACACTAGAAGCGATAGGTAAAGTCCAAATAAATCAAAAAATAAATTCAAATCCATCGCTATTATGAGTTTCAAAAATAAAGTGATTCAAACAAATACCAACTCATGATTTGAACATTAATAAACTTGTATTTGTTTATTTGCTCATAATCAATTAAATTTCACAAGAGGAGATGCAAAAAATCAAATGAAAAAAAATTTTCTCCAACATGCATTACTTTTGATTTGTATGAGTAGATTCACTTATAGAATTAAAATAAAGAATCAGGATAGTTCAACGAACGAGAAATTTGTCTAACCAATGTACCGGCACCTGACAAAATCACTGGCTCACTTTTTCGACAAAAATAGTGAAGCAGTGGTACGTCCAGTTATACAATAAACCTCCGTGACCGGAACTGACTGAAATACCAGACAAACTGAAACTCGTGAGTTCCAATCATGCTACGTGTGGGCTGAATACCCGCTCATGGAATGGGATCTAGCAATTTAAAATATATGGTAAAACGTAAAGTAATATAAGGATTATGTAAATGTCAATTAAATTAGCATTGCAGACAAAAGACGTATTTAGGAAGCCTATATGTAATGTAGCATATATTTTTAGAGACTTGAACCAAAATTTATTATGAATTCAATCGCCATTGTTTCAGAGGTCTATGCTTTATTTCAAAGCAAATTTAACAAAAGAGCGCATAGCAGACACTTCCTAATTTTATAATACGAGCTGTGTAGTTTTGTGTCATTTTGGAGTTTATGAACTTTATCAAAACAGTAATAAAACCACATTATTAACATTTTCACAACACAAGTATTTAATTATAAAAACGACTTTGATGGTTTTATGTTGCACAAAATTGTTTTCATAGTTCAAACTTTGCAATATTGAACTAATGATTTTTTATTACTCTATTTTAATTACTCCTTTTCACTTTACTCCTAAAACACATTAAACATAAAACAATTATTAGCAGTTATTTCAATCTAAACATATAATTGTATATTTAACCTCTAATATCTTTATTATTAATAGGAATTTCTATTGAAACCAGCACAATTAGCTTCCAATCAATAATCAGTAATATCCCTTCAAGGTCGGGTGTTTTAAAATACTAATTGTTGGGTAAATTTTGTTTTACTATACATTCTATAATATAACGCTACATATATATTTTCGATAAAAATTGGTTTAAATGCTTAATAATCTAACATGATATCCAATGGTGATTATAATATGTGACGCGACCGTCCCAGTGATGAGTCAAGATTCACAAGTTCTTTGCTGACCTGAAGATGACAGTTTACTGTCAAATCGCGTAGTCGTTTATTCTACCACAAGGATCACGAGTCAGACTACAGGTAATTTTAACCTTTTATTATAGTCAAACGTGATTCAGAAAATACAACAAATAATTATGAAGGTGATTATTAATACTAATAAAAACACACTACAAATATATTATAAGTTAATACATGATATTTCCACAGTTATGATACATACTACTGTATATTCATAATAGCTATAAACATTTTTAGTGAAAAGTAGCATGCCTATTAGCAATCAGCGTCCAACTGATTGTCTCCAAGAAGCCTTTTCTTGCTTATACTAGTTTATTGTCAAATGTTGTTTATTTAAATAATTACATACGTAAACTGACCGGTAATTCGTATTCTGTGTAAATCATTCACAGATTTATCTGAATCGATGAGGAACATTCCCCTTAATAACTTTACGTCTGTTAAAAATAAATTGTTTTGTTTTCATATGTTAGAGGTGGTATTGTTACCTTTGTGTTATAATTAAAATCTGATTTAAATATTCATCAAAAGAGGAAGTCTCCCAAAGATATTAATTTACTTCTAATGTCTGGGTCACGTTCTAAACAAATATTCACAACTTTGAGCACAAGCCGTCTATTATAAATTGAACTGTCTTTGACAGTTTGTTGGTAATTTTATACACTATAATTATATACTATCATATTTTACAGGGTAAATATTATCTGATTGGGCCTGATGTTGACTGGTGTAACTGGTCGACATCGATCGTCTTGTACCATATTTTGTGTATATTTTACCATCTTGTATGTAAGTACAGTATAAGTGTAAATATACTTTGTGTTGTTGTAAGACTATTTATGTATCTTGTTTTGATATGTCATGCTACAAGTATCATGCTACTGAAGAAATTATTTATAATATTTGATAATTATCTTTATTATAACTTTTTATTTAACATGTTTTAACTCACTCCTTTCTACCTAGGTTTAGCTTATTGATATATTAAAAGGTAAATGTAGGATTAATATTAAAAATCCAACCTACAACGTTTGACCTAAAAAAACACATAATAACATAATAACAAGTATCACATATCCAAAAAGTTTAATTTGTAATGTATGTAATAAATTTTACTTTAATTAATTTTAGTCGTATGCTCTACTACCTAAGTGTAGCTCAGATGATTAAGACATGATTTGTGATTTATTCGATGAATTAAATATATCAACCGGTTTGCGAAAAAAAAATAATTTTTTGATACTCCCTAATGATCAGAGCAGTTTTAATTTAAACTGAGATTCAACAGTATATGCATTTATAAATAAGTTCTAGAATGTAATAATAACTAATTGAACCAAAACGTCGAGCTGTGTTGAGTTACGTTATACACGTTATCTGTTGTTGGAGTAAATAGTCTTCTTAGTTTTATTACAATTGCAATATACTAATATAAACATAGTAATAAATATCAATAGTACTATTATGAACATATAAAATAATCTTTAAGACTCTTTATTGGAGTTTTCTGTCATAATATCAAAATAGAAACGAAAAAAATAACAGTCAAATGTGTACAATTATAAAACATCAATTACCTGCATAAGTATAAGATACGAATTCTAAGTTTCTGAATTATCCTCGCAAAGCGTTGACTGTTTTTACTGTAATTAGCTCTCTCCTAACTTACTACTTCACCACTCTCTAAAACACATCTTATGGACTGAACTAACTTTACAATCTGATTACAGCTCATCTGATTATTCCCTTCAGAATCTTTTATGAGGTTAATGACTTTTCATACACTTCTACTGCTGAACATAAAACTAAATTTATAATATAAAGACTGTTACCCACGGCTTTGCAAATTAAAATACATTACAAATAATATTAACCAGTACAGTACTATCAAGTATTTGTTTTACCTTATAACTTCCTTTACCCTAACTGACAAACAACTACAGCTGGTAATTTACAAATTATATCCTCCCAAAAATTTGCATTGGAACTCACAGGACCCGTAGGTGGAGCCCTAAGTTTGTATTTATAAATTATCAGGTATATATGTTAGGTGATATGCAAGCTACGTGCATGCAAATTTTAGCTTAATCAGTCCAGTAGTTTATGCCTGATGGAACTAAAAAAATACATACATCCAAACTTTCACATATATAATAATAGTATAATTATGTATATATCTTATGTAAAACCTATTAAAACTCTCCAGTTGTTTTTACAACTAATAATACAGCAAATTACATTCTTTATTTCAGATTTGTAGAGTCCTACAATACAAAATTGCCATTTAGTTGTCACATTTTTACTTTCTCCCCCTATACATAGTATATGGAGAAAGTATTGTTTTCGTAAAAATTTTCGAATTTGAGTTGTTAGTGGAAATATTCGTTTTGGTGCTCCCTGAACCCAAAAAAGTGGTTTTTACGTGATGTCTGTCTGTGTGTGTGTGTGTGTGTGTGTGTGTGTGTGTGTGTGTGTGTGTGTGTGTGTGTGTGTGTCCGTGTGTGTGTGTGTGTGTGTGTGTCTGTGTGGATGTGTACAGAGCTAGAGCCCTAACCTATGGGCCGATTTTTATGAAATTTGGTATGTAGGTGATAATCCACGATATCTCCAGGCGTTTTTTTCATTTTTTTGAATTTTTGATTTTTAAGGGTAATTATCCCCCAAAAACCGCCAAAAAACATGAAAAATCCAAATTTCTCAAAAACAGCTCTAACGATTTTGATTAAACTTTCGTGGTTTGTAGAACTTTAGGTTTCCAACAAAATGACACCACCCGCATTTCTGGAAAAATTCGGGTTCAGAAATTACAGGACTTAAAACATCAAAAATTCAGTTTTTTGGATTTTTCATAAAAAATCGAAAATGTTAAAAAAGATTACTATTCACCATTAAAAACAGCTAAAAAAACTAAATAAATTAGTATTTTAAATTACTATTCTACGATTGCTAGTTGCGGAGAAAATTGAAATTTTCATTTAGCGGTAAACACAGTACATTGTCCAATGTTATTCTTAGGGGAATACAAAAATAACTATTTCTCTCTTATTTACTGATCAATTTCATTAAAATTTGATATGCAGGACTAGTTAGCATTGACCAACAGATGATGTTCGAAATGTGTTGCTATTTAACCCTGGGGGGGGCAAGGGGGCATTTCCCCTCTCAAAACCACTTTGTGTAGCAACGGACTCTATAGTGCCTCCAAAAAAGCAATTTGGGTGGATATTTCTGAAAACAACTATTTTAGACAATTTTCTGTACATTTATCTATACTTCATATTCTATATTTAGTAAATAACAAATATTTTTGTCATTAATGTTTGGCTAAAAGGGAGAAAGTATGTGTCAGTTTCCTGATACCGTTTATTTACTTCCGTTTTAATTGTTGATAATAAAATGAATTACGTACATTTTAAATATCCAACCCATAATCATTAGATTATGCCAGTTTGGTGTTAGGTTTAAAATACATATATTTTAGTGTTTCCCTTAGTATTTATTTGCAATACCTCCAGGGATTTATTAATTTTGGATAAATTATCCTAATAAGTTAAGATAACGTAGCCCAGTCTTGTGTTTGTGTGTGATATGACGAGTAGTACCAATTAATTATAGTGTTTAAAACACATAAAAACATAGAATAAAACATAAAAAACATACAAATATAGAAACACATAAAATGGAAACCAAACACTATTTTTGAATCAGGTCCCTATATTTAGAGGCGATCGCTCAAGCATGAGCCAGGTTGCCGGGGTGCGATGTTTGTGTTTAAAATAATAACATTTGTACACTCAAGTATTGACACGGCTCAGTAACAGGTTGTGCTTTTGGTTCGCATCAACTTTCGGTTTCTAATATGTTAATGGTTTTGTTCATTTGAGTACAAATAATATACTTTAAATAAGGCTCTTTGATAGGTGATCCTATAAGGTTCATTTTACACCTGTTAAATAAATAAGTGGATTCTACTTTAGTGAGTTGTTTACAGTTTAGGTTACCTTTGATTTCCACTGACATATTATACTATGTCAAAGATCTATCAAATATACTGATTGTATTAAATAATTTGAAGAAGCAAATGAAAAAATTTCTTTATGAATTTTAATTTTAATGTAATCATCGTTAAAAGTTGATTTACTTAATTAAATGGTAATATCTAATTCGATTTTGTAGATTTAAAGTTTTTTTAACAAAAACTATTTATTTGGGTTTGTTGTTGTGTCATCCTGATTAGTAAATCTCAGGTAATCTGCTAGGCACGTCTTCCACAACAGGGAATTTTGCTCATGTTACCGGAAGGATATGATACAGCAGGAAAGGAACTGGTGAGATGGGACCGGCAGCCGAATTGACTTTTCAGAGGGCCAACTCCCGTGCTCCTGTGAAAGCTGCGATCAGGCTCAAACAGACGGACTCGCTCTGCACTCCAACTGTCCAACTCAACTGACAGGGTATGGGTATCCGTGTACACCATTCAGTGACCACATTCTCCGGTCAGGAACCAAACTTGGACTTGGTTCGTTCCCAGCCGCTCAGGGATCAAAGGTAAAAGGGAACCTTGTCATAATGGGCAGCCAAAAGACTTACCATATGTCTTGACAACTCAATTTGCTGTACCTAGTATCAGCCTCGAAACTGGTATGGAGCAGTTTTAAGATTGTTCTGCGACTATCTTGGGTTTATAGGACTCATTGAAATTAATTAGGCTGTTTACGACTATACTATAAATTTTGAGATACAAAAATATATCCATAATCCTATACCAACTATGAAAATATACGCTGTAAAGTAGATTGTAAGATAGACTGATGTTGGTGAAATGAACCAATTGAAGCTAAGTATTGTAGATTTCCAAAGTAAGTTACTTATTTGTATTATTCTTTTTGTGAAACATTTTAAACCAACGGATTAGTTATATTAAACATGTTATTCCATAAACTAACTGTACAAAAATGAATTAAACCGTTTCAAAATAAACCATCGTGTGTTAAAATAAAAATTTGTTCAATTACAAAAAAGAACATTTATTTTACATAGAATATATCACTTTTCAAAACCAACAAGATAAACCTGCCAGTAATAAAATTTATCAAAAGCTTTTTTTGTTCATTTGAAACAAACTAAAAAAAACTCACTAACAAAATAAAGTTATAGATGACAGCGAACATTGTTATAAAGTTGTACCATTTTAGTTCTCACTACATCTCAGATTCCCAGGTGAATGTTCCTGGCGTTGAGTCGCAACCTTTTACATTTAAAATAGTCAACTTAAGTTTAAAATGTCAGTTTATCATATATTTAAATACATTTGTTAATTGTACAAATAAATTTATTCAGTGTTGTTATTTAAATAAACTGAAAGATCATAAAATAAATATGCTGTGAGGGACACATAAATATGTCATGAATATACATAACTATCATTTATATTTGACTTTTCTTTCAATAAAATAAGAAGTACAGAAACTAACATTTTATTTTACACCTAATGTAACCAATATTACTTTTTCATTTAATGATATGAACAATAAATACTACAACATCAAGAGTGTTTTCTTTCAAGAAAAGTTAATTTAACTAATGAAAAGTCCTCCATTTCGAGACAAACACAGTCTAGCTCGTCCTAGCAGGGATGATGTACCTTCTCTTATGACCCTGTTAAGGCGTTTTTTATTGTTTGAGCTACGCTGAGTATCTTCTCTGAAAACTCCTATTTTGTTTAAGGCTTGATTGGGTACACTTCTGACTTTTTATGGCCCCATAGAAAGTAATCCATCGGAGTAAGGTCCGTTGACTTAGGGGGCCAATTTACTGGTCCTCGATGAGCAATCACATTTCTCTTGAAACAGTTTTTTTAACGATTAAAGCTGGAACAAAATTATAACATTTAAATAAATAAATTAATGTGTTTTATCAGGACAATAATGCCATTCAGCGCAACCCCTGGATTTTCCTTTAAAATTTGTGTTACCTTACAATATTTTATGTTTTAAGCAAAATAATCCCCTTACAAAGTTTACATAAATTGATATTTTCTTATTCTCCATTGAATTATACAACTTTTGGGAAAGTTGCAACCTAAAGTTTGAATGGTTGTATTGTAAAAGGCTGTTAAAAAAAGAAATATTTTTGGATCTTGATTTCATCAGAAAAAAAATCTTTTTAAACTAGTTTTTCTCAGCCACACTCAAACCTTTTGCACAAAATAGGAATTTCAACTCTTTTAAATTTAATATTCTATATATCATGGAAATATTATCGTAATATTTTTTCAATTTTTCAAACTAGAGGTCAAAGTGTTTAATAAATACACTGAAACTGAAAAACCCATATTTTCACTTATTCATTGAAAAATAATGAGATTAGGTAATATGTTTATAGGACATTTTCTTCTTTTTTCATCCAACGATTCACTACCTCAAGTTTTTCAGGGTTCACGTGAATAAAACACATTGTCACGTATAAATAACACTATAATTGTGTAAACATGTAGCGTTGTTTAGATGTAACAATGCGTTTTATTTTGTGATGTTCATCAGCAATGATTATCAAGAATATTTTATAGAAAATAATTCAAATAATATGTTTTGTGTACACAATATATTTATTGCTTTACCTTAACAGTCTGTTCAGGTGTTATTCTTTTAAATTTATTGTTGCTAATGTATTATACTATTAATATCTTATTATAAATGTTTTTATTAATGTATTCATATTTATTTTACATATTAATTAGATGCAGTGTTGTATAATAAATCTTGCTTTAAACCTTGTTGCATTGATCTTTTATAGTGACAAACTTTATTTACACTATTCTCTATTTTATAAAACTGTTTGTATTGTTTAACATCAACAAAGTTGTTATAAATATATATATATATATATATTTTTTTTAAACATGACAGAGATAGAACCGCATTAAAGCGAGTCTGAGTTATTCGATCCCGGTGTAGGCACTGAACCGTGGTGATCAAGTTACATTGGTTTTCAAAGCCTTTTTCTTTGGTTTATAAAGTTTCATTGTCATGACTACAATAATACAAATTACCTTTTAATTTAACACGTTAGTGTCTGGTATAGTTTTTTCATGAAGCGACATCCTCCATAATACCTTTTCTGAAACTATTTTATAATGTAATTTATACAAGTTCTCCTGGTACAACTTCCGGAAAAAATAAAGGAATCGGATGGTGCAAAATTGGGGTAAAGAAAGATATCTTTACCGGTATGATTTTTAACAATAATAGATTTTAAACAGGAACATTTAATAGTATAGACTTTAAAAACATATAAAGTAGAACATGTGATACATACAAATTGACTTTGTATTTTCATTATTGCTGTTTTAAATTCAATATAAACCCAACTCTGAAAACATCACTAGAGAAAGTAGTTATTACTTTTGAAGTTAGGCTCATTAGACCTCACAAAACATTGCGGCCGATTTCTTTCCTCGCGAGAAATGTAATTTCTCTCTGTCAAAGCAAGGCTTTGATATACGGGTGTTCTTGGTAACTTCATCATGTGTGTTACACTAGCTGTTTTCCGGTCTGTAACACCTTTTGCGTTACAATATCTTTATATATATAACTGTGTTTACTAAATGCACGGCAAAAAAATAAATATAGTGTATTATTTTGCGTGTCTATCTCCGTAATTTACATTTGTTTACGATTTAGTGGGCTCGGTGCACACCCTGTCGTGTTACTTTCTAAGGTTTATAGAAATCATCAGTAATTAGTAGCCGAATAACAATTTAGACTTGCGCGACAATTTCAGATTTTGATTGAACAAAACCAATGTTCTTTTATTTTAGGTTAGTCAATTTGAAATGTTATGCTCAATTTAAAGCTTCATTAGTCAAATAAAATGAATCAAATCTAAATATTAAGCTATGAATTAACTAATGACGAGAGAATTTGTTGTCTTTATGAAATCAAATAAAAATCGTAAGAGTGAAAACAAAAACTAGTAAAATAAATTCCCCTGAGGTTTAAATCATTTATTGACACATAATGAAATTACAAGGTATTACTTATACCGGGACAATATTTCCAGTAACCTCTTCAAATGGAAAAAGAGACTCTTTTAACTTAACTAATGGTTTTGGATGCTAATATTATTAAGTGCAAATAAACTTTAGCAATACAATATCAGAAAATGATGTGTGATTCTTCATCTTCTATAGCTCATTTTTATTGATTATTACTTTTAATTATTAAATACGTCAATCAATAAATTTAATTTATATTTGAATGAGTCTTTCAAGTACTAAGTTGTTAAAAAACCTTGAAAGTTGCTTTGTATTTGGAAGGCCTCGATAAATACAAATGAAATAAATTAACTGATAGGCTATATTTATTATTTACAAAAAAGTATAACTGTGTTTTTATTCTATTCCAGGTCTGGTAATGTGATATGTTTGTACTTACGAAGCTCGTTACAATAATTTTTATCAAACTCGGCATGTAATGTATATATATATACTCGATTTATTTCCTTATAAAAACTATACTCCACTCTGACGTAGAACGAAGATTTGAAGAGCTAAATTGTTTGAAGTTGATTCCAATTATAATATACAAGGTTAAAAAATTCAATTTTGTAAAACCCTCAAGATATTTTTGGTTCCTTATTTACCCAACAATGTTTTGCGTAAAGTAAAGTGAGGTGTGAAAATCATTTGAGCATTAACAATGAATATGATATTTAAATTATAGTCGTTCAAGCTGTAAAATTGGTCAGAGGACGGTGATTTCAACTGAAAATTTCCACTGAATCCATTGGCACCACATCGCTTAACCTTCACAAAATAAAATACTATAATTCTTTCTACAATACAAAATATTTATAATTTTGGAACTTTAGTGTCCGTTTTATCATATAAAGTTTGTTATCCACTTACTAAAACATATTGCAGGGATGCAAAAAAGTGCCTTCCATTATGTATAAGGAAAACACGCCTTAAAAACCTAAAATAAAAACTTTATGCTAATAGTTACTATAGTTTTTATGCCACCGCATTTCAACTCTTATCTTGCAACTGGTTTGACTTGATTTACAAAACTCTAAAATAATGCACCAGTTGAATCCTCTCAGTATAATTAAATCAGGAACTACGACATAGCGAATTATATTTATGTTTGGAACTTCAGCGTCAGTACGTAAAGTATAGTCACATGACCTACAGCCCAGAGCATGTGGTTTAAAATGTTAATATCGTTTTATATAAAATGATGTTCATAATTAATCTTTACTGGTTAAGAAAAAATAACACAAATAATCAAATAAACCATTTCTAATGCAATTAAATTGGCTAAAAATAGCTTATAATATTATCAACAAAGTTTACAAACTAAAAAGTATTTATGTAAAAAAAATAACAACTAGCGGGATAGATTAAGAACTTAATACCTACAGTTCGAAAAATATTACACTTTGCTTGAAAATTTTGATTGGTGAATGTGACTCAATATCTTAGGACTGAATATGAAAAACCGTTTCACCTTAAATCGAGGCAAGCTGTAGAGCAAAAGGGTATTATTAAATGGGATATTGTATCTTGAACGGAAAATATTACTTACTTCAGAGTAAAAGTTTTGTTATTCTCAATGAAATACTCAATTTAAACGTTTTTTTTATATTCAATAAGCCAATAAAGTGATTTGATAAGGAAATATTACGAAATATAGTATAGTGAAATTTATACAAGTTTACAGAGTGAAATATCGGTAGCAATTACAGATGCAACTCATTAACTCATTAGGGGAGAATATGCGCAGGGTGAGCTCGTCACCGGCCAGCTCCTAACATTCTTCTCGGGATGATTATGGTAAATAATTGTCATTCACTAACAGATTTTTAAGATTTCGTTTAAAATTATCTTGTTTACTGCAATACATATTAAAATTTCTATTACCAAAAGATTAATTCAAGAAACGGCAAAGTAAATTCAATGCAAAATTTAAAATGGAACATACCGTCTAATTTCTCTCCATTATTCGTGAAATGGGATTAATCTAAAAATATAGAATAGGATTTTTTAGTATAGAAGACACAAAATCCATTATTGAATAAAATAAATACAATACTTAACTGCACCTGAATGAACATTCAATTTTCTAAACTTTTCTTGCAGGAAGCTAAATGAAAAGGGCTTGCATGATTCCCCATTAAAAAAAAATTTAAAACAATGAATAATTAAATATAGCTGTACCCATTTTGGCATGCTTACTCTAGATCATATTTAAAAGTTTTAGTAAAAACGTACCTCAATTAATAAACAACTTTATCCATTGTAACTACTGGCGAATAGGAGTGGCTTTAATTAAGACAAAGACTCGCCGTCTACTGCAATCCATGTGATTTTGTATCCTAGTGGACGATTGTTCGCCCCAATTTTTTAGGGGCATCATCAGCACGGGTGTCCGAGATTAAGACCAGATACAAGGAACACATCAAAGCAGTAAGTCGTAAACAATCAAACATTAGAAATTCTAGTCACGTGACACAGGTCACACATACAGATCAATTTCTGAGGGTTTGGAAGTCCTCCACGAATGCGGTAAATTTCGTAGGCTAGACAGACTATTGGAAATGGAAATATAAAGTGCAAGCAAACCTCACCCTCAATGCCTAGTAAACGTTCAAACCAACTTCTCTGCGAACGTAATGTACGATCAGCCCAAGTGAAAACAAAAATACTGTTTTCTGTGCAAAATACCGACTACAATACGATCAAGTATTAACTCATCACGAAGGTTACCGTATTTACATGTTTCTGACAATTCGAAAAGTGGAGTTATAAAGACGCTTACAGGCTCGTCCTCCTTTTGGTTACGTTTATTAAACTTAGCCCTCTCATATGTTATGTTAGTTTTCCTTGTGAAATATTTGTGAAAAAACTCTACAAAAAATTTATACATATTTAGATCGTCACCTGACAAACTGAAGCTTTCAATAATTGTTTCAACATTAGGACCCATTGTAAGAATTAAAGTACCTGAGTTTCATCAGACTCTGAACAACTTTGAACTTTGACTCAGACAACAACTTTGAAGCTGATCTATATCTTTCGAAAGTACGAAACCAAATTCCCTATTCTGAATAAACCAATTAAATATTTTGTGGAGGTTGGCCTTGATACCTAAACACCTTGTGGAGGTTGAAGTGGAGCTGTTCTAGGACTTACTGAAACAGGAAGAGGTTCAGTTGGAATACTATCATCCTCTTTATGTTGTTTTCCCTTTCTTAGTTTCTTTGGATACATTTTAACACCTGACACCATGTACTAATATGATAAAATATTAAAGTAAAACATTTCTAACAAGAACAAAACTTTATTCTTAAGTCCAAATCCAAATATAAACAAAGTAATAATTATTTTAGTAACATCCGAAATATCTCATGTTTAGACCACTATATAACAGGAACACTCTTATTTAACTGCCTTCTCTAAGGAATATAATTCACTTTCAACCAAGTAAGTAACATTTATAAGAAACCTGACCTTTGTTAGCCATTCTTCACTTTTAAATACTAAGTAAGGTCTTACATTTTGGTTGGGTAATTGTGTACTTTACTCACAGTTTTCAACAGCGAATAAAAATCGTAATGCGAAAAGCAAATGATAGTGGAATGCATAATGAATAACGGCAATAATAAATCAACGTTACGATGAGCCATTAGCGGATAGAGATTTGACTCCCTCTACGCCGTGACCGAAGCCCCGCTGCGCGCCGCAGGGATGAGTTTTGTTTTGTATAAATAGGGCCCAAGAACAAATCATTTACATTTTTAAAATAATTTTAACGCAGACAACTTATAAACTCCATGAGATCAACTTTTTTTACAACTTTAAGTAGGAATGTTTCATCAAATTAGTAAGAATCCCAGCCATAAGAATATGTTTTTAGCCTGAAAGAATGTTCACGAGTGATGGCATTTGTTTTTGGACAGGAAAAACTATTTGTCAAATCTGTACTAGCAGACCGGCGAGTTGTAGGTGGTGGCATTGTTATGCAGTGGCGACGCCGACGGTTCTCCGCCTTCTATTGTAGTGGCTCTGTAATGGCTATAGTAGTGACTTTTAGTATCCGCAGACACCTGGAATATTAAGGGGAGCGATTCATGATATTGTTAAATGGAATTTGAGTTGACAAAATGTACGTTAATTAACAAATTAGACTGAATTTGAACGTCAATAGAAGAAAATACCCCGTCGCAGAAAACCTGCGTACTCAGCAAATTTCCAATGCATATATATGTGACTCACTACTACATAGTGCTATTTACCAAGTTTCGCAAAAATACATCCATAAATAATTGATATATATAGCATTTTATTTATTCTCCATAAGAATAACATTAGGGTTGAGAACGCAGGTTTGCTGCAACGAGGAAGATAAGTAATGTGTTTTTTTTCCAATTATCAATACAACCAAAGGTAGGTGAAGCTACAAACCAAGTTCTCTTAATGTAGGTTCATAATTAAGGGAGATATACAACTTTACTTATTCTCCATATGAATAACATGGGGGCCGAGTATGCAGGTTTGCTGCTACGGGGACCATCAACAAAAAACTTGTTTTTTGTGCTAATATCAATATACCACAACTAGTTGAAGCTACATACCAATTTTCATCAATATACATTCATAAATAATCGAGATATAGAATTTTATTTATTCTCCATAAGGATAACATTGGACAACGTACTGTGTTTAGCACTTTGAATATCTCTGCAACGGTTGGACGTAGAACAACGATTAAAACACCAAAATGTTTGTTTTGTTAAGCTAAACACATTAATAAACAGAAATGTGAAGTTTTTAGTAAAACTATCTGAGAAAAATCTAAAAACCTTTTTCCCATAAGATTAACATGGGACACTTTTTTTTTATTTTCTCCGCAACCACTTAACCTAGGTTAATGTTTCAAAATACTAAATTATTTGTTTTTTTAAGCTCTATAAAATTTCTATAACCAAAATTGAATGTTTTTAATATTTTGGGGTCAAATTTACAAAAAACCGATTTTTGGAAAATTGTAAACCCCCATAAAACCCCCTTCCAATAGTGCGATCGATCTGGTTTTCGAACTTAAAGTCATAAATGTTACTCTCCACATTTGAGCCAAATTTCATCAAAATCGGTTGTTTCTTTCAAAAGTTATCGCGGTAACGGACACATATATATATATATATATATATATATATATATATATATATATATATATATACAGGGTGTCACAAAAAAGTGTGATGGGCTATACAGGACCTAATTCTACATGCAAAAATAAGTCAAAAATGAAGAATAACATTTTTTGGATTTCGGCTTAGTTTAGCCGTAATCTGCCATTTTGTTTTTTTGGGAAAATATTTATTATTTAAAAAACCCAATGAGATATTTTTACAAAACTTGGCAAAAGTGTTAAAACTAAAGTAATTAACATTTGTAAAAAAAATATTTTTTTACCTTTCCAAATTTCAAAATGGCGGCCATTTGAGTTTTTTATGCCAAATTTCGTGAAAACCGGTACCTAAATCAAAATTTTTCAAGACAAAAATTTTTTTGTATTTATTATAAAAAATCCAACAAAACAAAAATGAATAAAATCGGTTCATAAATAAATAAGCTGTGTTTATTTTAGTAATTTAGACTGAAATTACTTAATTACATTACATAAATTATTACATTAATAATTTCAGTCTAAATTACTAAAATAAACACAGCTTCTTTATTTATGAACCGATTTTAGTCATTTTTGTTTTTTGGATTTTTTATAATAAATACAAAAAATTTTGTGTCTTGAAAAATTTTGATTTAGGTACCGGTTTTCATGAAATTTTGCATAAAAAAATTCAAATGGCCGCCATTTTGAAATTTGGAAAGTTAAAAAAATATTTTTTTTTGCTAATGTTACTTATTTTAGTGTAAACACTTTTGCCAAGTTTCGTAAAAATATCTCATTGGGTTTTTGAAATAATAAATATTTCCCCGAAAAAACAAAATGGCGGATTACGGCTAAACTAAGCCGAAATCCAAAAAATCTTATTCTTCATTTTTGACTTATTTTTGCATTTAAAATTAGGTCCTGTATAGCCCATCACACTGTTTTGTGACATCCTGTATATATATATATATATATATATATATAAATTTGAACGAATAGTGTTTTTGGCATCTGGGGACCTCAAAATGAAAAGTTATCATGGTCTCGGGCTTAAGTATTACCATGCCACCTACGGTAATAGCTTCTTCCCTATAGGGGAAATTCGCTAAAAACAAACAAGATACCCCCTTATCCGGATAAAAAATTAAACAAGTTTAATTTCACTACACAAAAACTAACCCCTTAAGCTATTAAGTGCAAAGGATGAGTGCAGAGGAGGGGTGGAGTGTTAATAATCGTTTTCAGAGGATTCAGTCGACAGATCAGAAACCTAAAAGCAGCCCTTATGTGAGTTCTAATCCTAGTTTTAACAAGTAATATTATTAGTACCGTCCCACCACCTACTGGTTCGGATACTTCATTTTTTATTGTAAATTCTCTAGCAAATCAGCCACACGAAAAAGAAACAAATCATTTGGAAAACATTAGTCTTGCATGAGTTTAAGTAAAATGGGGTTCATATTGAAATCACAGATATACTCCTCTTATCTAAGGACTAGATATGCTAATATATATTTCGTATACAAATTGAAATACATATTGAAACGGTTGCTAACCAAACAACTTTGTTTTATAAAAAATTAAGAATGGGATTGCTACAATTCAAAATACAAGACGATGTTTTTAAAATGCGTCTTAGTTCAGAAAACTGTCATTTACACTATTTTATAATATATATTTAATGTGTGTTAACCTGAAAACATTTACATACACGTAAATAAGTACAATATTTTTTATATGAAGTGCTGTATTTGTACTACAAAAGTCAGTAAATAAATTGCTGATTATGAAATCGAATATTATACTGAAAAAAAGGATTCTGTATTTTAGTACTGTAGAAAATAGTAGAGCAGATCAATATCAGTGGTTCATCCCGTGAAAAATCACACAATAAATCAGGTCAATCTCTAACTCACGCTAGATCTCATCAAGGGGTTTTAAAATGCATACAGCACAATTCATGCATATAACAATTACTTTGAAATTGTTCATATTTAACTGAAATAAAAAAAACAATAATTGTGTTCTGTACGGAATTTAAATGTTACACCAGATTTTTGTTTCCTTTATTGATACTAAACATTATAATTCCAGAAAAATTACTAACGTGAAAATATTTGTTTTATACATATAATTGATCATCATTGACCGTATAAAAACAAACACATTGCTATTTAATAACAATGAACTACTTTCTCTTACCCTAATTTGTTAAGTAACCATTGGTCGTAATCTGTTTGTAAATATCTTGATAATTTAAATTAATGTATGTTTATATTTGGTACTTTGGATTATAAAATAAATATATTTGCCAACAAGTGCTTGTGATTATTAAGCGTAACATATTTAAGGTTTTCATTAAAATGACCCTTTTAACATTTGTAGCCGATTAATAAATCTGAAAACTAAACATCTGTATTAAGCCTACCAAGAACATAAAATCGTTAAGTTTAACGTTGTATATAATGTAACTATATTATTATCATGTAAGTGGAAGGTATAGTTACCAATGACTATATATTAGAATTATCTTTAGATGGTGTAATAAACTATTAACTAGTTTGTAGTACTAAGCTAGAAATGTAAAGTAACAGAAAAATATTAATTAAATTTGCCTAGAGAAGCAGTTATAAAATTATGGAGCAATAAGGGATTGATACAAGATTGATAGTTCTTATCTTTATCGTATATTTATTATTTTGGCAACAGATGCTCCCTTTCTCTATCATCAACCCGTAACTCAATAATTTCTTTTTTTTCTTAATATAAACATAATACAAAATTAGTTGTTATAATACATTATATTTTATAAAACATATTAATAAATCATCTAGTTTATTGGCGGTAGTTTTCTTTTGTAAATAATGATAAGCCATAAGTAAGAATGTTTGGTCTTATAGCTGAAAAGCTATAGATAGCTATAGATATACAATATAGATAATGTAAAATATCAAAGTTGAAAATTTGATTTCAATATATTACCAGTGACTAGTTACGTTTGATTATTTTAAGGGAATTGGCAAAATAATATGTTTAAGACGTTTGTATACCCGTATGACGATAAAAATGTTCTTTTAAATACACATTTTGGTTGGACCATGTCTAAATTCTTACCGTATAAAAACAAACACATTGCTATTTAATAACAATTAACTACTTTCTCTTACCCTAATTTGTCAAGTTTACTATAAACCATTGATCGTAATCTATTTGTAAATATCTTGATAGTATAACTTCCAAATATCATAGTTCACTTTGATGGTTAGTTGTTATTGTTTACACCATTATAAATCATAGTGTCATTAGCTCTTATTTTCGTTCTTTAAGTATTCAAGATCAGTAGGGGGCATTAGTTCCTTCTGACCCAGCACAGGCGCGTGAGGAGGAATGAGGAATCACCCCCCCCCCCCCTAAGACCTTGACCTTGACCCCCAAGGTCACCCCCGAGGGCATGCCCGAGGGACCTCCCCCCCCCCCCGATGACCTTGACCTTGACCCCCAAGGTCACCCCCGAGGGCATGCCCGAGGGACCTCCCCCCCCCCCGATGACCTTGACCTTGACCCCCAAGGTCACCCCCGAGGGCATGCCCGAGGGACCTCCCCCCCCCCCGTCACGTGACCTGGTGGAAACCTAACATAGGCTGGCGAGCACAGGCGTGAGAGTAGGAATGAGGACCCCCCCCCCCCGTCACGTGACCTGGTGGAAACCTAACATAGGCTGGCGAGCACAGGCGTGAGAGTAGGAATGAGGAATCCCCCCCCCCCCGTCACATGACCCATTAACCTAACTTAAACCTGGCACCTGACGTGAGGATGCGAGGAAGCCCCCCCCCCTCGGTCACGTGAGTTGGCGGAAACCTAACATAGGCTGGCGAGCAAAGGCGCGGTGAGGATGTAAGTCCCCCCCCCCCGTCACGTGAGTTGGCGGAAACCTAACATAGGCTGGTGAGCACAGACGTGTGAGGAGGAATAAGGACCCCCCCCATCAGCGATAGACCACCTCTCACGTTTCTGGAAGCTTCTAGAAGGTTCGCTGAAGCGTGCAACCTGGGTATAAAACCGAGGCAGAGCCGCACGCGCGACCTCAGTGTTGTTTAAGACGTCACCATGAACGGAAACGGAGTCAGTGCAGGTGAAGTGGACCAAACGATCCGCTCCTTCCTAGAGGAGCTGAACGCAATGAATGATGAGAACGCCAACGCACCGCCAGTACAGCAGGGATGTGCGTCAAAGAAGAAAAAGCTCGATGGGTGGACTGTAAAGAGGAAGGAAGTGCCTATCGATTCCCCGACACTGTGCTGGTCCGCTGGCGGATATCAGTACACTGTGAAGAACCCTACCAACAGCGGTAATGTACTGTTAAAGATGAACGTGTTCAAAGGAGGTCGCCCCACGTTCAGTTGCGGCTTGTACTTGGACGAGGAGCGAAACGATGAAATCTGCATATGTCTAGAGGACCTGCTATCCAGATTGCAAAACCTATGGCTGGCAAATAGCGAGACGGGAGAGTCAAGATACGACGGGATCACTAGAACCGCTATTCCTCTACCCACCTGGCGAAAGACCGATTGCGTCATCTCAGGGAAAACCAAGAGGAGCGTACACTCCAAGCGCGCTACCCAGTAAACGAGAGAGCGTGGAAACTTCCATTACGTCACTCTTCCTGGAATTGAGCGTGGAAAATTCCACTAAGCAGTTGATAACCGAGACGCTTCTAGAACAATCCACTTGTTTACGCAGTAAAGCTTTCCATTACATCACCCTTCCTGGAATTGAGCGAGTAACTATAACATCATGTTGTTGATACGCGCGAGTCGGCACGTAGACACCGCCAATAAAAGGCGACTCGGTGGCAAGAGCCGATCATTCTGCATCCAGCCGCTGCACCATGCTCAACACGGACCACAAGATGGACCTCAGGACAGCCCTCAACAGCTGCAAGGCCGCGGGTTACACCCGCATCGCAGATCTGCGGGACAACGCGGTGTATCCCATTCGCTCGTTTGAGCGGGTAGACACACCGTATGGCGAGGCGGTTATGGCCACCTTGGAGGGTCTTGTTGGCGACGACCCGATCCGGATTTACATGCCTCGGCGATACCTCACGGTCTTGGACGACAACGCCATCTCCCAGTACAACGTTGGCGTGGGGCCAAGGACGAGCCTTGTAAAGAGGAGCGGCCCTCCTGGCAGCAAACTTCCTTTCCTGGAATTTGTTTAAATAAACGGTATTTCCTATTCCCTTATTTCCTTCAATATTTAAAAAATAAAAAAATAAAAAAAATCAAATAAAAAAAAAAAGCGAGAAAAGAATTTAGTTTTAAGAGCCGAGGTGGCGGTGCATGGCAGTCAGTAGCCGCCATGGACTTGAGGTGGAAACACCCATTCACCGCCATCGTGGCCGGGCCCTCTGGCAGCGGCAAGTCGCACTTCGTGGCTCGCTTCATAGAGCACGCCGGCCGCATGTGCGATACGCGGTTCGCCCGCATCACTTGGCACTATGGCAGCGGTGGCGGCGGTGGTAAGGACTCTACCGTGCGCTACGTAGCCGGCCTGCCAGACCTGGATGACTATGACGGTAGCGAGCCCGCCCTGGTCATCGTCGACGACATGATGCGCGAGGCTGGCTCCGGCGTGGCTGACCTGTTCACCAAGGGCTCGCACCACCGCAACATGAGCGTGTTCTTCATCACGCAAAACCTGTTTCACCAGGGCAGGGGCCAGCGCGACATATCGCTGAACGCCCACTACATAGTGTGCTTCAAGAATCCCAGGGACCGCGCTCAGATCAAACACCTGGCCCGTCAAGTATACCCGGAGAACCCCAAATTCGTGGAGGAGGCTTACGCGGACGCCACGCGTGATCCGCACGCCTACCTGCTCATAGACTTGAAACAGTCCACGCCTGAAGAGATGCGCGTACGTTCGGCCATTTTCCCAGACGACCCGGTGAACTACGTGTACCTGCCCAAGAAGAAGTGATAAATAGGCCGAGCGCGTGCCAGCGTCAGTCATCATGTCACACCGCGTGAAGAAGGACGCGGCGCTGCTGAGGGCCCTAATACACGCTACGCCCAAAGAACGCAAGGCCCTGTTAAAAGCGTGCGACAAGAGTCGCATCAAGTCATTGTGCGATTGCGCGTATAACGTGCTACGCGGAAACGTACCGCTTTCCCCCTGTCTCAAACGCAAATTGAGCAAACACAAACAGGCGCTCAGACGGCTGGTGAAACGCGGTGAGGGTTGGGCCAAGAAGCGACACTACCTCGTCCAACGGGGCGGAGGGATCCTCCTACCTCTGCTGTTGAACGCTGTTCTGCCCGTTCTAGCGCAGAAGCTAATCGGACATGGAGTACGCTAGGAAAATGGTGGTTGTACCGCAGGAGCTCATCGAGAGATTGCGAGAAGGACCGGGACCAGGGCCGGGGCCAAGAGGAGGAGCAGGTAGCGCCAATAAGCCAGCCAGCCTGGACGCTGAGATGCATCGCATATTGAGCGACAAGCGGCTGGACGATACGGAGAAATGGAAACAATATCAGCAGGTGTTACAGCGGTTCCTGCACTTTTCCGCGGCTAAACGTCAACCCATAGGTCTGTCAATCATCGAGGGCGAGGAGAGGGAGGAGGAAGCGGCAGGGGGTCCGAGTCAGATGAAGCGCGAGTCTAGCGCCTCGGCGGAGGAGGACATTGTGGAATCGTTCTCAAAAATTTACAGGTCGGTGGCGCGCAACTTGTTGCGATTCATGACCCGTCAAGGCAGCCCCATCTCCTGGGACGCCAGTGGGGCGGTGTACGTGGACAAGGTGAAGATCCCCGATTCCAATATAGTGGACATCGCGCACAGCATAGTGAGAGCGCGAAGGGCGGACCGATTGCCTACCGGCTGGCATCAAGTGATGGCCGCCTTGAAGGATATGAACGTACCCAAAGAATACGTGAGCAATCCCACGGCGTTGCGTTACCTAGGCGTGGGGCTGGACTCGGCATCGAGCCCCTGGGGAGACACAACGGCCTCCTCAACACCCCTCTCACCGAGGTTGACACCGATACTGGATCGCCTGAGACCGCGACCCCCAGCGGCTAGGAGAAGGATAATAACCGAGGAACCCGACCGGGAATCGTCATTGGACAACTGGGAGCTGTTCTCACCGTAATGGAGAAGCTGTACTACGCCCCGAGCCAGCCCGGTTCCCTCGGCGGGGTGGCCGCCCTGGCCAGAGCCGCGCGCCTACCGAAACGCAGAGCGGTGGAATGGCTGCGTGCCCAGGACACCTACACGCTGCACAAGCCTGCGCGCAAGCGGTTTCCCCGCAATCGCTACGTCGTGTTCGGGCCCCGGGAGCTGTGGCAGGCGGACCTGAACGACATGCGTGGTCTCAGCCGGTACAACGACGGAGTCAACTACCTGCTGACTGTGATAGACGTATTCAGTAAGCGGCTGTTCGCGGTATCACTGAAGAGGAAAAGCGGGCCTGAGGTGGCTGCAGCGTTCGAGAGGATATTCGCTGAGGCGACTCCTCGCTGCCTACAGACCGACAAGGGGACGGAGTTCACCGGGGCCGCGACCAAGCGAGTGTTCAAGAGTCACGGTGTAAACTACTTCACCACGCAGAACCCCGACGTGAAGGCGGCGGTGGTGGAGCGAGTCAACTGCACGCTCAAGAACCGCATGTGGCGCTACCTGACCTACAAAACACGTATCGCTACGTGGACGTGTTGGACAGGCTTGTGGACGCCTACAACCGCAGCCCGCACAAGAGCCTGGGTGGCCTACGACCCGTGGACGCGGACAGCGGCGATGGTCAAACGGTGTACAAGGTGTGGCGTCACATGTATGGAAAGGCGATCCGGCGACACAAGCCCAGGTTCGAGCCTGGTGACACGGTGCGCATAGCCAAGGAGAAGGGCACGTTCGCCAAAGGTTATGAGACCAACTGGAGTAAGGAGCTGTTTGTGGTGGACCACGTATACGGGTCGCATCCTCTACCATTGTACGTGCTGCGAGACCTGAACGGGACGCCGCTGGAAGGGCGCTTCTACGAGCATGAGATGCAAAAGGTAACGATGGCCCCGGACCGCCTGTACCAAATAGATAAAATACTGGACACTAAAGGGCGAGGCTCCAGTAAGCGCTACCTAGTCAAGTGGGCTGGTTACGGAGAGGACTTCAACTCGTGGGTACCTGCATCTGAAGTGCAACAGCTGCGATGACGAGGCACAACCAGTTTTACCTGACGTTGCCCAGTAACAGTTCAATGACGTACTATCCCAACAACATGGTGACAAACTACACGACCCATCTACCCTCGACCGTTGATCTGTCAGACGGTGAGTGGGAGGTCGCTCTGGCGGAGGCGCACTACCCCTTCTCTTTTCTGACCGTCGGTGAGGGAACCTACATCAAACTAGTGCTGGGAATGAGGGACTCGAAAGGCGGGTTGGCCGTGGTGGACAAGTTGTTAATCAAAGTGGAGCCGGGCAATTACAGTAGTACCGAGGAACTCGTGCACGCAATCAACAACCACCCTCAAATGAAGAGTAACCTGTGCACCTTCTCGTATGACGAGAGGTCCTCCAGGGTGGAATTGATGTCGACGTCTTCAGCCGTTCAGAGCCTCAAACTGAGCCCCAGTTTGGCGCTACAGTTTGGCTACGAGGTGGATACGGATATCGTCAAGCGTCACAGGTCCGTGAGGCCGACTAACCTCTTCGCCGGTCTACCATCACACATGTACGTGTATTGCGACCTGGTGGAACCCCAACTGGTGGGCGACGCTGTGGCGCCACTACTGAAGATCCTCAACATCGACATCAGGAATTACACGTACGGTGCCAACACGACAGTGTATATAATAGACCCGCACTACGTGCCGGTGATTAAAACCTCATTCGAGAGCGTGGAAATCGATTTAAGGGACAACCAAGGGCGACACTTGCCATTCCACTTCGGGACCACGTGCATGAAGCTTCATTTCAGGAAAGAGAGGCAGCGGCAATGAATCCAAGCGATCCCTATCTGGTGTATTACCGCCACCAGCAGGCGGGCCATGGCGTATCCTCCGTATTCAGAGGAGCCGCTTTCCAACGCGGACACGGCATTGGCAGTTTCCTAGGCGGGCTGATGCGTACAGTGGTCCCGTTGATCAGATCCGGCGCATCGGCGCTGGGCAAGGAGGCGCTGAGGTCCGGTGTGGGCTTCTTGGGCGACGTGGCGGCGGGCACAGCCAACCCCCGAGTCGCAGCCAACGCCCGACTCAGACAGTTTACCGGGTCGCTGAAACGCAGGGCTGATGAAAAACTGGATCGCGTGCTGAGCGGTGGTGGTGCCTATAAGAGGAGGCGTGTACAGCAGGTTACTCCTCAGTCTCTAGCGAAACTCCTCGGAGCGAGGAAGAAGAGCGCTGCACCCAAGAGGAAGCCCGCAAAACGTGTCGCTAAGAAGAGGAGAAGCAAGAAGAGCAAGAGTACCGTGAAGGACATTTTTGGATAATGGCGTTTCTACATCAGAAGTCGTGCGAGTGTGTCAAGACCGAGTTGGACCTGTTCTCGCTACCGCCCACGCAGACCAGTATAGAGAGTGGTAAATGGGTGCAGTACAAGCCCATCTCCTCCCTGACAGACGACTCACCCGTTGAGTTCATAGTTCTGGGTCATGGGGACGAGTACACGGATCTGTCACAGACGCTACTGCATGTGAAGGCTACCATTAGAACGGCTAATGGAGGCGCTGTAACGGGTGATCAAGCGATTAAAGAGGTGGGTCCTATTAACAACTGGCTGCACTCGCTGTTCAGTCAAGTGGACCTGTATCTGAACAACAAACTGGTGTCTCCTCAGAACAACACGTACGCCTATCGCGCCTACCTGGAGAACCTGTTGTCCTATGGTGGTGATGCCAAGACATCGCACCTCACCGCGGAGTTGGTCTACGAGGACTATGCCGGGTACATGGACAATACTGAGGAGGAAAATGCCGGGCTCAAGAACCGGAGGGAGTTTGTCAAGGCCAGCCGGTACGCGGACATGGTCGGACATCTGCACGTTGACCTGTGCAACCAGGAGAAGTTCATGTTAAACGGCGTGGAGATGCGCTTTCGCCTGATCAGGTCAAAGAACTCATTCTCCATCATGTCCAAAACCGTGACAGACTATAAAGTGGACATCGCCGAAGTCAACCTGTTTATGCGCCGCTGTAAGATCAACCCGAGCGTACTGTTGGCTCACAGCAGGACGCTGGAGTCGGGTACAGCCAAATATCCCATTACGCGCGTTGAAGTGAAATCCTTCACACTACCCTCCGGTATCAGCAGCAAGACTCTGGACAGTGTGTTTCTGGGTCAACTGCCGAAACGCGTTATAGTTGGCCTGGTCAGCAATCAGGCGTTCAACGGGGACTACAAGAAGAACCCGTTCAACTTCACCCACAGCCACGTGAACTTCTTCGCGCTGTACATAGATGGTGAGCAAGTGCCATGTAAGCCGCTTCAACCGGATTACACGTTCGGTCAGGAGTTGTGCGTGCTCGCCTACCACACGCTGTACACTGGCACCGGCATCAATTTCTCAGACTGTGGTAACGAAGTCAGTCGCAACGAATACCCCTACGGATACTGCCTGATGGCGTTTGATCTGACACCCGATATGGCGGCCTCTCAATCCAGCCACTGGAACCTGGTGCGCAACGGTAACCTGCGCATAGAGATTGGGTTCTCCGAAGCCTTGGCGGAGGCGTTCAACTGCATAGTGTACGCCGAGTTGGACAACGTCGTGGAGGTGGACCGTCATCGCAACGTCACAGTCGACTTTGGCGGGTAAACGAGTTGCCGCGCGCTCAAGGTCACCGCGCGGACCGTGATGGCGGCGCGCGCACCCAAGGTTATCCCGCTAGGCGCGCTCCCGCCAGCGCTCAGTCGAGTTCAGTCAGCCGTACGGGATGGACGTGCCGCCACCGATCTACAACGAGCCACCGCCAGCGCGCTGTCATCACGGAAGCGTGGTGATGGATATGCAGTGTTTTAAAGACAGTGATAATGACTTTCTACTGAAAGAGGTTTGCGTGGTGGACGTGACTACCGGCACGCTGCTCCTACATCACATCGCCCGCCCACCCTTCAGTAAGGACCTCCTGACTTCCGAGAAACAGCGCGAGAGCGTCTGGGTCACTCGCCACTGCCACGGCTTGGAGTGGGACCAGGGGGACATCGCGTACGTCGCCCTGCTGGACAAGCTGCGCTCCTGCCTCATCCACCGCCCCCTGGTCTACGTCAAAGGATCGCAGAAGAGGGACTTTGTACAACGCCACCTCATAACCGAGCCCGCCGCCACCACCGCTCAGGACATGGAGGATCTGGGCTGCGGGTCACTCAACGGTCCGCCCACCTACCGGACCCTGCGCTGTCGCCACCATAAGAGCTCCCACAACCGTTGCGCCCTTCATAACTGCATAGTATTGCGGGACTGGCTCGTGGCTAACGACAGGTCGGACCCGTCCGTCTCAAGCTGCCTGTGCTGCTTCCGCCCACGATGAATACCGTCCAGATCAGAGAATGCCTGGTGAGGATCCCCGGACTGAGGAACGTTGCGGTCTACGCCTCTGACCAACTACCGGACGTGCCGGTCAAGCCTCTCACCGCCATCGTGTCCAACACGGTAGCTCACACCGAGGGAGGCGAACACTGGGTGGCGTTTTACTGCTCGGAAGAGGACAGACTCGAGTACCTGGACAGCTACGGAAGGCCGCCATACCAGGCCGACTTTCAAATGTTCCTGAGGCGCAATCCTCATCACCGCCACTATGTCTACAACAGGTATCGACTCCAGGGCTACGATACTTCTGTTTGCGGCTACTACTGCCTCACTTACCTGTACTGCCGGGCTGTTCTCCGCACGTCACTCAGCGACTACGTCCAGCTCTTCGACCCTGCCGCTCCCGCCGCCAACGACGCTCTGGTCCGCAGGCTCTTCCACTCCATATTCGCTTAAAACTAATTTGTAAGGTTTTTGTAGTATGTGTATGTAACCTTATTACTGTACAATACATGCCTCATAATGATAAAGCTTGTGTTTTCATTTCTCCTTTCTCCTTACTAAATTTAAAAAATTAGCAAAACTGAGGCAGCAGGGCTGGACCTCAGGTTTATATACCAGCGGCGCGTGTCACTGGCTGAGCCCCCGCCAAGCGGCAGTGAAGGCCGCCAAAGAGGGCGCGCCACGAGACCCCTCGGACATCAGCAAACCGCTGAGTAATTCGAGGGTGACCCCTCGGACATCAGCAAACCACTTAGCAACTCCTTCCTGGGCAACTCCTTCAGGGTCGTCCCCGACACGCGCCGCCAACCGCTCCCGGTTGGCGGGGGCTTTTTAAGCTGCACGGCTCGGGCCAAACGGCCCATAACGCCTTTCTGAGCCTAACGGCTTGTGACTTTTGAGTGAGCAAAGGGAGGAAATAAACAACTCGGGTTCATGCTGTACATAAAGCTATTATATTTTCTTACAAATACTATTTACATTTTTTTTTCTCTTATAACTAATATATACAACTAGACGGGGAATTCCTCTTCTTCCTCGTCTTCGTCCTGGTGCTGTCCCTCCTCCTCGCCGTCCACTTCCATCCGCTGTGGTTGATCTCCTCTCCTCCTTGCTGGCGGTAGCGGCGGGACGTCCTTGTGTCCCCATGGCAGAGTGTGGATACCGTCGGGGAGGACGCACCGCTTGTCGTCAGCTGGACTGAGGCTCAGCTTGTTCACTTCCACGGTGTAGACCCGGTGCAAGTGGGACTGGAACCGGACGTTGGTGGTGTGCTTCCGGACCCCGTCAAACAGGCACTCTCTGTAGTCGTCGGGGTGAGGACGTTCTTGACAACGCCCTTCGCAACCCCCTTGGCTCGCTTGAGAGCCTTGCTGCCGCCTGTCGCCGCGTCCTCGATGTCCATAAAGTACAGCTTGGACCGCAGGCCGAGGTACTCGTATAAGGACAGGCCGTTGCACTCGTCCTTAAACTTTCCGATGACCTTGGCGTTGACGGGGTTGTAGCAGGGGTGAGACCTCGGATAGCCGCTGGTGTCGAAGTCGTCCAGGTGTTCCTTCATCTCGGCGTAGACGTCCTGGGACACGATGTCAAAGACGAAGCTGTCCGTGTCCATGTAGTCCACGGTGAGGCGGTCACCGTAGCGCTCCTTCATCTTGCGCAGGAACTCGTACATGAGCCACTTGCTCAGCTCCAGGACTGACATGCCTACGTAGATTGGCTTGTCCAACACAATGTTGACCTTGGACAGATGCACCAGGGCCACGTCCTCCGTGTAGTACGTCCGGTCCAGGAAGTTGGATCTGGCGACGTACTTGGAAAACTTCTCCGGGGTGCACACCAGCTTCACGTTGAGACGCTTCCGTACATTCTCGATGGTCTTGCCAAAGACCGCGTTGTTCATGAGCTTGAAGAAGTCCTGTTCAAACTTCGTTTTGGCCTTCTTCCGCAGCTCCGTGTTCATCAGGATGTACGGTTCCAACCACCGCGACTGGTGAAACGAGATCGCCCGATGCACCGCGACCAGCTCCAACCCGTTTTGCAGCGCCTGCTGCAAGACCCTGTAGTGACAGATGTAGTGCGTCTTGTCGTCTAGGGTCGTCAACAGTTTGGGGAACTTCCCTGTTGGCGGGCGCTTCGTCTCGCAGCAGTAGGGAAGGTCCTTGTGCAGGTCGTGTAGGCGCGCGGGGTAGTGGAGGTCCACCTCCAAGATGTAGCCTCGATCGGCCTCCGCGTCCAGCGCCGCGACGTCCAACGCCTGGATTTCCTCACGGCTGAGCCACTGGAAATCTCCGGTCGGCAGGCGCTGGGACATGGCCCAGCCGTAGAGGTTGTTGGCGTCCAGGTACAGGAGGAAGCGCGTGGGCTCGTCCGGGCGGTAGTCCGGGCACCTGTCGTGGTTGGCCTTGGCGTAGCGGGTGATGGCCTGAGAGATGCCTCCCCGGATCCCCTGCTCCACGAACAGGTACATGTCAAAGTCCTGCAGCGTGTCCAGCTCCACACCGCAGGTCTTGAGCATCACGTCCCAGGCGTAGGACGGCAGGGTGTAGTAGTGGGCGGGATCCAGCCCGTACTCTGCTAGCGACGTATCACGGAACTGCTCAAAGACATCGGTGAGGAGGGCGATGTCACATCGCAGGTACTTGTCGGCATAGTCCTTGAGGTTGTGACACTCAAAGGCTCGCCACACGTTGAGGGCGTGCTCGTACTCCTCCTCCTTGATATCCTCCAGGGTCATGGAGTTCCTGAACGCCTCCTTGGGAGGCAGCTCCCTGGTGGAGTACAACGTGTCGTACGACGTGACAAAGTCGTAGGGGAACACGCCCTTCCTGCGCACCAGGTCGAACAGCCGGTCGTCGGGGAAGCGCTTCCTCGTCTCGCGCATCTTGTCAGTGGGCAGTCCCGCTGCCAAGCTGGCCAGGCTCATGGACAAGAACCTGTAGGTGTCGAGGAACCGCACCGCGAAACTGCTCTGACGTTGGTTGTCCCCGGGCTGGCCAAAGTGAAACCGCTTGGTGAAGGCGATGTAGCGCTCTTCGGTGTGCGCCAGCACGTCCACATCACCAGGGTCGATGGCCAGCTCCCGCACTACGAAGTGGGCGTCGTAGTTGGACAGGTTGTGGAAGTAGCAGTTGATGTGTTGCTGCTCCCGGTACCTGAGGTTGCACGAGCGGTGGGCGGCTCCTCGGAACTCGTAGGGCGGGGCGTGGTTGTGGTCCCGCACCTTGACGTCCTGGTCCGTGAACTCCTTCCCGCAGAGGTAGCAGTGAGTCGCCACCAGGTACTCATCCATCTCCTGCCGGGTCAGAGAAGGGTGCAGAGCTCTCGTGCTGAACAGGAACTCCCACAGCGCCAGCACGTCCATCTTGAGCCTCTCCATGAAGACCTTGGACGCATCAGCCCCGAAGTAGACGCGGGGCTCAAACTCCTCCAGGCCGAGCGAGTCCACGATCTGGTAGGCGAAGGCGTACGGGACGTGCAGTTGCAGGGGCCTCGTGCCGGGCGGCGCTTCCGCAGGGTCAGCGGCGACAGGCTGCAGAGCACACTCAAAGTCCGCGTAGATGCAGAACCTCTCCCGCCTAGTGTACTCGGGGTGGGTGAAGCGGATCTGCTGCTTCTTCGACATGTCCAAGCGGAGGGGAGCCTTGGCGGTGCAGTATCGCATGTGCTCCTCCAGACGCTCGGCACCGGACAGTTGCAGCTTGTTGGGCTGGTTGTCAAAGTAAGCGAAGCATCGCTTACACACGTGGATAGTGCCGCGGTGGGACGTCAGCTGGGGTCGCACCAGCCTACTCATATTTGCGATGTAGGCGTAGTGACTGTCTCCGCCGGTGGTCACGTACAGCAGGTCCCGGTGATCCTCCAACTCCCGCTTGCATATCTTCAGCGGGAACACGCGGTCCTGGAACTTTGGCGATCCGTCGGGGCGTCTCCCCACCATGGCGCGCTCGATCCCGTACACGTTGACGCTGATGGGGTTCCTCCTCTCGAAGACTTTGATGTCCTTCACAGCCACGGGGAAGCGTAGGCCGACCCAGTCGTAGCGTGCCATGACGTCCGGTGTGTACGATGTGGGCCTCTCCGGGTGTCGCGCAACGAACTTGGCCAGGACGGCATACGCAAAGCACATGTCATCGACGTTTTGCACGTTGATAACGGCGTGCGTGTCGCAGATGGTCCTGGGAAGCTGGACGAACCGAGCTCCGCGTTCTCCCAACGGGGTGTAGAGGTTGACGCGGATCTCCAGGTCGCGTATCCGGAGATAGCTCCACCCGCTGCCCACTAGCAGGCACTGCTCCTTCTCTTCCTCCAGCTTGTGGAAGGACGCCGACAGGAAGTCCTCCAAGTTGGACGCGGCGGTGAGAGGCACGTTCTTCGTCTTGAAGGCCCGCAGACAGGTGGCCCCGTGAACGTTGGCGAATTCGCACTCCAGGTACATGTTGACCTTGGTGTTTGGGTGTCGGGTCCTGACGTCAGTCAACAGGTTCAGGACGCTGTCGAACAGCAGCACCAGCGCGTCCTCCACGGTCAAGAAGTCCTCCATGGGTCGAGACAGGCCGAAGGTCAGGAGGCGTCCGCGGAAACCCCGTTGGACGGTGCGGAACGTGGGCAGTCCACCACCCACCATCCCGTCGGGTGCCGTGCTGGGTCCGGGCTGGGGCTCGCGGCTGGGTCGAGGCTCGCGGCTGGGTCCGGGCTGGGGCTCGCGGCTGGGTCCGGGCTGGGGCTCGTGGCTTGGTCCGGGCTGGGGCTCGTGGCTGGGTCCGGGCCTGGGCTCGCGGCCGGGTCGGGGCTCGGGTGACAGGACGGGCAGGCGTGGCATCTCGTCCACAACGAGGTTCCTCACGACGGGGCAGTTGTGAGCCTCGTGCTGGTCCCGGTTGTAGCGCCGGGTGAAGCCTCGGTCGCAGTAGGCGCACGCGAACCTCATGCCGCGGTGGGCGCTCGCCACGTGCTGCTGGAGATAAGCGGCCCTGCGGAAAAGGGCGCCGCACTCGGGACAGCGGACCCCGTTGGCGTGTACCAGCTGCACATGACGCCGGAGCAGATCCTCGCGGGCGAATCGCCGCCCACACGCGTCGCACTCGGGCCGTGGGTCTCTGACGGGTGGCGTTGCGGAGGAGGAGGAGGAGGTCGAAGCCGACGGGCTCGCACCGTGGACCGCTTCCATGTGGTGGCGAAGATCCTCGGGGCTCGCCAGGGTGACGGAGCACAACGGGCACGGACGGCCTGCGAACAGGAAAACAAGTCCTATTAGTTACCTCGATAAACACGAGGGTGAGGAACTGGCGGCCTCTTCCTCATCTCGTTCGCCAGTTTGAGCCCAGTAAATACAAGGGTGAGGAATTGCACAGAGGCCTGGCGACCTCTTCCTCATCTCAATCGCCAGTTTGAGCCCAGTAATACAAGGGTGAGGAACTGAACAGAGGCTGGCGGCCCCTTGTTTACTACTTGAATCTGTTTACTCGGCTAAAGCCGTTTACTCTCTCGAAAACAAGTCATTAGTACTGACGGTTTCTTGTTTAACGTAAAAACCGTGTCTGACGTTCCTCATCTCGTTCGCCAGTTTGAGCCTAGTAAATACAAGGGTGAGGAATTGCACAGAGGCCTGGCGACCTCTTCCTCATCTCGATCGTCAGTTTGAGCCCAGTAATACAAGGGTGAGGAACTGAACAGAGGCTGGCAGCCCCTTGTTTACTACTTGAATCTGTTTACTCTCTCGAAAACAAGTCATTAGTACTGACGGTTTCTTGTTTAACGTAAAAACCGTGCCTGGCGCTTGATCGTGAGGAACTGCACAGAGGACTGGCGACCTCTTCCTCATCTCAATCGCCAGTTTGGGCCCAGTAAATACAAGGGTGAGGAACACACAGAGGCTGGCAGCCTCCTTTCTTGTTTAACATAAAAACCGTACCTGACGCTTGATCGTGAGGAACTGTATAGAGGACTGGTGACCTCTTCCTCATCTCGATCGCCAGTTTGAGTCCAGTAATACAAGGGTGAGGAACTTTGGATGAGGATATCGGAGAAGAAGGCGTGCTTAACAAATCTACTGGCGGTTTCTTATTTAACTTAAAACTGTACCTGGCGCTTGGTCGTGAGGAGTAGGAGGATGAACTGTGGTGAGGTGGCGTCGCAGGTTGTCACTTCGCCCGAAGCGTCTCCCGCAGACGTCGCAGTCGAAATGGTGGTCCCTGTGAGCGGCTGCCGTGTGACGAGTCAGGTTTCCAGCGTTCGCGAAGACGCGACCGCAGACCTCACATATACGAGGAACAGCCATCTGATTGAAAAGCAAAACCTAATTTCATTTCGCTTAAACATTTTTTTTTTTAAAAAGAGTGGTAGTGAATCTATTTTGTTTTTTTAGTTTGATTCTTTAATTTTAATCGTTATAAAACACAACTGTTTCAAGGTCATTACAATTCCACTCATCTCCATCGGAAAAAGAAACAACGACAAGGCTCAGTGTACTGGGATATGTAAAAGATTAATTATTAATGTTAGCTAATAAGATTTTAGAGCATTGGTAAACTTGCTGATGAAAAAGTAAATTATATGTTACTTACATTTTAAGATATTCAAAGAGAAAGTCGTAACAGTCGCATATGTAATCACCGCGATAGTAACGAAAATTAAAAATAACGAATAATTAAAATAGAAACGCTAATTAATAAATATGTTGTTACTTACGTTGACTTTTACGGGAATCCAAAGGCAATGAACAGCAGGTTGTGTAGGTGTATCACAGAGACAGCAATACTTCGTCCACACAGTAAGAGCTCCAAAGACAAACTGACGAAACCCTTGAGGACACGCTCATAAATAGCACTCCAGTCGGGAGGAGTAAGCGGTAAACAGTTCCCGGAACCGCTGATGAGTAAACAGCCCCGGGCGGTCACGTAGGCTCTAGCACGCGCCTCGACACGTGACTCCGCGGAGCCGCTCACCGGGGGGGGGGGCTGGGGGGGGGGCTGGGGGGGGGGACTTGCATCCTCACCGCGCCTTTGCTAGTTTTGAACCATCGTGAGGGGTCTGGAAAACAGCCAAGATCCCATGAGGAAAACGCGTTTAAAAATTAATAGCGGGCCCGTTTAACGGTGGATTCTCAATTTTCTTTAAGGGATGGTTTACTTAGGCTGCCGCCCGACATGTGGTGAAATTTCATCAAAATCGGTCGGTAAACAGCTGAGATCCCATAAGGAAAACTTGTTTAAAAATTAATAGCGGGCCCGTTTAACGGTTGATTTTAAATTTTCTTTAAGGGATGGTTTACTTAGGCCGTCGCCCGACATGTGGTGAAGTTTCATCAAAATCGGTCGGTAAACAGCTGAGATCCCATAAGGAAAACGCGTTTAAAAATTAATAGCGGCCTTGTTTAATGGCGGATCTATGGGGTTCTTACGTCATTCGCTTCCTCTGGGATAGGCCTACACTCTGGAAAAAGTCCCGTGGGAATCGGTGGGTAAATAGGCTAGTTATTAATTTTCGAAAGTTTTTTCCTCATCACGAAAAGTGCTGCAGACGACCGGGGGGGGGGGGGTTGAATCCTCACGTCAGGCTATGTTGCGGGGCAGGTATATCCTCACTGCAGGTGATGTTGGGGGGGGGGGATTCCTCATTCCTACTCTCACGCCTGTGCTCGCCAGCCTATGTTAGGTTTCCACCAGGTCACGTGACGGGGGGGGGGGATTCCTCGCATCCTCACGCCAGGTGCCAGGTTTAAGTTAGGTTAGGTTAATGGGTCACGTGACGGGGGGGGGGGGGTTCCTCATTCCTACTCTCACGCCTGTGCTCGCCAGCCTATGTTAGGTTTCCACCAGGTCACGTGACGGGGGGGGGGGGATTCCTCGCATCCTCACGCCAGGTGCCAGGTTTAAGTTAGGTTAGGTTAATGGGTCACGTGACGGGGGGGGGGGATTCCTCATTCCTACTCTCACGCCTGTGCTCGCCAGCCTATGTTAGGTTTCCACCAGGTCACGTGACGGGGGGGGGGGGAGGTCCCTCGGGCATGCCCTCGGGGGTGACCTTGGGGGTCAAGGTCAAGGTCATCGTGGGGGGGGGGAGGTCCCTCGGGCATGCCCTCGGGGGTGACCTTGGGGGTCAAGGTCAAGGTCATCGGGGGGGGGGGGGTGATTCCTCATTCCTCCTCACGCGCCTGTGCTGGGTCAGAAGGAACTAATGCCCCCTACTAAGATCCTTTTAATTGGACTATTTGTATTTGTTTATATTTAAAAACTAAATATATTTTACAATTCTCCTTCATAAAACGGGTTGTATAGGAATTAATAGTTGATTAATTTTAATGATCCGAATAAAATGGTGAAATGTTGGATGGAAATATTGGTTCATCCAATTAATATTCAAAATGATCATACATGTTCAATCTAATAATTTGGATGTTTGCATGCTTCAAGAGGTATATTTATTTTAAAAACTAAAATACTGTTATGAATAAAAGTAAAAATTGTAAAAATATTTATATTTCCTTCTGAAAACTTGACGTAATTAGGTAACTTTAGAGTTTGGTAGACATCAGTCAACAACAGACTCATTTGTGAACAAAGTACATCAATTTATTGCTCAGGATAAAACTATGTTAGTGAGCTAGAATAATTTAATAGTAAGTCAACTATATATGTCCATATCATGGCAATATGGCAAACTTACTTCATTCAGAAGGACGAATAAAAAATTCATAAAGAAGAATAGATAAATCCTTACTAAAATATAAAAATTCTTACTTAAATCAAAACTAATAATTCCATATAAAGTTTGAAAACTACATACTTTATACACAATCTAAAATTATTAGAAATATAAAAGATCAAACAATGTGTTGTTATAATTTTATTTCTGGAAAAAATGTTTTACAGAGGATGGCAGTGAAATTGTGTTGGTGTCTATTGAATAAAAAAAACTGTTGACCAGAGATGTACAATCGTAAACACTTTTACAATTAGAACGAGTTTACGTATTAGAGTTAGTAATTAAATAAATTAACAATATAAAGTTTATACTCCTACCTATATTTCCATATACTTGTTATGCACTTAAGATAACTTAATTAAACATCAAACCTAATTATTGTTTCGTATTCTTGCATCTACGACTCACAGACTCTACATCAGATAGTTGGTAATGTGTTCTACCATTATACACTACTTAGATATATTTAAGGTCCATTCATTTGTATAACAGTCCGTACCATTTTAACACATATTTAATCATCTGCTCCGTTTGAATTTATATTTTACTGTTAAAAGAAAAATCTGTATTTTTAAAAGTAATTTTATCAATCATTTAGTCAAATCCACGACTAAGCCCGGCAAAACACTCTTCTTAATACATACTATTAATGTATATTTTTAAGTTGATACGGTTTGCTTTCTACACTCTGAAAACAATGATTTAGATTAAAATTATTTCATTAAAACTCGTCTTTCGTATCTTAGATGAGTTAATTGTTTTTTAAGCTGCTTAAAACGATTTTAAAGTACTAAGAAGATAATATTTAAATTGAAACTATAAATATTAATTTTCTTGAAACAGCTCCTGCAATAATAAACATTACCTTGCCAGTGATAATTATTAAACTCTTAACCTAATTGTGTAACTAAATCACACTACACAGTTGATATATTTTTGCGGTTTTTATATATCCTTCGATATAATTTATGACATATTGAAAGGTCGTGGTAGCATGATAAATGGAACTCGGCTTGATCTATTATTTATTGCTTGTGTAACAGATGCTCCCTTTTGACACTCAATGCTCTTTTTGCCTGTAGTAGAATACAACATTAAACAACCTTGTCCAAAACAAAAACATTTAATACTCGTTTCGATACATTTAAAGAAAGATTGACATTTTTCAAAATTGTGTTATGAGTATGGCTGATAAATAAGTAATGTATTACATTAATTTAACCATATTATATTTTAAGGTTTTTAAAGTTTGTGAGTAATAAAACCTATGTGAAGAATACGCATGCCTATGTTGTGGAGCATATGTATTTAGTAAAAAAGTGAAATGTGTGCAAAATTAATTGTATGTATCATCTTCAATATCCTTTTCACAAATTTGTCTACAACCTACAACACAATTATGCTTCAGTTAACATACTTTAGTTTATAATTTTCCTCTTAAAAGTCATTTAAGAGTTTTCAACAAGGCTGCGTTCCTTGCTGGTCATTACTTCTAATCAGTAATGGTTGAGACATTTACTTATGGAACAATACCGTAGAGCCAATTCGGCCTGGTCACAAATGTTACTGTGATGTGGTGGTGAATGCTTCAGTCAAACTTTCACTCCTGATTAACATACTGATTACATATATTGAAACTGCAATCTAGATATCCTACACAATTTTTCATATTGAACTTTGGTATTAAGCCAACTAAAGTCTTATTTTGGTGACAAGACTGTATTAAGTATAATCTAAATAAGAATGAGAAAACTGATGGTTGCAAACTTGTAATAGTATTATTTTTATATAAAAGTGAGGTACATACATATTAAATGGAAAACTGTCAAGAACGCAGGTTATTACAGTTATTTTTCTAATATTGTTAATACATATTGTTAAATATACTTTAGACAATCGGACACCTAACAACGAACGGTTATTGTGGTCCCGGGCCTATATATTACCAAGCGACCAACGGAAATAGCTTATTTCCCGTATGGACAATTAGTTAAAATAATTAAACGTCATCAAAATCTATCGTTGAGTTTTTCTGACCGACGAGTTTTATTATGCCTGCACTGTGAGAGAGATATTTGATTTTTTATTGAAAGCTCGTTTACAAACATTTGGGATTAAGTTAAAAAAAGGCCGTTATTGAACTGAAGGCTCTTGGGGTTCAAAAAAGTTCGTCATTAGGAAAATGAAGCATTCGCCCAAACAGCTTTTTGCCGTATTTCACCTAAATGAATCAGTTTTCCCTTTATGGAAATTGATGAAACCATGTTTGTATTTTCATGATAAAATATAATCACTCATGTTATTACACTTATACGGCACATTTATAGTGGCACTAAAGGTGGCGATAATGACCAGATCGATATCAGCGACTCATCCAGAGACAAATGACGTGATAAATCTGGCCAAGTCCAGTGTGCCTGATCGCTCTCACTAGCTTGGTGACTGGTAGTGGGGGGAGGGGTGGTTCTGTTACAGTATTTTAAAACATTATGGTCCTCAGTTACTGCCCATGAAAAATTAAGTTATATTATCAAAGCGTTACAAACTAGCCAAAACGTGCATAATTTGTTCATGTTATTTGCTTCCTGTATATTACCTGTAAAACAAGGTTACGTAAATTGTCGTAGTAAATCCACTATTCTTACAAGGTCTGCTATTGTCATTGGCCGGTCTCACATGGGGAATAAATGTTAACACATATTGTATAACATTTGTAAATAGTTTCTTAGTGTTATGTACACGTTTGTATTTATTGTTGAAACGTTTTAAATTCAAAACGATGGCAGTGTCATAGTTTCCTTTGATTTAAATATTCGAAAATCAGAAAGTGCTGGTAGTGAAACTTGTTGTCCAGCAGAACTAGTGGATTGACGACGACAAGGTGTATAAACATATATAATTAGCACATGTAAAAAACTATACAAAAATGCTTTAGAACTTTTTAGGTTAATGCGATTGAAGCGAGTTAATATTGAAGTACTAGAATTCTATATGCACATATTGTTGATTTATTCCTTTAATCAAACCACATTTCAATAAACACCTTTTTTCTCCAGTTAATTATAAAACCCGATCTTTTCCATTTTTGTTCTATAAACTTTACACGTTTGGGACAGGAACAATAATCCTATACTGTAATATGAGTAATATTTGTTGGTTGCTTGTATGCTTGCTTGCTTAGTTGATTGGAATTCTGATCTCAAAAACGGCTGCTCGAACGATTTCCTAAAAAAGTTGTAATAAACTAATGTCTGGGCTAAAAATAAGTTATATAGTCTCATCCCCAGAAATAATCTAATAATGTAAAAAAAATTTGAAAAGTTAAAATATTAACATTGGGCTTATGTAGTTTCAAATAAAAACAAAGTAATAACAACAGCTGTTTGTAATCAACCAATGAACTGTCAAAGTAATACTCATGAAAATTTAGTATTAAAATAAGGTTTCCTCAGAGCAGTGACTAAAACCATTGAATGGAGGTTACATACATTGTGGTCATGTCATACCCAAAACTAATCAAAGGGACATTGAGCTATAATAACATCTGGGCTAACAAATGAGCTAAGAAAACCTGTTCGGCAGTATGGGACTTGTTGAAAATTACTCCAAGTCTTCTAAAAAACCTGACTGACCTTCCCCGAGCAACGCTTGACCCTCCAAGTACTACAGGTTTAATGCGATTAGCAACCTTAGTTTGTAATTATTCAATACTTTACATGATATAAAAGCCACTCATAATTAAACACACCTAACCAAGTACCATGCCAATCTAGTTTTCATAGTTTTGTAAATTTAAGTTAATTGGATGTTTTAAAAATGATTGAAGGAATGGATATCATAATTAAGTATCGTCGAGTAAAATTTAAAATGTTTAACATTTTTTGGGTCTTTCCGAACATAGTGTGTTACAATTATTTTCGCTTTGCTGCCGCAAAAAACTTTTGTTAGCCTTGTTGTATATGCGAGCTGAGCAACTAGTTGCTTACCACTGCATTACCGAGGTATTTTTAAATCAATTATGTTTTGGCCATATTACCTTGATGCCAAAATGCAACAAAAGTTATAAAAGTTAAGTAGTTTTTACCAAGGTTTTACAGTTACAGAAAGGTTACCAGCTAAGCGTTGTTACGTTTAAAATTCTTAAACTATTGGAATATTTCTCTTTTAGGGCTTTAACATGTGCAATAATCCCAAGAAATGATCATTATTCGAATCCCTAACATATTATAAAAATAAGCTAAGTGGAAAATTATTGGATTCATTTTCATTCAATATGTCTTAGCAGATCTATATAAGAGCCAAATTCCATTATGTTTAAAATACTATACTGGGTTTGAAGGGTGAACTATGAGCAAGTTTCATTACTCTCAGAAGAGTTATAATAATATGTAAATTCAATAAATTGGAGAGTATCAAGTTTTAAGTAAAAATAATTAATAAATTTATTCAATGAAGACATTGTAATAAACTAAGTAAGGGAATTTAGAGTAATGCAAATATAGCTATTTAAAGCTAAAAATAACTACTAAACTATAATAATCAATAAGCAGAGACACTAATTGTTTGTACTAATCAGTGATGGAAAATGTCCGCAATAATTTCTTAAATAACAAGCAGGGACACATTGCATTGTTTTATGGGTCCCTTAATTTTTCAATTTTACAGGAATGTTTGATTTAAGATCACATTCTAATTTAATTTACGATTTGCCAAAAATCGCAATAAAACTTAGCTACCTCCAGTTAAATGAGTATTTTTTGTAACTTTTACTACGAAAAAACAATATCCACTTTGATTGGTAAAATATATAGCAACATGTGTTTGTTGTATTATTTCCCGTCACTAATTATTGCCAGTTATTACTAGGCGGGCTACATACAAATCATTCGCCTCTGAGGCTATTACAACTTGATACAATGCAAGGCGGTTCCATTGCCTGGTTTGTGTACGGCGACGGCTTTGATAAATCATTCGCCTCTGAGGCTATTACAACTTCCTACAATGCAAGGTGGTTCCATTGCCTGGTCTGTGTACGGCAACAGATTTGATAAATAATTTGCCTCTGAGGCTATTACAACTTCCTACATTGCAAGGTGGATCCATTGCCTGGTCTGAGTACGACAACAGCTTTGATAAATCATTCGCCTCTGAGGCTATTACAACTTCCAACATTGCAAGGTGGATCCATTGCCTGGTCTGTGTACGGCAACAGCTTTGATAAATCATTCGCCTCTGAGGCTATTACAACTTCCTAAATTGCAAGGTGGATCCATTGCCTGGTCTGTGTACGGCAACAGCTTTGATAAATCATTCGCCTCTGAGGCTATTACAACTTCCTACATTGCAAGGTGGTTCCATTGCCTGGTCTGTGTACGGCAACAGTCTGATAAATCATTCGCCTCTGAGGCTATTACAACTTCCTACATTGCAAGGTGGATCCATTGCCTGGTTTGTGTACGGCAACAGCTTTGATAAACCATTCGCCTCTAGGCTATTACAATGTCCTACAATGCAAGGTGGTTCCATTGCCTGGTCTTTGTACGGCGACAGCTTTGATAAATCATTCGCCTCTGAGGCTATTACAACTTCCTACAATGAAGGTGGTTCCATTGCCTGGTCTGTGTACGGCAACAGCTTTGATAAATAATTTGCCTCTGAGGCTATAAATACTTCCTACATTGCAAGGTGGATCCATTGCCTGGTCTGTGTACGGCAACAGCTTTGATAAATCATTTGCCTCTGAGGCTATTACAACAGTAGTAAGGCCCGCCACCTTGGGTCCAACATGGGCTCTTATGGAGAATAGATTAACATGGGGTCTTATTGAGAATCGGATAACATTGGTCTTATGGAGAATAGAATAACATGGGCTTTTATGAGGGAATATAATTAGGGTGTAATTGCTACCCTCTGTCTTTCTTTTGCTACCCTTTGTGGTTGATTATTTATCTTTTTCATCCCCATGTGGTTAACTAGCTGGTCCTCCGTGTTTAAATATCTACAGTTTTTGGTAATTACTTAACCCTCGTATCCTTCACTTCCTTCAGTGTATCTAACACTGCTTCTTATATCGCAGTCTACTGTAGCTGACAGATGTAACGTGAACATTTTAAGTAAACTGATGGGCTGAAATGTTAATTCGTGTCCTTCTGTTGTTAATCATCTAGCATTCTGTGGTAATTATTTAACCCTCGTGTCTTTCTACGTATTTAATCCCCGTGTCCTTCTGTTGTTAATCATCTAACCTTCTGTGGTAATTATTTGACCTACGTGTCCTTCTACATATCCAACCCTCGAACCCTATAACCCACAAGTCCTTCTGTTGATAATCATCTAGCCTTCTATGGTAATTATCTAACCGTCGCATTCTTCTGTCTCCTTCAATTCCTTCTGTGTATCTAATCTCACTTCCTTCTGCGTATCTTACCACAACATCCTCAACATAGTCTCTGTCAGCAAACTTGCCGTTACCTGTTAAAATACTGTTCTGTGATTGGCCGGAATAAGCTCGCACCCCATTGGTTGTAATTAGGCGTCCTGCCCTCTGATTGGTCCAGACACCCGCAACAAACAACACTATTGCATCAGCCACCCCCAATTACCGCTATTTTCCTCTCACGTCCCTGTGTTGCTCCGTTTGCTGCGTTCGGCGAAGATAACCTCACTTTTTCTAACCTCAATCTTTACACTCCAACTTTACTGTATTATATTCCGTGCATGGTGTACTTCATTTTATTTTTGTTGTTGTGTTTATTGTCTTGGCTAGAGTAATGGTGTGTATCCATTTAATCTGACTTGCTAGCGTACAGTAACTCAGTTTCTTGTTTGGCCTGGCTAAAGTAGTGTTGTGTTGACTAACTAACCTCACTTTTCATAACCTCACTTCCTTTGCCCTGGTTCGTTTGAACAGTAAATTCACCTCAGCAACCTCACTTTCTATTCTTGTTCTTTTATGCAGTTTTGGCTGGAGCAGTTTTTATATGTATTGACTAACATAACCTCACTTTTCCTAACCTTGCGTCCTTGTGTCAAGAGTAGTGTTGTGTTTGTATGTGTTGAGTAACAGTAATCTCACTTTTCTTTAATGCAGTTTTGGTTAGAGTAGTGTTTGCTACCTTCATTAGAGTTAACTTTCGGTAACTTGTAGTTCTGGTTTGACTTGCGTAGTTTGGGTGTTAGTGTTTTTCTGACTTGCGTAGTAATACAGAGGTACTGTGCTCTTTTGTAGATCCTCTGTACCTGTTCTTTTAGAGAACCTGATCGGTGACTTTAAAGTATCAGTTCCAAGTGTTACATTTACATCATCTATCTTGTTCATTTAATATCGATGAAGACTGCCACAAAGTAACAGTTCCAAAAGTAACCGTTCCAATAAAGTAACAGGTCCAACACTACCCATTCCCATTCCCATAGTTTTAAAGGTAACAGTTCCAAAAGTATCAGTTTCAGTAGATCAAACAGTGAAAAAGTAACAGTTCCACTCTATATATATATCTCTTACAACAAGCTCTAGTTCTTCAGTCTGATTCCAGTGGTGACGCTGATCAGACGTGTTTTGTGCTGCTCCTGCGAAAGTGTTCTCTTGCACAGATTATTATTGATTCTGCGTAGTTCAGCTATATCCGTGTGAGTTTGACTCTGGTCACGGTACTTGATCTTTTAAGCGTTGGCACAGTTTTGCTTGTTTTCAGTATTTAAGTCTCTGTTGAATGATGGACGTTTCTAAAAAGGACCCTCTCGTAGTTTGGGTGTTAGTGTTTTTCTGACTTGCGTAGTAATACAGAGGTACTGTGCTCTTTTGTAGATCCTCTGTACCTGTTCTTTTAGAGAACCTGATCGGTGACTTTAAAGTATCAGTTCCAAGTGTTACATTTACATCATCTATCTTGTTCATTTAATATCGATGAAGACTGCCACAAAGTAACAGTTCCAAAAGTAACCGTTCCAATAAAGTAACAGGTCCAACACTACCCATTCCCATTCCCATAGTTTTAAAGGTAACAGTTCCAAAAGTATCAGTTTCAGTAGATCAAACAGTGAAAAAGTAACAGTTCCACTCTATATATATATCTCTTACAACAAGCTCTAGTTCTTCAGTCTGATTCCAGTGGTGACGCTGATCAGACGTGTTTTGTGCTGCTCCTGCGAAAGTGTTCTCTTGCACAGATTATTATTGATTCTGCGTAGTTCAGCTATATCCGTGTGAGTTTGACTCTGGTCACGGTACTTGATCTTTTAAGCGTTGGCACAGTTTTGCTTGTTTTCAGTATTTAAGTCTCTGTTGAATGATGGACGTTTCTAAAAAGGACCCTTAAAACCCGGTAAATTTAATTAGTAAAGATGAAACCTATGTTAGACACTTTAGGCTTTACGGGACTAACACTGTTTTCAAATTCACTAAACCTCCCAAGGGTATCTCTGAGTTTGATTGGATTCGTAAAGGTTTTAATCAAATTGTAGAGGCATCCAAAGCCAACGTTGCACCCACTGATTATCTCGGGATTAAGTTACAGTCTATAAATTTAAAGCGTGCTGAACCGGGCTACGTATCATTGAGACCGGTCTCTGAAGTTAGCGGTGATGTTCTCTGGGATATTTTCGGGGGCATAATTCAAAGTAACTCTGAATCAATTACTAGCAGTGACACGTCTAGAGTTGATGTTACGAGGATTAACGTCCCCGTAGGTAAAGGGAGAGTACGTCCAGAGATGTACAACACCTTTGATGAAGAATGTTATGCTAGGAAAGGTGTTATAGTAATTAATAATAAAGACAATTTATGTTTGGCTAGAGCGTTGGTAGTAGGCAAAGCACTTGCAAAAAATCATCCCCAGTACAAAGCAATACGTCAGGACAAGGGAAAAAGACAAACTTTCAGAGCTAATAAGCTCATAGCAAAAGCCTGTGTAGAAATGCCCGAGGAGGGTGCAGGAATCCCTGAGCTTGAAAAATTCCAGTCCCATCTTAAAAAATACAAAATTACCGTCTACAACTACGACAAAAAAGGCCGGGATGTTTACTTTGAAGGAGGTAATGAAGACGCTAAATTAATAATTAACCTTCTCTTTCACAACGGTCATTACAATGTAATTAGAAACTTAACTGCCGCATTTATTTGTAATTTCTTTTGTGAAGCCTGTCATATTCCCTACAGCAACAGACATGAGCATCGATGCTCTAACAGATGCACCCCCTGCCATACCATCTCCCTACCCTGTAAACTAGAACACGGAGGCGTCACATGCCGTTTTTGCAACCGTTTCTTCAAAAATGAGCGGTGTTTAGTAGCCCATCAAGGGCAAATTTGTAAAACTGTAAAACTCTGCCGTGACTGTAAGTAAATGATTTATCCAAAAATACGTAAAACAGCTCATGTATGTAGAGAAGTTTACTGTAAACCCTGCGAAGCGTTCAAAGACCCCACACATCAGTGTTTCATGAGGGTAGATAGGAGAACACCGAAAGACCGTGATTTTTTGTTTATTTTCTTTGACTTGGAAACAAGACAAGACGAGTCTCTCCCCTCTGACCCTGATAAAAAAGTACATCAAGTTAACCTGTGCGTCTCACAACAGTACTGCTTTAAATGTATTAATGGGGGTGAGTGTGAAACTTGCTCGGAACGGCAAAGGGTATTTGAAAAAGAACCGGTAAACCACTTCATGAACTATATCATGGGGATTCGAAAAAATTTAAAGATGTTTGTGTGATTGCCCACAACGGGCAAGGTTTTGACTTTCAATGCATACTACAGTATATTATGGAAGAAACTAAATTTACACTAAAAATAACTCCTCGGGGAACTAAAGCTATTTTTATCGAAGTAGCCAACTTAAGGTTTGTGGACTCACTTAGCTATTTCCCCATGGCCCTCGCTGCACTCCCTAAAGCCTTTGACCTGCCTCCCGAGAAAAAGAAGGGCTACTTTCCCCACCTCTTCAACACCATGGCGAACCAAGATTATGTAGGCCCTATGCCCGACAAAAAGTATTATTGTCCCGAATCAATGTTTGAGAAACCACACAAAGCCTTTGAAGAATGGTATGACGAACGAGTCGCTGAGGACTACGTGTTTGATTTTAAGAAGGAAATCTTGGAGTATTGCATCTCTGACGTAGAGATTTTAGCTCAGGCATGTATTAAATTTAGAGCATTACTTCTTCAAGAGTGTAACGTAGATCCTTTTCTCGAGGCTATAACAATCGCCAGTGCATGTAACTTGGCCTTCCGCCGTAACTTCTTAAAAGAAAATACTATTGGACTAATACCAAAATCAGGGTACCGACTTGCAGACAATCAGTCAGCCGTTGCTTTACAGTGGTTAACATGGGAGGAGGAGAAACGTGGAGTAAAGATTCAACATGCGGGCCGGGGCAGAGAAGCTAAAATTAATGGACTAAAAGTAGATGGGTTTGACGGGGAACGAATTTATGAGTTTCACGGGTGTTACTGGCACGGTTGCCCAAAATGTTATCAATACAGCAGAGAAGAACCTCTGCCGGAGGATCCCTCAGACAGTTTGCATCTCCGTTACGAGATAACCAAATCCAAAAAGGCGAAATTTAATGACTATGAAGTTGTAGAGATGTGGGCGTGTGAGTTTAGAGCTTTGAAGAAAGACATAAAACTAAATCACTTGAACCAACTGTCCATTTAAAACACACTTCCGCTTAATCCTAGGGATTCCTTCTTTGGAGGCAGAACGGGTAATACCAAAACGTATTGTAAATGTGAAGAGGGAGAAACAATCCAATACGTTGATGTCTGTTCCCTTTATCCGTTTGTGAATAAATATTGTAAGTATCCCGTTGGTCATCCTACTGTTTACGTTGGAAATGAGTACCGAGAGAGAGGCCTTGAAGTAGAGGGTTTGTTGAAATGCAAAATTCTACCTCCTTACAACTTGTATCATCCCGTACTCCCCGCTAAAATGAATAATAAATTGATGTTTGTTTTGTGTAGATCTTGCGGTGATACTTTAAACCAAGGGGAATGTTTTCATTATAGTGAGGAAAGAGCAATGGTAGGAACATGGACCATGGATGAAATTAGAAAAGCTGTAGAAAAAGGCTATGTAATCTTGGACATGTATGAGTTGTGGGAGTATGAAGTTGTCACATACGAGAAAGATGGCCTTTTTACCGATTTTATTAATAAATTCTTGAAAGTAAAGTAGGAAGCCTCAGGGTATCCCGCATGGTGTAAAACAGAGGAAGATAAAGACAAGTATGTTTCTGATTTCTTTGAGCGTGAGGGTATTCAAATGCAGAAAGACAAAATTGCTAAAAATAAAGGACTCAGGTTAGTAGCTAGATTAATGTTAAATTCATTCTGGGGCAAGTTTGGTCAACGAGAAAAAATTACAAAAACTAAAAATTGTGAGAGACTCTAAAAAATTATTCAATTCGTTAACTCAACCAGGAAAGAAAGTAAAGTTTGTTGAAGTAATTAACCAAGAGGTTTTATTAGTTAATTGGTAGAATGTTGATGATGCCGGTGAGGCTCTAAAAACTGTAAATGTTGTAATTGCGGCCTACACCACTGCTCACGCGAGACTTAAACTTTATGAACATCTAGATGCCCTTGGAGGACAGGTCTTGTATTATGACACGGACTCGTGTATTTATTTATACAGGGGAGGATTGTACAGGGTCCCTACGGGAGATTACCTCGGGGAAATGACGGACGAATTGGCAAGTGAGTACGGGCCCGGCTCTTATATCTTAGAGTTTGTTTCTGGGGGACCAAAGACCTACGCATACCTTGTCTGGTCAACCAAAAAGCAAAAGCTAGAAACTGTATGTAAAATCAAGGGCCTCACCCTCAATATGAAGACTTCCGAAACATTAAATTTTGAACAGTTAAAAAAGATGGTCCTTAGTGAAGCTGCTGAAATTTTAGAAATTGAAGAAAACAGAATCAGGAGAACAAAGAGACGGGAAGTCGTTACAGTAAGTTAAATTAAAAAGTTTAAAATTACAGGGCCCAAGAGAAGATTTAATGATGATCACGACACCCTGCCTTTCGGCTTTAAAAAGCAAAGAGTTGCTTAATGGAGCTGTCACTCACACGGGTACTGAGCGTATATACCTCTAAACATCAGCTCTATTAACTCATTCTGTTCTGAGACGCGGTAGTGAACGGACGTGTCTGTGTCTGTTACTGTTTTATCTTGTTTGTCTCTTCTTGTAGAATGTCTGCTGAAAATAATACACTCCCTATTCAAGGGGTGTTTTTGAAGTTTATATCTAAAAGGAAGTTAAATGAAAATTCAAAATTTCGCATTACATCCTCAGAGTATGAGTTCTTTCTTACTGGGCCAATAAACGTATAAGAATGGCCTTTGGTGTTTTCGGAGTACATAGTAGATAAAATAACGGAGAACCCCTCATCAAACACCTACATCGGAGTATCAATAAAGCACGGTGATATCTCAGGAAATATACCATTCTTTCCTTTAGGGAATTTAACACCGTCAGTCTTTGATGATCACTTTGAAAAAATATTTTGCAACGTTGAGAAACTATCTGGTGTTTTATGTCTTGAAGTAACACTTGTCTCAATTCCGTGTTGCTACCTTCGATAAAGGTAGCACCTTTCCCTACGGGGCAAAGTTACTCTTGTAAATACCACCTGTCACCAGTACAGTTCATCATTCTGCTTTAAGTCGTGGTACTGATCAGACGTTCTTCTGCGCTCCTTTTGCCTGTACTATTGAGTAAATTGTGACATGGCTGCCAAGTTCTATACATTCAATAACAAACCAGTATTGGTTCTATTTGATAGTGAAGGAAAGCCATGGTTTAAAGCTAAAGACGTAGCTACTGCTCTAAAGCATGTTAATGGCTGGAGTTCAGTTCGGAAACATGTAGATAGCAGTGATAAATTAACTGTTGGAAGTTTTTCCGACGCTCAAAAACAGGGCGTTGGGCCGATTGAGAAAACAACGGTTTTCATAAATGAAGCCGGATTATGTTCTTTAATGTTAAAATCAACTACTCCTGAAGCAAGACTGTTAGTAAGAAGTCTGTTGCCGGAGAAGTTTTACCTTACTTACACAAATATGAAACATGAAAGTTCACTTTAAATGTAGTTTTTCTTTAAAATCACAAGTTCCCACTGTATGTGTGTGTGTGTGTGTGTGTGTGTGTGAATGAAGGTCACTGGCGTGGATGATGAAAGCCCCGTAAACCTGAATGAAGGTCACTGGCGTGGGTGACGAAAACCCCCGTAAACCTGAATGTGTGATGAAGGGTTTAGTAGATTGAGGCGCTGGGCTAACACCCCGGCTACTCCTTCGAACAACCCGGTGTGAATGAAGGACTTTGTACATTGAGGAGCATAGCCAACACCCTGGCTACTCATTGGAACGGTCCGTACGGTGGGACTTGTAAAAAAGTATAAAAGTAAAAATAAAATAAAAAAATATAAAACGGAGGAGACAGCTATTTTGTTTTTGGAAGGTCTCCACGAGTCATGGCGGTGGAGGGGCCATGACTTTACTAAAAATTCTCTGTTGATCTTAGTAAATGTAGAGTTGAAAGGTGTTAAAATGAACAGACTTTGTCTTAGTAAACGACCGCCTTCCTCATACACAATGAACGGATTGACAGAGAACAAAAATATAAAAAGGAGGTAGCATGTTGTTATGGAGTGGCTACCACAGTGAGAGGCGATGGTTGGGGCCTCTCACCCCAGAGGTTAAGCCTCCAGGGGAAGCTCTGGGTAACCAAAAAGAACGCGCCGACGCTCCTACGGCCTAGCCTAAAGGCTTACCGTGGTGTGGAAACGCAAGCGTTCAAAATTATTTCATTGGGGTTAGAAATATTTGACAGAAAACATTACAGTCTAAACAAAATATTCTCCCGGTAAAGTATTTTTACCGGACTCTAAAGTGAATGGCCGGGAAATTAAAAGCACTACGGTCACATTAATTGTAGCCCTCGTTAAAGTAAGGTCACCGGACATGGACATAATTGACTGGAGAATTTAAAGCACTGCGGTCAAGTTAAATGTAATCCCCGTTAAATTAACCTCAGCGGACTTGGACATAATTGACCGAGAGATTTAAAAACACTACGGTCAGATTAATTGTAGCCCCCGTTAAAGTAACTTCACCGGACTTGGACATAATTGGCAGGGAAATTTAAGAAGTTACGGTCAAGTTAAATGTAGCCCCCAGTAGAGTATTTTAAGTAAATTTTGACAGAATTGACGCTAAATTAGACCGTCAGCGTACCTCACGGTCCCCGGTAATCGGTTTTAACGAACCTAAACATTTTCATCCGAGAAATTACACTATCAATCTGCAGAACTACCAGGACTCAGACAAAAATAACCAACTCAGAGCGAAATACTGTATAATTTCTGTCCTTCTAAAGAATGCATTTTATGTTTGTTGTCTTTTAATATGTACCCATGGTGTGTAATTTGTTGCCAACTCTTGGATACTGGTATTGGTTACAATCCTTTTACTAGTAAATTCAGTAAATTTATATATTGATTCAGTTTGTTACAGAGTTTTTCAAGCAATCAACTACAACAAAAAGACAACTCTGTATTTGTTTAACTTTACAAAATATCCTACTGTCTCTTTTTACATATTATGTTTAATTCATTAACAGTGGGCCCGGAGGGTCCAACACTTAGAATTCTTTCCACTTCTGGTGTATGTAACACAATTTTAAGATGACTCTAAATTATTTCTGTAGACCATATTCAAGAGTATTTTGGGTGGGGGTAAAGTACATGTAAGACAAAATTAATCGGAAAAACTAACTCCCTATCCTACCATATCCATCCCATACTCATACCATACCCATACCATACCCATACACTTCCCTACCTTACCCATACCATACCATACCATACCAATTCCATACCCATACCATACTCATACCCATGCACTTCCCTACCTTACCCATACCATACCCATACCATACCAATTCCATACTCATACCATACTCATATCATACCAATTCCATACCATACCCATACCATGCCATATTAATGTTTCAAAGAGCATCGCGATTTTCGACCCTTGTCGGGATACCAAACGTAACAAGACTACCTTCAGTTTATTTTATTAAAAGTGAGTCCTGATTCCAGACCCTTGAAGCAGTGTATAGTTTTCTTCCCTGTCCATTTCTGCTAGTGTTTCATTTCAGTACATACTAAAAAGTAATCCTACTAAAATAAGCTTAATATTACAAGTATTCCTATAATTTACATACACTCCCTCTCAAATAAACATCAAAAATCTCTACTCATGAAACTAAAAACCCAGTTATTATACTAACAATCTAATAAAAGATAGTGACATGACCCAAAATAACAGCTAAAATACACAAAAAAGCTAAAATACACACAAAAAAACAGCTAATAGTAGCCAGAGAGCCATTTTAGCAAAGGGGGAAGTATTGACCCCCTTTACCTTTACGTTAAAGAATCAGTCAAAGAATAATTTATTTTGTGTTGGTTTCTCACCAGTTATCTTGTAGTTTGTTTCAATCACATGTAAAAATTGTCATGATTTAAGAGTGGCTGAGGTATATGATGATGTAGAGAAAACCATACCGGAAGAGAGGGTGAACGTTTTGTTCACCCCTTTGAACTATCAATCCCAAACAATATACATTAATGAACCAGTGCTTTACTATATTTAACATAAGAAAGAAGCAAGCACCCTGAAAAAACTAGTACAACAGAGCTTGAGATATGGTCCTGTTCAGTTTTTGTGATGTTTCTTCTTTACATAGTTTAAATTGTAGCGTGGGTTAATAAGTAGAAAATTACATTTCAATTACCCCAAAAACTCTCAAGATATTTAATTTTAAAGTATAGCTCCTTCAATTTTTTGATACTTTCCCGCAGTACAGAGTTTAAGTTTTTGTAAATCGTAGCGGAGGTTAACAAGTACTTAATTACCAAATTGCATTAGAACCGGCCAAGCCGTTCTCAATATATTACATTTTAAAGTTTTACACCCTCCATCATCCCCTAAACAACCCTTTACTACCCTCCAACAAAATTGAAAGTTATAAGATGTTAACAAGTATCCACATGTCAAGTTTCATTTAAATAGGCCCAGCGGTTCTTAAGATATTGATTTTTAAAGTATGACTCCTTCAATTATTTTGATACTTTCCGGCAGTACAGAGATTAGGTTTTTGTAAATCTTAGCGGAGGTTAACAGGTACATACATACCAAATTTCATTCAAATCGGCCAAGCCGTTCTTGAGATATTTAATTTTGAAAATTTGCCCCTTCATTTTTTGAGATGTAACCCGCGACCCTTTATTTAAGACTTTTTATATGGGTAGGTACCCCCCTGGAGTGCCTACACTATATAGTAGGCAGTTTTCTGGGGTCAAAATTACCCTAGGACCCACCGTTTTCGAGATATTAGCGATTTTTAAGAAAATCTGACTCAAGAGAGACAAGGAAAAGAAGAAAAAAGAGAGAAGTAGTGGCGCTGAGTGGTTAAGGTGAGAGGGGAAGGTGAGGGGAGTAACATAGCATGCAGAAGAATATAATATAACACACAAGAGAGAGAAAAATAAGAATAAGATCGGAACACACAATAGAGAAGAAAAATAAATAAAACAGTGGATGGGTGAGGGGGAGAGGGTTTGGGGAGGGGTTGGTGAGGGGTGAGAGGAACTCCAGGGGGGTACCTACCGATATAAAAAATCTTAAATAAAAGGTCGCGGGTTGCATCTCAAAAAATGAAGGGGCAAATTTTCAAAATTAAATATCTCAAGAACGGCTTAGTCGATTTGAATGAAATTTGGTATGTATGTACCTGTTACCCTCCACTAATATTTACAAAAACCTAAACTCTGTACTGCCGGAAAGTATCAAAATAATTGAAGGAGTCATACTTTAAAAATCAATATCTTAAGAACCGCTGGGCCTATTTAAATGAAACTTGACATGTGGATACTTGTTAACATCTTATAACTTTCAATTTTGTTGGAGGGTAAGTAGTGGGGGAAAGGGGCTTTTGCGCCGGAAGTGACGTCACATCCGGTCAGTGACCGGATGCGCTGAGTGAATAAATACGTCATCTGAGGCTGAGCCAGTGACGTAGGCGGTTTTGTGACGTAATGAGGTAAAGTTCAAGGTCACGGGGAGGGTGTTTTAAAAAAGTACTACCTCGCACGCGTAAAATCCGATTGTGATTCGATAGTTAATCGATAAGAAATATCGAATGAAACAATCGAATGAAACAATCACATGATACGAGTGCGAGGTAGTACTATTACAAAAATAACTTTATTTTATTAACAATGTTTGTTCTTAATTACAATACGAAGCTTCCGCCGATGTTGGTTAAAATCGAAGTTGATGATGCCGACGAGTCGCGATCATCGTGTTTTTTCCTGATGAAAGAAGGTAGATACTTCGATCCCTGCGCAGAGTCCATGTTGTTTTTTGTTGCGTAAAGTTCCAAAGATAAATCGTAACCGGACGCAATGAGAAGTCTTAACTCTTCATTAAAAACCTCGAGGTCTTGGAAAGTCGCCAGATGAATAGAGTCATAATGAATACACCTAATTTTGATGGACATTTCAACAGAGAGCTCGATGTACACTGGTCAAGAGCTGGAGGTGTACTGACTATTCGCTAGTTAACGTTTTTGTATAAAACGAATTGTGGGGCGGACGGCAGGCGGCAGGTGGCAGCTGGTGCGAGGCAGATGGTTGCTACTACATCCACCATCATTAGTCAAACCCTATTAGAGATGACATTATTGCTTCTGCATCAAAAGATATTGTGCTAGAAACTTCATGTACTTGTATTTCATCATTTGTATTGTCAGCTTGCTCAATATTAAAAGAAGAACATGTGGAAGAAACAGTAGTGCCTTGTATTGGCGAATCCATGTGAACTATGCAAGCGCCGCAGGTATACTGAAGTGATACAAGCATGTAGGATAGACACTCGTCTTTACCCCCCACCACACCAGTTTCCCCCACCAAGTTGTCACATCGCACAATAACTACGGGACATGCATTAGTTAGAGTCTAGCTCTGACTCTGTGAGGATCGGAGCTCCGTAACTAAAAACATTAACAATTCTTGCTCGACACTGTTTTTACGCAATCATAACAGTCACTGTGATCTAATTTATTGCATGTACTCATATGATGCATCTTGCGTAGCAGACAACTTGCTAAGAATGTTTCAGCCTGGAGTATTCTACGGCGAAATCGCTCACAATCCACTAACAGCGTAGAACTTCTATCTTCACAGTCGGAGAAGTAGAAGGTGGTGGCAGGCGGACTGTTGAAGGACACCTTCGTCATATTTCTGTAAAACTGTGACATCTTTAGAATAACAAAAACTCTATAGGTAGATGTTAATCCTGCAAGGGTTGAAAGTATAATGATATAGCGCTAGCGTGTATGATACCCACCCAACGTTACCTCGATATACTTTAAACTACCATATAACACACAACTACCATATAACACTCAATATTAACTAAAACGTAGAACTGATCTTAAAGCATATTATATGACATTATAAAAAAGCATAAAGCATAAAGCATTATATGACTATTGTAACACAGTTTGTACAAATGCAAATTAAATTAAAATCGACGTCCAAAACATGAACTGTTATCTGACTTATTCTCGTGACGATCGGTAGATTTCTTGGAAACCGAGTGTCGGATATAAGTACAATACCCCGTCGCCCTACTTTTATTCATTGTTCAGAGATTTATAGGGAAATTAATTGCCTCAATGATTTAAATTTGGATTATAACGAGAAATAGTACTTTTATATCGCTGTTTATTTGAACTTTACTAGATTTGTAGATATTTTAGAGTTCAGACGTTTAGTACATCAAACAAAATCAAAATAACATCCAAGAACTCCATTTGCTAGCCTCACAATCAAAGAATCTAATCAAATTAGTTTTTAATATAAAAGGAAAAAAGCTATCGCCCTACACCTTTTATAAAAATGTTCGTAATTTATTCTTCTTTAACACAGTGTTACAAGATTTATTGCAGTTTTACATGTTTTACCCGAGCGCCTTGATTTAATGTAACTAGTACAATGATTCGGCGTCAAGCGCTGTTAGAGCGGGCAAACAGCTTGTCAACTACGCGTGATGCTTATTGTTTTATTCAAGGTCACGCCGACTGCAGGCTCCGCCTCTAACGGAGTTCTCTGCCGCAGGGCACTGTACATTACTCACATCCTTAGACCTCAGCTTCGTAACTGAAAACTTCAATAATGTTTGCTCAACGCTGTATAATTATAACAGCTACTATGATCTAAACCAGTGCATGTATTCATGTGCTGCTTCTTGCGTTAAAAAGCCTTTTTATTACTGGTTTCCTAATCCATTGACATGTGCTTTAGCTTTGTATGGTTATTTAATTATTAAAGAGCTAGTACATATTTTTTACTGTGAATATTTAAATTATTTGCCTACTTTTACGGTAGCTTATTAAATATTAGTCTACTAAATAAATATTGAAGTAGAATATGTAAGCAACAATGTTTTTTCTGTGCAGGATATGTGCATTTTCTCAATAACAATGGGGGCTTTTTCATGAGAGCTATTTTTATTACTGGTGAGTGAATTAAGTGTGGTTAACAATTGTAAAAATATATTCAATTAAGAAGAGTAAAACTAAAATCATTGTATAATGAATTTTTTTTTTTTTACAAAAGGTGATGTAGGCCTATGCAAGTTTAATTTGACATAACCTCATAGAGGTTTTTAGGAAAAGCTATAAATTTATTAAGTTTACCTACCTTGAAATCCTATATAGTTAACTGTTAAAGATAACAATCAACTTGTTTAATAAAAAAACATCCTGATACTTGTATTGCACTGTAGCGAAAATCAACCAATAATAGTTTACTATTGGGATTATAAATAAATTAAACATTTTAAAAACTTTAATACACCAGATTTTTATAAGGTTCTGATCATATAACCTGTCATATATGTAAATAAAAACGTGTATGAATTTAATGAGTAAATTAATGTAATCTAACATTTTTTTTATTGAAATATCATTGGAGCCCACGATTTTGAATAAGTGCAAATGAAAAACATTTGATATCGATTGTTCTTTAATGAAACTAACAAATATTTTGAAAATCAAGTTTGCTATTAAAGTTTGTACGCCAACAAATTTACGTACAACTACTCCAAAATTTAGTATTGCAGGGTAATCCTATAGTATTTTTTCTTTACAAATTTAAAGTTGCAAAAAGTAGCAGCTAAAACACGAATTTTTGGATTGTGTACAATCCGCCCTTCATGGAAATATATAATATTCAAGGTTCTGGTAGGTTCCTTGAAACCTTTACTCTAAAACACTTTGTAACACATTTATTTTTAAAGATTAAGCAAAAAAAAAATCTTCACATTAAAAAAATAATCAAAACAGGAACACTGACTTACCTTTGTGTTTCTTATCCATTGTATTAATAATAAAATAATAACCTATTTGAAGAACATCACATACTGGGGTCCTACACAGCGACTAATTGACAGCGACAACTTTAACTACTGACCGGCTCCCGCATTATCTGAGTATTTGGCCTTATCTGCACTCCGCCCAATGACAATGCAATTATAATAATCATTGTTTTGACTCTTTTGACTATTTGTTTATTTATATTTTATGTCCTTTTGTTAAATAACAATATTTCTGATAGGTATTTTTGTCCAGCTAGATTATTAAAATTGCCCCACTATGCGACGTTCGACGTCTTGGCCGTATTTCACAATGATATATAATGGGGGCAGCTCACACTAAAGTAATAATACGAATACGTAAATGCAAAATACCTCAACTAGCTACACAACATAATCATTTTAGTTACAACAAAAGGTACCTAAATTAAATATGAATAGAGATAGAGAATCCCAACCTGTACTAGCGTTCAGCAAAACAAAACGAGTGGGAGAGTTAATTACCTAGTAGAATGCAACCGGTGCGCAACCCATTAAATCAAGCTGTCAAGGGAACGCCCCGCGCCAGCTGTTACACGCGAAATTAAAACCTCACTAAATCAGCCGAATTTTGTTTTTATGTCTAGAGCTGCATTACACAACAAAATACCAAACCAAATTACCCTGTGTCGGGAAAATTACCCGCGCCCTCCCGCGGGCATATAAGCGAGTGCTCCGGACAGTTCCTCTCTTAGCTGCAAAGCTAAGATTTTATCAGTTTGATGATATCTCAGTTAAGTGGTTTTCATCATACTTGACCGGTCGTACTCAACGTACAAAGGTTAACGGGCAGTTCTCGTCAGCACTTTCTAGGTTTGTCGGTGTTCCTCAAGGCAGTTGCTTGAGACCGATTCTCTTCCTTATATACACACAGCAGATTTGAAAGATCATTTGAGCCACTATGCTTTACATTCTTATGCGGATGATTCTCAACTGCTAATTTCTTTTAAGCCCTCAGAAGCAGCTGAAGCTGTCCGTTGTATCAACACTGATTTAGAGAGTGTAAATGGATGGTCGGACGATCATGGTTTTCTATTGAACTCCAGTAAATGTTCCGTCTTGTTAGTAGATAGGTCATCTTCTGGTGCTCAATCAACAAATAGTTGTGTTGAGCAGTGTATCTTTGTTGACGGCCAACCACTGACTTCAAGTAATATTCTTAATATTCTTGGTGTTACTCTTGATTCCCAACTTGATTTTTCTAAACATGTAAAAGCTATTTGTAAAACAGTAACAATCCGTTTTAAAACCCTTCGCAGATTAAGCTCAATTTTGCCAGAACTTTCTAAGCTGGAAATTGTCCGTTCAACCATTTTTCCTGTAATATACTATGCTCTTTCTGCTTTTGCCTGTTGCCTTACTCAGGAAAATTTGACGATCCTTTCCCGGCTGCAGAACAGAGTGCTTAGATTTGTCTATAACCTGAAAAAATTTGATCACATTAGTGAGTACAGATTGAACTCCAAGGTGTTGTCAATTATGGGCTCCTCCGATATGCAAACTGTCAACTTGATACACAAAGTTCTACAGACGGGAAAACCTGAGTACCTTAGGAGGAAGTTGGTCTTTAGGCACGAAATTAAAGAGCGTAGTACCCGACAGGACAGCCTATTGCACCTGCCAAAGACAAAACTGGAAACGGGGAAAAAAGGGTTTAGGTACTTTGGCCCAAAAAAGTACAATGCTTTGCCATCCACCTTAAAAGAGTGCAGTTATTTTAGGTTTAAGGAATATGTAAAGGAAGTGTTCGTCTGACCTGGATATTTACTTTTTATTTTTCGTTTTGTTTTTATGGAATGTAATGTTATTTTATTTTCTTTTCTGACAAAAGTTGTAATGAAAAACAGAGTTTGTACTTTGATTAACGCTTGCCAAATAAAGACCTTATTTATTTATTTATTTATTTATTTATTCCTTAGCAGTCGTCGATTTAAGTCGAGACTGCTCCCATGCAAGTGACCTGCGTATTAAAGTGCGAGGACAATTGCAGTAGCGGGGTAATGCGGGGGGAGGGCGCCCCCCTCGTAAGATCTCGCTACCTGGGTTCTCTTTCTCTCTCTTTTCCTTCTCTTTCACTCTGTCTTTTCCTGCATGTTATATTGCTGCTTTATTAGTCTGGCTATAGTAGTTAGTTTCTTCCTTGTCTTTCTTTTCTTGCATGCTAGGGTCGCTGCTTTTGCTTTCAGCTTTTGTATTTAAAATCTTCCGCATGTCTTTGCTTTTCTTAACTGTATTGTAGTATGCTGATAAAAGCGAAATTAAAACCTCATCAAACTCAGCCGAGGTAATTTCGCGTCTCCTATATAAGCGAACCATGCAGTAACTGACATCAGTTGCTTGATGTACAGTGGAGTGTTAACATGGTACCATCTCCACTGTTCAGTGCAACTGTCTAGTTGTTCTTTTTATAAGAACAACTGGAGAAATAAGGGGTTAATACTAAGTATGCGCACACTTTTTATTAATCCCTTATACTTTTGCATGTTGCATGTTGTATGTTTGGTTGAACTTTGCTTGCTTGTTTGCTTATTTTGTATTGTAGATAGTACTAACTCCTTTCTTTAAATTACTTTAAAGTTTGGCTAGGTTATTTATACATTTTTTAAATTTATTAACATCTTACACACACACACACACACACACACACACACATATTAATGACACCCTTCAACTCCATCTCCTTTCCTTGCGAGTACGGCAAGAAAACCGGCTCTCCTTAGCTTTTAAGAGTACGGCCTGCAAACCGGCTCTTGCTTTGCAGTGTTTACGGCCCGCAAACCGATCACTGCACCTTCTTTGCATACCGGATGGGTCTTTCGCATTTCCCCGGTTTTCGCTAAACCTCAGTGAGAGGGGTCCTAAGGCTCCTCACTGACTCCTTTATTTTAGATTAGTACAATTTACATTTATAACTCTTGTTAATTGTCATTAATTATTCATCATACAAATATGTAAGATACCCTTTAACTCCATCTCCTTTCCTTGCGAGTACGGCAAGAAAACCGGCTCTCCTTAGCTTTTAAGAGTACGGCCAGCAAACCGGCTCTTGCTTTGCAGTGTTTACGGCCCGCAAACCGATCACTGCACCTTCTTTGCATACCGGATGGGGTTTCGCATTTCCTCGGTTTTCGCTAGACCTCGGTGAGAGGGGTCCTAAGGCTCCTCACCGACTCCTTTATTTTAGATTCGTACAATTTACATATTTGTGTGACTTTATATTTGTAAAATAATAACTCTTCATTGTGACTTGAACTTTAGCCAGACTTTACTGTAAATTATATCTACTTCCCTTTAGGTTTCCGGGGTGTGAGATCCTGTCAATTCTCACACCCCACCCCCCATTTTGATCAGAAACGACCTTGACCCAGTTAGAAGATGTGGTAGAAGGGGTGATCACAGGCGGGGAATATATCAGTTTGTGGTTATAGTGAGAATCACTTACTGCTCTATTCCCCGTTTTGGTAATATAATCAGACGGCCTTGACCCACTTACATGATGGGTATTAAAGCGCGATGTTGCAGAGTCAATAATCACTTTGGTTGTGAACTGCATCAATAGAGCATCTACCATGGTATACCTCCACTATATTAACTCTACTACTAAAGCGGATGTCTTTACCCAGCGTGTATACCAACTGCTTATGGAGTATCATGATGTTAAGGTCAAAGGATTGGGTATTCGTAAAACTGAAGAGGTAAAAATAGATGTGGAACCAATTCCTTTGAAGAGAGAAATTTATCGATTATTACAAGAGGGGTTTGTTTTGTGTCTTTATTACACTACACGTTAGGTTAGCGACTTTTTCCCGAACAAGACATTGAACCAGCTATATTCATTGTAAAAGGGTGGTGGTAAACATATATAAGGCAGTCGGCTTCGGAGTATAGTTATTGTTCAGCTATGGATAGCCCAGGAGGATCATCTAACTTAGATGTTAAAGGAAAGGAGGAGAATGATATAGAGAAAAGAAGGTGTGCTAGAGAGAGAAAAAGGATTGCAATATTGAATGAAGCCTATAATTTATTACGAACAAAATTACCTTTTCTTGAACCAAACGCTTCAAAACTTTCTACTATAAAACACGCCATAAAATATATTGATATGTTGGAAATGTTATCACAAAATACATCATTTCAACTGCCTGAAGAATTGCTAGCAATGGAAATTGACCAATTTTCTTCAACTAACTAAGAGTCTTTGGAAATACTGAACAGCAGAAGACAGAACGGGGAATAGATCAGTTTGTGGTCAAAGTGAGAATCACTTACTGCTCTATTCCCCGTTCTGGTAGTAGGGTAAGGTAACCTTGACCCACTTACAGGACTTAATCATTTGTGTTACAATAATACCTCTTCCCTACCACTTGTACTTTCAACACTTACCCCCACCATTACCGGAATCGGGGTATAAAAGGTGGTTTTGTATTAGTTGTAAAATCAGTCTGCTACTTGGAATCATGTCGCCCAGAGATAACATTTTCCCTTCTAAGAAGACTATACTGGGAATAATTCAAAATATTCCAGTAAATATAAACGAAGATGAAGACGAAGACGATTCAGAGATGGAAGATGAACTGTTTAGTGATCTTGAACTACTGAGTGAGTTTGCTGGCAGTGAACCATATCTTGGAGAGATGGAGCTGTTGACTGACGACGACAACGACGATGATAATGAACCAGAGTTTCATCATCAGTTGCTTTGTTTGGAGGAAATGGACCCTGTTGATAGTGGAACCCCTCCAAGCAGTATTAATATTGATGACGTAGTTCTAGATCCAGTCACAGGGAACCTTAGTGTTTGTCGTCGCTTATTTAGTGATATGAGCTCATCATCATCATCATCGGAAGAATTTGAATAAGTTTTTGTTGTCTTCAAATAGTTTACTTTAAATACAAAGCGGGGAATAGATCAGTTTGTGGTTATAATGAGAATCACTTATTCTCTATTCCCCGTTTTGGTAATATTGTTGTATGACCTTGAACCATTTACATGACTGAAAAAGTGGGGGTAACTTATACATTTAATGGTGGGGGGAACGTCTATTTAATGACGATGCAACAGTGTATATTTAGCATAACGGCATGATGAACCCACCAGGAAACTCCGTTTGTTACAGCTTTCCCCTTATCGATATTGATGATGTGATAAAACTTACATCAATAACAAAACGGTTTGAACTCGAAAGGCGACTCATAAAAGTCGACGTAATTCCACAAGATGTTCGTTCGGCAATGTTGACTATTGAATATGTTAAAGATGAATCTACAACTGAAGATCCCTATTATTTTATGAAATTTTTAGTTGATCGAGATGCAATGTGTACAATCCGACTTCACATCCAAGTTTAAAAATCTATCAAATGTTCCTGTTGAAGAAAATTGTCCTTGTTAAATACAGAGCGGGGAATAGATCAATTTATGGTTTAAAATGAAATCATTTACTGCTCTATTCCCCGTTTTGGCAAATATGTCCAATGACCTTGACCTAAATACAAAATTTTGTAGCCTCCAACTACAATAGTAAACAGAAAATGTAAAATATAGTAAACCTAACCTAATACTTACCCCCACCACTTCTTCTAGGGTATAAATAGAGGTGCATTTGCAGTCTTTTTTGTTATTGCGTTGACCCTTGTGGAGAGCACACCTACATTATGAATCGCTGCAATATTTGTAAAGCTTCTTTCAGAGATGAATGGCTTTTAACCATTCATAAAGAATTGAAACATAACACCAATACAAATACAGAAGAAGAAGAACCAAATGAAGAAGAATTAGATTCAATCGACCAACAATTAGCAAAACATCAAGAAGAACAAAATGAAGAAGGAAGAAATGAAGAAGAACACAACGAAGAAAAAGAAGCAAATGAAGAAAAAGAAGAAAATGAAGTTTCAAGACCAAGTGTCATTCATTATGCGCCTGGACCATCAGTAAATGTAGAACTACATGCCCGAGCACTTCCGGGTGATGTAGTAACCCACTTCAAAATTGACAATGCAAAATTACAACTCGAAGAATTTTTAAATAACGCAAAAGGATTGGTAAGCAACACTTTGCAAAATGAATTAAAAAGATTAAATTTTATCAAATTTGGACTATTAATGGATGCTTTATTTACAAACATTCAAAATGAAACTTCACCGAGAGGGTTTTTAACAAAAAACCGAACTATTATGTTTTCGTCAGATATTGATTCAATCGTATCTGAATGTTTTGAAGAGCTAATGACAAAAATACAAGAACATGAAGGAAGAGGCTCTGGATGGAGTTTGTTAAGCATCACAGGGCTAGACTTAAGAGTACACAAACACGGCTATGGAATTCGAGGAAGTAGCTACATCCCTCTACCAACAAAAATTAGAAATATCTTATCCTGCGTTAACGTACAAAATCAAGATACTGAGTGTTTTAAATATGCTATGTTGGCCAAATATGTAACAATTCATCCGGAAAGACCAAGTCACTATTATGAAGAAGTACAACATAGATATAATTTTCAAGGGATGACTTACCCTGTTGCCATAACAGACGTTTCAAAATTTGAAAAACAAAATCCTTCAGCTTCTGTGAACCTATTCGGATTGGATTCGTCAAACAACGTGTACCCCTTGCGTATAACACCAAATGAGCGCAGAGATCATACGGATTTGCTATTGATCACTAAAGGGGACATATCCCACTATGTCTACATTAAACAGTTTGAAGCTCTTGTTTCTAAACAATTATCTAAACATAAAGAAAAGAGAACAATTTGTAAAAGATGTTTTTGTCATGTAGACAAACCATTAAGAAGGGGAGGTTCAGAATGGTTAGTAGAACATCAAAGGTTATGTAATGGAAACAATGAGGTTAGAGTTAAATTGCCACATCCCAGCAGAGCGCAGATAAAATTTGACAAAGTAAATCAACAATACCCTGTTCCATTTGTTGTGTACGCGGATTTCGAAGCATCTTTACTTCCAATTGAACAACAAGAAGAGGATATCACAAAAAGAAGCAAATATCAAAAACATGCACCAAATAGTTATTGTATACTAACAAAATCCACGCTGTCTGAAGAACATCTTCAAGAATTTGGACTATCATCTGCTCCGAAGATTTATCGTGGTGAACAAGCAGCGAAACACTTTGTAGATGAGTTGTATTACATTGCCTCCAAGGTGGAAGAAATCTGCAAAATTAAAATACCGATGCAGCCTATGGATGAACACCAACTTCAACATCACAATTTGGCAACAGCATGTTATCTGTGTAATAACCTATTTACACCAGATAACGTTAAAGTGCGTGATCACGACCATCTTACAGGAGCCTACAGAGGTGCAGCCTGTAACGCTTGCAACTTAAATTACAAAGTACCATCTGTTATACCCGTAGTTCTACATAACCTTAGTGGATATGACTCTCATTTCATCATCCCGGAGTTAGGAAGAGATGATGGAGCAATAGATGTTTTGGCAACAACAATGGAAAAATTTATAAGTTTCTCTAAAAAGGTTGGTAAAATAAAACTTAGATTTACTGATTCGTTTCGATTTATGCCTTCTAGCCTAATGAAATTAACTGATAATTTAAAAAGAGAAGATCTGATAGAAACAAGCAAAATTGTAGCCAGTAGTAAAATGGATCTGGTTCTTCGAAAAGGAGTCTTCCCCTACGATTACATTGATGGACTTCATAGATTTAATGAAACATCACTTCCTCCACCAGAACAATTTAACAACAAACTTAATGATTCGGAGATTTCACTTGAAGACTATCAACACGCATGTCGAGTATGGAACGAGTTGGATATGAAGACTTTAGGAGAATACTCAGACTTTTATGTAAAACTTGACGTGACTCTTCTCTGCGATGTTATGGAAGAATTCCGAAGAACCTGTTTTGCTGCATACGGTTTGGACCCTTTACATTCGTATACTTCACCAGGATTAGCTTGGCAAGCCATGTTAAAAGAAACAAAATGCAAACTCCAACTTTTAACAGACATTGACATGGTTTTAATGGTTGAAGCTGGAGTAAGAGGCGGATTGACCCAAAGTGTTACCAGACATGTCAAAGCCAACAACAAATACCTTCCCGATTACGATGAAACCAAACCGTCAACCTATTTAGGATATTTCGATGCAAATAACCTGTACGGATGGGCAATGTCAAACCCACTTCCTTTTGATAACTTTAAATGGATTAATCCCGACTCTATTGGCGATATTTTACAAATTCCGAAACATGGTGACACTGGATATATTTTGGATTGCGATTTTGAATACCCAGAAAATTTACATGATCTTCATTATGACCTTCCACTTCTTGCTAAAACAGAAATTTCACCAATTGGAAAACACCCCAAATTAATGATGACATTAAATAATAAACAACGCTACGTGGCTCACTTTTGGGTGGTTCAACAAGCTATCGAATTAGGACTACGTCTAACAAAAATTAATAGAGTTTTGGAATTTTCTCAATCATGCTGGTTGAAACCTTACATTGATTCAAATACCATCAGAAGAGCAGCAGCTACATCAGACTTTCAAAAAGATTTCTTTAAATTAATGAATAATGCGATATTTGGAAAAACATTGGAAAACAAAAGAAGACACAAAAATGTAAAACTTGTTACTGACGCAAAAAAATTACAGAAACTAGTACAGCAGCCAAATTTTGGAACATCTATAATTATTAATGAAAAACTTGTAGCAGTGGCCATGAAGAAGACTAGTGTGAAGATGGATCGTCCTTTGTATATAGGCATGTCAATCTTGGACATCTCAAAAACACACATGTACGATTTTCACTACAAAAAAATGGTGGCGTTCTACGGAAGAGAAAATATATCTATTACATATATGGACACTGACGCTTTCATATATCGCATAGTAACATTGGACATGTATAAAGATTTACGTACATTTATTTACAAGAACGACTTTGATTTCTCCGATTATCCAAAAGATCATCCAAACTACGACAATGGCAGACACAAAAAAGTACTAGGCAAATTCAAGGATGAGGCTAATGGTGTTCTACTTGAAGAGACTGTTGCACTGATGTCTAAACTATATTCTTTGAAACTCTATAATGAAAAAGAAGAAGAAGAAGAAAAGAAGAATAGCTATATTAAGAAAGCTAAAGGTGTAAAGAGTTTATATTTAAAGAAGAAAGTGCATTTTGAACACTACAAGCAATGCTTATTTGAGGATAACATCATTACAGCCAAATTCAACACCATCAGAAGTTTTAACCATCAGCTGTACAGTGTGACTGAAGTTAAAAAGGCGCTGTACTATAATGACGACAAAAGACAAACCCTTCCAGACAACATCCACACTTTACCATTCGGCCACTATTCCCTCAACCCTATTGACGAATAACCCTTTCATCGTCCTAGATCCTCTATCCTTTTCCTTTCCGTAAAAAAAGGGGAAACACAGCAATGTTAAGCTGTGTTTCCCCTTTTTTACACAAGTTTTGAATGACCTTGAACTATATGTATATATAAGCAGATTTATACAAAAGAATATTTAATACCATATCAGCTGCCTTCGTGAAACCATCATGTCAGACCTGAAGGAGAAGATTATTAATGAACTACACAAACCAGCAAGAATAAAGTTTCCAAGAAGAAATACTGTTATAAAAGGGATAAATGATCTATATCAAGCGGATTTAATTGAAATGCGACCGCATAGCAGAATAAACAAAGGATTTAAATATATACTCACAATTATTAATTGTTTTACAAAAGTTGCAGACGCTTTGCCTCTAAAGGACAAAACTGGTAAAAGCGTAACAGAAGCGATGGAAATAGCCATAAAAAGAGATAAAAACAAAATTAAACATTTACAAACTGATGATGGAACAGAATACTTTAATACAAACTTTGCACAGTTAATGAATAAATATAAAATAAATCATTATTCTACAAATTCAGAGAAAAAAGCAGCTATTGTAGAAAGATTCAATAGAACCTTAAAAGGAGCACTGTATAAACAATTTTCAAAAAGAGGTTCTTACGTATGGTATGATGTCTTACCACAATTAATAAATGATTATAACAACAGGTTTCATCGAACTATTGGTATGAAACCTAACAAAGTAAATAGAAGAAATGCAAAAGATGTATTAAAACGCATAAAGAAAAATACAAAGCCTAAAGTAGAAAAAATGCAGCCAAGAAAATTTAATGTAAGTGATAAAGTACGGATTAGTAAATATAAGGGAGTGTTTACCAAGAAATACCTTCCCAATTGGACGAATGAAGTTTTTACAGTGTATAAAGTGCAACCGACTGTACCTGAGACGTATATTTTAAAAGATAACAAAGGAAATTTGTTGCAAGGTGCATTTTATGGACATGAAATGTTAAAATCAACAGTAGGTGATGTATATCTTGTTGAAAAAGTGTTACAAAGAAAAAAGGACGCCGTTAAAGTGCGGTGGTTGGGATTTAACAAAACTGAGGATTCATGGATACCTATAAAGGACTTGGTTTAATGCAAGCAACTCATTTCATCGTTAACCTTTGAGCAGGATGGAGATTATTCACCATAAAGATCGATTCAATATTAATAACATAGATGATTTAACTGTGGATAACGTTAAAATCAACAATGGTAAACACGGTAGTTTACTTCCAAACACTGTTCGATGTATAGTAAGTGGTCCCTCAAACTGTGGAAAGACCAATGTTGTCTTTAATTTGATCACTAATCCGCAGGGATTAAGGTTTAATAACCTATATATTTTTTCAAAGTCTCTACATCAACCAAAGTATCAATTGCTGGATAAAATCCTATCTGATGTGTCTGATGTTAATTTTTACAAATTTAACGCTAGTGATAGCATTATGCAACCAAACGAAGCAAAACCGTATTCTGTATTTATATTTGACGATGTATCTTGTGAAAATCAGGATACTATTAGAAACTACTTTGCCATGGGAAGACATAATAACATTGACAGCATATATATAGGACAAATCCCAAAACAACTTATCAGAGATAATGCAAATATTCTAATTGTATTCAAACAAGATGATACTAACCTAAAACATATATATAACGATCATGTGAATGCGGATATGCCATTTGAAAAGTTTAAAGAGCTTTGCGGAAAAGCATGGGCGGAAAAGTATGGATTTTTGGTTATTATGAAAGATCATGCTATAAAAGATGGTCGTTATAGAATAGGTTTTGATAAATTCGTTTTAATACACTGATTAGCGGTATTACTGTACAAGTCGTCAAGGTGTGAAGATGGTTAACCAGGAAAAGCTATTAAAGGAAATAAAATCACTTAGTGATTCTATTAGACAAAAAAACCGAGCTTTAAAATCAGGTATAAATGAAAGAGAGCAATTTTTAGAAACAACATTCAAACCTGTTACTGAACCTTTAAAGCGATTAGCACAAAATATGGAAAACCCTTCAATTCGCTTCGAAGGAGACAAAATGCTACCAATTTCCAAATATGAAGAAGAATTTCAGAATGATGAAAGTTTTGGCCAGTTACAAACATCTGAAGAAAGCGACGAGTATGAAGAAAGCGGAGATATAGAGGATTCAAAGGAAAAGGACATTGCAGAAGATACAAGTACAGAAGATACAAGTGTAGAAGATACAAGAGCAGAAGAAGAGGATATTAACCCATCCAACTTAAGCAAATTAGGCTCGGATATTATGTTTAAAGGAACACTTGGAAGAACATATACGTTAAAAATGTTACACGCCGCACATGCTAATCGAAATTATCATACCTATGGAGCTAGAATAGAGGATAAAGGATTAATGATTGGAGATAGCAAGTTAGATATAAACGAAAATGATGATATAGTTATTGGAGATAAGAAATATAAAGGTACAAAAGGTTTGTTTGAACTTATCTTTAAAAATAATCCTGGTAAATATACTAAAAGGGATTTACAATTGTTTAAACATGTATTAGAGTATACAAATGCACATAGAAAAAAGTATTCCAAAGACCTACCTATTCATAGAAATCGGTCAATAAAATATACAAGTATTATATCTAGTCTTTTCCCCTCAAAATAAAAAAAAGCTCAAATTAAAAGAAGAGCTTTATCTTCTGCTGAATTAAATGTTTTGCATAAAAAGAGAAAAACAACTGATCCTACCACATCTGGAAGGGGATTATTGAAAAACTTGTATAAAACTAAAATAATATATTACAACGATATAAATAAGTTAGTTGATCGAATGAGGTTATTACATGAAGCTATGGAAGCCGGGCACACTGGTTTAGAAAACGAATGGGTAGCTTTGGTTGATGAACTGCGAAAACAAGGAATAATTGTTCAGTAGACGTATATATATATATATATATATATATATATATATAAGAAGAACCTAAACGATAGCGATTCAGTTACATCATGAGTGTGGACAAGTTTGGACGGTATTCCGAGATTGGAGTAAAATCTGGATATAGTGAAAAAAGAGCTGGGTTTCCGTTAACACCTGATGGCAACTATAATTTTGAAGGAAAAGTAATTCAAAATGTTGGTGATCCGCTTTTGTCTTCTGATGCGGTTACGGTAAAATACATGGATAAAAGAACCCCAACTGTACACGAAGATCATTGGGGGTTTTCCGGTAAAAGGTTAATTAATATACAACATCCCGTTTATGATGGTTAAGCAGTAAATTTTGCTACTCTAAAATTGTTAACGATTTACAAAAGGAATGAAACTGACACAAGCTATGATGTAAAAAAATTAAAATTATCAAATGTAGGTGATTGTGAGCAGGATGGAGACGCTGTAAATAAGAAAATGTTTGATATTGTACACAATAAATGGACTACGGAATATGAAAAACATTTGGAAAGGTTTGGTGCAGCTCTATTCCATTATATCCATCGGGCTTCAGGAAGAGATGCAGCTTCAGATGTTGACAGTCACAATTATTTAGACTGGAAAAATATTCACAATCCAGAGAAACCTAATCAACGAGATAAACCGTCTGAGCCTTCTAAAGTCAAGACATTAGGAAAGGGGGATAAAGTGAATGTGATTAATGAACCAACAGAAAACGATGAAGATTACATAAGAGAAAAAATAATTTAAAATACCCCATGATAAGGGATAAAGCATCAGTCATATTTGACAGACGATACAGAGAGGATGATGGAATCCAATATTACTGCGTGGAGTTTAATATCTCAAGAGCCGAGATTTCCCCAAGGAGTGTTGACAGATGGTTTTGTTCAACGGTTTGATAGATATATGGATTGGGAACAACTTTCCATACAATACCTCTTTACAATGACTATGTTAAGAATTTATTTTCACAGAGTTAACTGGATCCATATTTTACAAAGACAACAGTTTTCAGAAGACTTCCTCGTAGAGATGACATCAAATTTTAATAACTGTTGGGAAGTAATAAGTAAATATCAAAATCTCTCTGAGAATTACATTGACAATTTTAAAGATAAACTAGACTGGGATGTGTTATTCAATTACCAACGATTAAGTGGCAAGTTTCTAAGGGAACATGACATCTATTTAAAGTTTATTCATTTTACCGAAGACAACGATACCTTCACCAGCGGAGAAACATCTGGAACATCTTCAATTACACCTTATTTCTATTTGTACTACTTTTGTTTAATATGTCTACATTTAATTAATAAATCCATTTCTATATAATAAATTGATTTTAAACAGTATATAATACAAGAAACCAAAACTGATATTACATTCATTGTCAAACATTTATAGAGTGCACCTACTGATTGTAAGTTTTGCTATAAATAGTCATGTCGAGGGTTAAACGCATCAGTCATAATCGAGAGAGATTACAGAGAGGAAGGGGAATAGCATCAACAGCATTTTCTCTATTGAGTAAACCGGTTGGAGCTATAGTTAACAAGGCGATTGATTTATTACCTGTGGAATTACATTTACCTGGAGGATATCAATATTGTGGTCCTGGAACCAAATTAGAGAAACGTCTTGCTAGAGGAGATCCTGGAATAAATAAGCTCGATCAGGCTTGTAAACAGCACGATATAGCGTATTCCAAATTTAGTGATACTAAAAATAGATCAATAGCAGATAGAGCACTTGCTGAGAAAGCCTGGCAAAGAGTAAAATCTAGTGACGCGAGTATTGGTGAAAAAGCAGCGTCTTTAGCAGTAACAGCAGCAATGAAAGCAAAAACTACGTTTGGAGGAGGAAAGAGAAGAAGGCGTGGGAAAAAACCCGCTAAGAAACAAGGAGGTAATATCAGAAGAAAACGTCGATCTACCAGTGGTAAAGCTAAAAAGAAACCAACAATATGGTCAATGATAAAAAAGGGAGGAGGATTATACCTAAGACCGTATCGTGTGTATTAAATAAGAAAGAGCAATTAATAATTAAAAACAAAGAATTAACCAACGAAGAACTGATTACATATGCTTCTTGTTTGAAAATCCCATTTTTTAGAGGAGTATTTATGAAAGATGAATTACCGGTTAAAATGTGGAAAAATGAGACTGGTATTGTAAATTTGGATAATAGTGAAGGATTAGGCACTCATTGGGTGTGTTACAAGAAACTTGGTAGAGCCATTTATTATTTCGACAGTTTTGGAGACCTTCCACCACCGAAAGAACTTCAACAATACTTTCGTGCGGCAGAAAATGTTTTTTACAATCATACAAGAAAACAACCTGATGATACATCCATTTGCGGTCATTTATGTTTAGACTTTTTAGCTAAAAGTGTTAGTCAACTTTAAGATGTCTTCGTATACAGTATCATTAACCGGTAACTCATGTACTTTGCGCAGTATTCTGTTTCCAGCGCTACGTTTGCAAAAAGGAAGACTATGGGAAGCCGCATTATTGGATTTAACAACATATAACTCTATTCCAAACGTTAGTGAAGGAATTAATAACAAAATACATTATTACGAGACAAAAGATGATAAAGGAAAGTATTCAGCTTTGGAAGAATTCAGTTTACCAACAGGAGCTTATGAAATTGATAATATAAATGAAGTTATACAAAAACATATGGGAAAAGAAAATATAACGATAAAAGGCAATAACAATACTATGAAAGCCGAAATTACGTCTAAGTATTATATTGATTTTAGTCAAGAACATTCAATTGGTAGTTTATTGGGGTTTTCTAAGGAAACAAAAGTATTAGAACCTAATAAAACTCATTCTGGGAATAAAACTGTGACGATCATCAAAGTTAATAGCATAGACATTCCATGTAACATTATACAAGGATCCTACAGAGATGGAGAAAATCGTCATATATTACACACATTCTACCCATCAGTTGCACCAGGTTTCAAGATAGTAGAAAAGCCTCAAAACCTTGTGTACCTACCGTTAAACACCAGTTTCATTTCAGACATCGTGCTGAACATAGTGGATCAAGACGGAAACCTTATTGACTTTAGAGGAGAAGCTATTACTGTAAGAATACATATAAAATCATCCGCTTAGACAATGGGGTTATCATTTAAAAAGAGAGAGCCAACCAGCAAAGAGGTCAGTAGCTCATCAGCTGTAGAAGGATTAACAAGTGACAATATTCGTTTTCTAGAAGAAATTGGATTAAGGGTCATTAACAATGGATATACTGGATATAGCGCAGGGTCCAACATTCGACGAGACCTTATGGGAAAAGGAATATCACACGCACAACCCTTACGCTTCGTCCAAATTAAACAATAACGATGAAATTAGGATTCCTATACAACAACAAGACATTTATACTCTTCCATGCGAAAGTTATTTATATATTGAAGGAAAAGTAACAAAAACTGATGGTACTGCTGGAACCACTGTTCCAATCATAAATAATCCTATGGCATTTTTATTTGACGAGATTAGATATGAAATTTCAGGAGTTACAGTCGATTCAACAAAAAAGGTTGGAATTTCCAGTACATTGAAAGGATTAGCGTCTTTAACACCAAATGAGAAGAATCTGTTAGCTGTTGCAGGATGGGTTGCACCAGACAAAAGTACAATCGCTCCTGACTCTTCGGGAAACTTTGATTTCTACGTACCTTTAAGATTACTCCTAGGATTTGCTGAAGACTACAGAAGAATAATAATAAATGTAAAACAAGAACTAGTTTTATTAAGATCATCAAACGATAATGATATTATTAAAGCAGCTGCTGGAACAACTGATGCCAATTTAGACTGGAAATTAACATTAGACAAGATTGTTTGGAGAGTACCACATGTGCGACTAAATGATGAACACAGGATTACATTATTAAGAAAGTTAAAATCAGATCGAGACATTGTAATGCCATTCAGAAGCTGGGAGTTTCATGAATACCCCGTTTTACCTACAACACAACGGCATACCTGGACTGTAAAAACTTCTACTCATTTGGAAAAAGCGAGATATGTAATATTTGGATTACAAATGAAGAAAAAAGGTATATTAACTGAAAATGCTGGTGAATTTGACCATTGTAAATTAACTAACTGTAAAGTGTTCCTGAATTCACAATTCTTTCCCTACGACAACTTTAATATTTCTTTTGATAAAAAAAGGTACAGTGTTTTATACGATATGTACGCTAGGTTCCAAAATTCATATTACGGCAAAACAAATACACCTCTACTATCTCCCGTACAGTTTGAATCGAAAGCTCCAATTGTTGTAATTGATTGCTCCAAACGAAATGAATCTGTAAAATCGTCTAGTGTTGATATAAAAATAGAAATGGAATTTCAAGAAAACGTACCTGCAAATACATCTGCGTATTGTTTAATTTTGCACGATAAAATTGTTACATACACACCGTTGACCGGTATTGTAAAGACAGTATTGTAAAACGTTGTACCACCACCGGCACCGTCACAGTCGCTAACCTATAAATAGCGGAGCAACAATGCAGGTCTTCAGTTGATCGTCTATCGTCGCATGGGTAACATCTTCTACAAAATGAGTTCTCCATCTGTTGTACAAGGTGATGCAGAGGTAGCACCGTTATTGGAACGTGATAATACTAGTGAAGCAGAAATCATCAAGGAAATAACTGCATTTTTAAAGTTTGGTAAAAGAGATAGAGAGGAGGAAAGTAATGCAGACCCATCAAAGGTAGTACCAAAGAGGAAGAAGAAAGTTGAAGAAAATATTCCTCCTCACATTTTAACTGAAGTTTTTTTGCGAATCTTTTACCCCATCTCAGCATGCATCAGTAAAAGTGTATCAGTTGGATTGATGAAATCATTGGATTATTCCCCTACAGTAATACTACACCATGGAACAAAAAAGGTTTTATTTTCGCAAAATGCTTGGGAGTCATTTTTGAAACATGTACATTTAATAGAATGTTATTTAACTAACAGTTTGTGTGGAAGGAAAACACATATTCGACTTTTGGATTGTGACAATGAAATCGATATTGTTAAACATCGCGGACAACTACAAGTGCGAATTAGAGACTTGACTCAACATGAAAATAAGATTCTACTATCACGTGAAGAATTCTACGTTTTAAACTATGCAACAGAACCTATTACAAGGTACATGAGACAGTTGGTATTTGCAAGCGCTATTATTAAAGAATATTTGGTCGATACTTTGGAAAAACAACCTTATAGCACCATCGTGTACGGACCTGTGGATACATCTATTTTTAATATAATACCTCATGAAGTTTGCATGTGGAGAAAGTTAAAGGATTTTGAACCACTTGTAGAAATCGCTACAGAAGCTACAGAAGAAACAACACAGGAAGAAGAAACAAAGAAACAAGAAGAAGAAGAAAACGAAACACAAGAAGAAGTTAAAAAAGACTAAAGTTTGACTTAGTAAAGAAGAACACACGTGGGGTAGGCCTATTGGGGACGGTGCCCACGTTAAATATACACCAACGCGCCTGCAACTGTACGGCCTGGTATTTAACCTACCGTGGTGTGGAAAACAGTTTAGTTGATCGTTAGGTGCCATGATGAGCGGAGGGGATGAAGAAGTGAGTGTAAAGCCTTGTGTAATAGAATTTCAAGCATTTCGAAATAATGATGATAGGTTTATTATCAAGGAATTAGTAATTTTAGACTTGCTTACATTTGTAGCCTACCCATTTACGTTTGAAGCTCCTTTTTCTTTTAACAAACTCAACGCCAAAGCAAAAATTACAAACAAATGGATAACAAACTACTTACATCACATACACTGGTATGAAGGTTTTATAAGCTACAGTAATCTGCACAGTATTATGTTTAACTTTTGCAAACAATATTCGCATATATACACAAAAGGATTAGAAAAAAAGAATTGGATACAAAAGTACACGCACGGTTATGTTTTCGATATAACTATCAGTAAGGATTTTAACATTAATCTCGGAAATATTTGTGTCGCTGCAAAAGATCTTAAACACGGACAAACAAACTGTGCATTGTACAACGCATATCGTTTGGCTGCTTACTTAAAACAAACGCAGGAATGTGGTGGGGGTAGCGGGGCCTATAAATACGAGGAGACAACACCGCCCCAGCACGAGTATTATTCGAGACTCCGAAGAGGCAACATCACAGAAGACACCACAACTACTGCTGACGAAGATGGCATCACAACAGTTTCTACAAACACTGGTTGATCAATTCAACACTCATTCAAAATCCGACCTTCTGCTAACTAAAAAGTGTTCAGAACTAAAAGAACAAAAACACTACATTATTCATAACATCAAGAAAGTGGAAACCACACATGGAGAAGCAATTCTAGTTTCATTGAGCGAAGGACCTTTCACTCCAGGAGATGAGCCGAAGTTTCAAGTATTTCTTCCAAAACGATTTGTTCAACTGCTACAAAATGAAGATTTGCGAGATATTCAACCGGGGACGTTGTATTTGGTATCACACGGTGTAAGCGGCAACAACTCGACGGAACTCACTCTGCACATCACGCATATTTGTACATAATGTCTCTGTTTGTATTTCTCTGTTTGTATTTCTAGTCATTAATGTTAGACTTAAGCTTATTTTATTGTAAGATGTTTGTTTAATAAAGAAAAGAAAAAAAGAAAAACAGCAACACAGCAGTATATTATTTTATATACTGCTGTGTTGCTTTTTTAAAATTCAAACGGATGACCCTGAACTTTCATTCAGGGTTAACTTATAAAGAGGTATAAAAGAGAGGGGAGCAGTGAAGTTAGTCTCAGTCTTGTCTAACACACGCTGCAGCTAACATGTCGGTGCCACCGATGAACAATTTATCATTCGATAACAATTTGAATACATATTGTTGCGAGTTACAATGTTTTAAAATACCAGGCGATCAAGTTGATGGGAAAGCTTGTCGTAAGTGCAGGTGTTTCAGCTATTGCATATGTAGATGTAAAACGTATCAAATGAACCGACAAGATAAAATACAAGAATTACGCCGACGGATTGCATTACTGTGGCGGCGAATGTAGTAGCAACCATCTGCCGTCCGCCATCTGCTCCGCCCCACCACACTTTTACCCCCACCATTTTGTTTGATACCAAAACGCTAGCTAGCGAATAGTCAGTACACCTCCAGCTCTTGACCAGTGTACATCGAGCTCTCTGTTGAAATGTCCATTAAAATTAGGTGTATTCATTATGACTCTATTCATCTGGCGACTTTCCAAGACCTCGAGGTTTTTAATGAAGAGTTAAGACTTCTCATTGCGTCCGGTTACGATTTATCTTTGGAACTTTACGCAACAAAAAACAACATGGACTCTGCGCAGGGATCGAAGTATCTACCTTCTTTCATCAGGAAAAAACACGATGATCGCGACTCGTCGGCATCATCAACTTCGATTTTAACCAACATCGGCGGAAGCTTCGTATTGTAATTAAGAACAAACATTGTTAATAAAATAAAGTTATTTTTGTAATAGTACTACCTCGCACTCGTATCATGTGATTGTTTCATTCGATTGTTTCATTCGATATTTCTTATCGATTAACTATCGAATCACAATCGGATTTTACGCGTGCGAGGTAGTACTTTTTTAAAACACCCTCCCCGTGACCTTGAACTTTACCTCATTACGTCACAAAACCGCCTACGTCACTGGCTCAGCCTCAGATGACGTATTTATTCACTCAGCGCATCCGGTCACTGACCGGATGTGACGTCACTTCCGGCGCAAAAGCCCCTTTCCCCCACTACTAGGGTAGGAAAGGGTTGTTTAGGGGATGATGGAGGGTATAAAACTTTAAAATTTAATTTATTGAGAACGGCTTGGCCGGTTCTAATGAAATTTGGTATATAGGTACTTGTTAACCTCCGCTACGATTTACAAAAACTTAAACTCTGTACTGCGGGAAAGTATCAAAAAATTGAAGGAGCTATACTTTAAAATTAAATATCTTGAGAGTTTTTGGGGTAATTGAAATGCAATTTTCTACTGATTAACCCACGCTAAATTTAAACTATGTAAAGAAGAAACATCACAAAAACTGAACAGGACCATATCTCAAGCTCTGTTGTACTAGTTTTTTCAGGGTGCTTGCTTCTTTCTTAAGTTAAATATAGTAAAGCACTGGTTCATTAATGTAAATTGTTTGGGATTGATAGTTCAAAGGGGTGAACAAAACGTTCACCCTCTCTTCCGGTATGGTTTTCTCTACATCATCATATACCTCAGCCACTCTTAAATCATGACAATTTTTACATGTGATTGAAACAAACTACAAGAAAACTGGGGAGAAACCAACACAAAATAAATGATTCTTTGACTGATTCTTTAACGTGAAGGTAAAGGAGGTCAATACTTCCCCCTTTGCTAAAATTGCTCTCTGGCTACTATTAGCTGTTTTTTGTGTGTATTTTAGCTTTTTTTGTGTATTTTAGCTGTTATTTTGGGTCATGTCTCTGTCTTTTATTAGATTGTTAGTATAATAACCGGGTTTTTAGTTTCATGAGTAGAGATTTTTGCTGTTTATTATAGAGGGAGTGTATGTAAATTAAAGGAATACTTGTAATGTTAAGCTTATTTTAGTAGGATTACTTTTTAGTATGTACTGAAATGAAACACTAGCAAAAATGGACAGGGAAGAAAACTATACACTGCTCCAAGGGTCTGGAATCAGGACTCGCTTTTAATAAAATAAACTGAAGGTAGTCTTGTTACGTTTGGTATCCCGACAAGGGTTGAAAATCGCGATGCTCTTTGAAACATTAATATGGCATGGTATGGGTATGGAATGGAATTGGTATGGTATGAGTATGGTATGGGTATGGAATTGGTATGGTATGGTATGGGTAAGGTAGGGAAGTGTATGGGTATGGTATGAGTATGGGATGGATATGGTAGGATAGGTAGTTAGTTTTTCCGATTAATTTTGTCTTACATGTACTTTACCCCCGACCAAAATACTCTTGAATTTGGTCTACAGAAATAATTTGGAGTCATCTTAAAACTGTGTTACATACACCAGAAGTGGAAAGAATTCTAAGTGTTGGACCCTCCAGGCCCACTGTTAATGAATTAAAAATAATATGTAAAAAGAGACAGTAGGATATTTTGTAAGGTTAAACAAATACAGAGTTGTCTTTTTGTTGTAGTTGATTGCTTGAAAAACTCTGTAACAAACTGAATCAATATATAAATTTACTGAATTTACTAGTAAAAGGACTGTAACCAATACCAGTATCAGAGAGTTGGCAACAAATTACACACCATGGGTACATATTAAAAGACAACAAACATAAAATGCATTCTTTAGAAGGATAGAAATTATACAGTATTTCGCTCTGAGTTGGTTATTTTTGTCTGAGTCCTGGTAGTTCTGCAGATTGATAGTGTAATTTCTCGGATGAATATGTTTAGGTTCATTAAAACCGATTACCGGGGAAAATGAGGTACGCTGACGGTCTAATTTAGCGTCAATTCTGTCAAAAATTACTTAAAATTCTCTACCGGGGGCTACATTTAACTTGACCGTAACTTCTTAAATTTCCCTAACAATTATGTGCAAGTCCGGTGAAGTTACTTTAACGGGGGCTACAATTAATCTGACCGTAGTGTTTTTAAATCTCTCGGTCAATTATGTCCAAGTCCGCTGAGGTTAATTTAACGGGTATTACATTTAACTTGACCGCAGTGCTTTAAATTCTCCAGTCAATTATGTCCATGTCCGGTGAACTTACTTTAACGAGGGCTACAATTAATGTGACCGTAGTGCTTTTAATTTCCCGGCCATTCACTTTAGAGTCCGGTAAAAATACTTAACCGGGAGAATATTTTGTTTAGACTGTAATGTTTTATTTCAAATATTTCTAACCCCAATGAAATAATTTTGAACGCTCGCGTTTCCACAACACGGTAAGCCTTTAGGCTAGGCCGTAAGAGCGTCAGCGCGTTCTTTTTGGTTACCCAGAGCTTCCCCTGGAGGCCTAACCTCTGGGGTGAGAGGCCCCAACCATCGCCTCTCACTGTGGTAGCCACTCCATAACAACATGCTACCTCCTTTTTATATTTTTGGTCTCTGTCAATCCGTTCATTGTGTATGAGGAAGGCGGTCGTTTACTAAGACAAAGTCTGTTCATTTTAACACCTTTCAACTCTACATTTACTAAGATAAACAGAGAATTTTTAGTAAAGTCATGGCCCCTCCACCGCCATGACTCGTGGAGACCTTCCAAAAACAAAATAGCTGTCTCCTCCGTTTTTTATTTTTTATTTTATTTTTACTTTTATACTTTTTTACAAGTCCCACCGTACGGACCGTTCCAATGAGGAGCCAGGGTGTTGGCTATGCTCCTCAATGTACAAAGTCCTTCATTCACACCGGGTTGTTCGAAGGAGTAGCCGGGGTGTTAGCCCGGCGCCTCAATCTACTAAACCCTTCATCACACATTCAGGTTTACGGGGTTTTTCGTCACCCACGCCAGTGACCTTCATTCAGGTTTACGGGGCTTTCGTCACCCACGCCAGTGACCTTCATTCACACACACACACACACACACACACATACAGTGGGAACTTGTGATTTTAAAGAAAAACTACATTTTAAGTGAACTTTCATCTTTCATATTTGTGTAAGTAAGGTAAAACTTCTCCGGCAACAGACTTCTTACTAACAGTCTTGCTTTAGGAGTAGTTGATTTTAACATTAAAGAACATAATCCGGCTTCATTTATGAAAACCGTTGTTTTCTCAATCGACCCAACGCCCTGTTTTTGAGCGTCCGAAAAATTTCCAACAGTTAATTTATCACTGCTATCTACATGTTTCCGAACTGAACTACAGCCATTAACATGCTTTAGAGCAGTAGCTACGTCTTTAGCTTTAAACCATAGCTTTCCTTCACTATCAAACAGAACCAATACTGGTTTGTTATTGAATGTATAGAACTTGGCAGCCATGTCACAATTTACTCAATAGTACAGGCAAAAGGAGCGCAGAAGAACGTCTGATCAGTACCACGACTTAAAGCAGAATGATGAACTGTACTGGTGACAGGTGGTATTTACAAGAGTAACATTGCCCCGTAGGGAAAGGTGCTACCTTTATCGAAGGTAGCAACACGGAATTGAGACAAGTGTTACTTCAAGACATAAAACACCAGATAGTTTCTCAACGTTGCAAAATATTGTTTCAAAGTGATCATCAAAGACTGACGGTGTTAAATTCCCTAAAGGAAAGAATGGTATATTTCCTGAGATATCACCGTGCTTTATTGATACTCCGATGTAGGTGTTTGATGAGGAGTTCTCCGTTATTTTATCTACTATGTACACCGAAAACACCAAAGGCCATTCTAATACGTTTATTGGCCCAGTAAGAAAGAACTCATACTCTGAGGATGTAATGCGAAATTTTGAATTTTCATTTAACTTCCTTTTAGATATAAACTTCAAAAACACCCCTTGAATAGGGAGTGTATTATTTTCAGCAGACATTCTACAAGAAGAGACAAACAAGATAAAACAGTAACAGACACAGACACGTCCGTTCACTACCGCGTCTCAGAACAGAATGAGTTAATAGAGCTGATGTTTAGAGGTATATACGCTCAGTACCCGTGTGAGTGACAGCTCCATTAAGCAACTCTTTGTTTTTTAAAGCCGAAAGGCAGGGTGTGTTGATCATCATTAAATCTTCTCTTGGGCCCTGTAATTTTAAACTTTTTAATTTAACTTACTGTAACGACTTCCCGTCTCTTTGTTCTCCTGATTCTGTTTTCTTCAATTTCTAAAATTTCAGCAGCTTCACTAAGGACCATATTTTTTAACTGTTCAAAATTTAATGTTTCGGAAGTCTTCATATTGAGGGTGAGGCCCTTGATTTTACATACATATTCTAGCTTTTGCTTTTTGGTTGACCAGACAAGGTATGCGTAGGTCTTTGTTCCCCCAGAAACAAACTCTAAGATATAAGAGCCGGGCCCGTACTCACTTGCCAAATCGTCCGTCATTTCCCCGAGGTAATCTCCCGTAGGGACCCTGTACAATCCTCCCCTGTATAAATAAATACACGAGTCCGTGTCATAATACAAGACCTGTCCTCCGAGGGCATCTAGATGTTCATAAAGTTTAAGTCTCGCGTGAGCAGTGTTGTTGGCCGCAATTACAACATTTACAGTTTTTAGAGCCTCACCGGCATCATCAACATTCTACCAATTAACTAATAAAACCTCTTGGTTAATTACTTCAACAAACTTTACTTTCTTTCCTGGTTGAGATAACGAATTGAATGATTTTTTAGAGTCTCTCACAATTTCAGTTTTTGTCATTTTTTCTCGTTGACCAAACCTGCCCCAGAATGAATTTAACATTAATCTAGCTACTGACTTGAGTCCTCCATTTTTAGCAATTTTGTCTTTCTCCATTTGAATACCCTCACGCTCAAAGAAATCAGAAACATACTTGTCTTTATCTTCCTCTGTTTTACACCATGCGGGATACCCTGAGGCTTCCTACTTTACTTTCAAGAATTTATTAATAAAATCGGTAAAAAAGTCCATCTTTCTCGTATGTGGCGACTTCATACTCCCACAACTCATACATGTCCAAGATTACATAGCCTTTTTCTACAGCTTTTCTAATTTCATCCATGGTCCATGTTCCTACAATTGCTCTTTCCTTACTATCATGAAAACATTCCCCTTGGTTTAAAGTATCACCGCAAGTTCTACACAAAACAAACATCATTTTATTATTCATTTTAGCGGGGAGTACGGGATGATACAAGTTGTGAGGAGGTAGAATTTTGCATTTCAACAAACCCTCTACTTCAAGGCCTCTCTCTCGGTACTCATTTCCAACGTAAACAGTAGGATGACCAACGGGATACTTACAATATTTATTCACAAACGGATAAAGGGAACAGACATCAACGTATTGGATTGTTTCTCCCTCTTCACATTTACAATACGTTTTAGTATTACCCGTTCTGCCTCCAAAGAAGGAATCCCTAGGATTAAGCGGAAGTGTGTTTTAAATGGACAGTTGGTTCAAGTGATTTAGTTTTTTGTCTTTCTTCAAAGCTCTAAACTCACACGCCCACATCTCTACAACTTCATAGTCGTTAAATTTCGCCATTTTGGATTTGGTTATCTCGTAACGGAGATGCAAACTGTCTGAGGGATCCTCCGGCAGAGGTTCTTCTCTGCTGTATTGATAACATTTTGGGCAACCGTGCCAGTAACACCCGTGAAACTCATAAATTCGTTCCCCGTCAAACCCATCTACTTTTAGTCCATTAATTTTAGCTTCTCTGCCCCGGCCCACATGTTGAATCTTTACTCCAATTTCTCCTCCTCCCATGTTAACCACTGTAAATCAACGGCTGACTGATTGTCTGCAAGTCGGTACCCTGATTTTGGTATTAGTCCAATAGTATTTTCTTTTAAGAAGTTACGGCGGAAGGCCAAGTTACATGCACTGGCGATTGTTATAGCCTCGAGAAAAGGATCTACGTTACACTCTTGAAGAAGTAATGCTCTAAATTTAATACATGCCTGAGCTAAAATCTCTACGTCAGAGATGCAATACTCCAAGATTTCCTTCTTAAAATCAAACACGTAGTCCTCAGCGACTCGTTCGTCATAACATTCTTCAAAAGCTTTGTGTGGTTTCTCAAACATTGATTCGGGACAATAATACTTTTTGTCGGGCATAGGGCCTACATAATCATGGTTCGCCATGGTGTTGAAGAGGTGGGGAAAGTAGCCCTTCTTTTTCTCGGGAGGCAGGTCAAAGGCTTTAGGGAGTGCAGCGAGGGCCATGGGGAAATAGCTAAGTGAGTCCACAAACCTTACGTTGGCTACTTCGATCAAAATAGCTTTAGTTCCCCGAGGAGTTATTTTTGGTGTAAATTTAGTTTCTTCCATAATATAGTGTAGTATGAATTGAAATTCAAAACCTTGCCCGTTGTGGGCAATCACACAAGCATCTTTAATTTTTTTTCGAATCCCCATGATATAGTCAATGAAGTGTTTTATCGGTTCTTTTTCAAATACCCTTTGCCGTTCCGAGCAAGTTTCACACTCACCCCCATTAATACATTTAAAGCAGTACTGTTGTGAGACGCACAGGTTAACTTGATGTACTTTTTTATCAGGGTCAGAGGGGAGAGACTCGTCTTGTCTTGTTTCCAAGTCAAAGAAAATAAACAAAAAATCACGGTCTTTCGGTGTTCTCCTATCTACCCTCATGAAACACTGATGTGTGGGGTCTTTGAACGCTTCGCAGGGCTTACAGTAAATTTCTCCGCATACATGAGCTGTCTTACATCTTTTTGGATAAATCATTTTCTTACAGTCACGGCAGAGTTTTACAGTTTTACAAATTTGCCCTTGATGGGCTACTAAACACCGCTATTTTTTGAAGAAACGGTTGCAAAAACGACATGTGACGCCTCCGTGTTCTAGTTTACAGGGTGGGGAGATGGTATGGCAGGGGGTGCATCTGTTAGAGCATCGATGCTCATGTTTGTTGCTGTAGGGAATATGACAGGCTTCACAAAAGAAATTACAAACAAATGCGGCAGTTAAGTTTCTAATTACATTGTAATGACCGTTGTGAAAGAGAAGGTTAATTATTAATTTAGCGTCTTCATTACCTCCTTCAAAGTAAACATCCCGGGCTTTTTTGTCGTAGTTGTAGACAGTAATTTTGTATTTTTTAAGATGGGACTGGAATTTTTCAAGCTCAGGGATTCCTGCACCCTCCTCGGGCATTTCTACTCGGGCTTTTGCTATGAGCTTATTAGCTCTGAAAGTTTGTCTTTTTCCCTTGTCCTGACGTATTGCTTTGTACTGGGGATGATTTTTTGCAAGTGCTTTGCCTACTACCAACGCTCTAGCCAAACATAAATTGTCTTTATTATTAATTACTATAACACCTTTCCTAGCATAACATTCTTCATCAAAGGTGTTGTACATCTCTGGACGTACTTTCCCTTTACCTACGGGGACGTTAATCCTCGTAACATCAACTCTAAACGTGTCACTGCTAGTAATTGATTCAGAGTTACTTTGAATTATGCCCCCGAAAATATCCCAGAGAACATCACCGCTAACTTCAGAGACCGGTCTCAATGATACGTAGCCCGGTTCAGCACTCTTTAAATTAATAGACTGTAACTTAAACCCGACATAATCAGTGGGTGCAACGTTGGCTTTGGATGCCTCTACAATTTGTTTAAACCCTTTACGAATCCAATCAAACTCAGAGATACCCTTGGGAGGTTTAGTGAATTTTAAAACAGTGTTAGTCCCGTAAAGCCTAAAGTGTCTAACATAGGTTTCATCTTTACTAATTAAATTTACCGGGTTTTGAGGGTCCTTTTTAGAAACGTCCATCATTTAACAGAGACTTAAATACTGAAAACAAGCTAAACTGTGCCAACGCTTAAAAAGAGCAAGTGCCGTGACCAGAGTCAAACTCACACGGATATAGCTGAACTACGCAGAATCAATAATAATCTGTGCAAGAGAACACTTTCGCAGGAGCAGCACAAAACACGTCTGATCAGCGTCACGACTGGAATCAGACTGAAGAACTAGAGCTTTTTGTAAGAGATATATATAGACAGTGGAACAGTTACTTTTTCACTGTTTGATCTACTGAAACTGATACTTTTGGAACTGTTACCTTGAAAACTGTGGGAATGGGAATGGGTAGTGTTGGACCTGTTACTTTATTGGAAGGGTTACTTTTGGAACTGTTACTTTGTGGCAGTCTTCATCGATATTAAATGAACAAGATAGATGATGTAAATGTAACATTTGGAACTGATACTTTAAAGTCACCGATCAGGTTCTCTAAAAGAACAGGTACAGAGGATCTAAAAAAGAGAACAGTACCTCTGTATTACTACGCAAGTCAGAAAAACACTAACACACAAAATACGTAAGTCAAACCAGAACTACAAGTTACCGAAAGTTAACTGTAATGAAGGTAGCAAACACTACTCTACCCAAAACTGCATTAAAGAAAAGTGAGATTACTGTCACTCAACACATACAAACACAACACTACATTTGACACAAGGACGTGAGGTTAGGAAAAGTGAGGTTATGTTAGTCAATACATATGAAAACTGCTCCAGCCAAAACTGCATAAAAGAACAAGAATAGAAAGTGAGGTTGCTGAGGTGAATTTACTGTACAAAAGAACCAGGGCAAAAATCAGGTTACTGAGAGTGAGGTTATGTCAGTCAACACAACTCTACTTTAGCCACAAGGAAGTGAGGGTATGTTTACTTCTTAACTGTAAACTACCAGATCAAATAATTAAATACAAAACAACACTACTCTAGCCAGGTCAAACAAGAAACTTAGGTTACTATTATGTTATCCAAGATATATAAACACAGGACTACCAAGTAAAACAAAATGGTTAAGGTACTTAATAAAGAACAAGGACAGAAAGTGGTATTACTCTCAGTCAACAAATACAAGCACGACACAACCCTTGACGCAAGGAAGTGAGGTTATGAAAAGTGAGGTTAGTTAGTCAACACAACACTACTTTAGCCAGGCCAAACAAGAAACTGAGTTACTGTACGCTAGCAAGTCAGATTAAATGGATACACACCATTACTCTAGCCAAGACAATAAACACAACAACAAAAATAAAATGAAGTACACCATGCACGGAATATAATACAGTAAAGTTGGAGTGTAAAGATTGAGGTTAGAAAAAGTGAGGTTATCTTCGCCAAACGCAGCAAACGGAGCAACACAGGGACGTGAGAGGAAAATAGTGGTAATTAGGGGTGGCTGATGCAATAGTGTTGTTTGTTGCGGGTGTCTGGACCAATCAGAGGGCAGGACGCCTAATTACAACCAATGGGGTGCGAGCTTATTCCGGCCAATCACAGAACAGTATTTTAACAGGTAACGGCAAGTTTGCTGACAGAGACTATGTTGAGGATGTTGTGGTAAGATACGCAGAAGGAAGTGAGATTAGATACACAGAAGGAAGTGAAGGAGACAGAAGAATGCCACGGTTAGATAATTACCATAGAAGGATAGATGATTATCAACAGAAGGACTTGAGGGTTAAAGGGTACGAGGGTTGGATATGTAGAAGGACACGTAGGTCAAATAATTACCACAGAAGGCTAGATGATTAACAACAGAAGGACAGGGGGGTTAAATATGTAGAAAGACACGAGGGTTAAATAATTACCACAGAATGCTAGATGATTAACAACAGAAGGACACGAATTAACATTTCAGCCCATCAGTTCACTTAAAATGTTCACGTTACATCTGTCAGCTACAGTAGACTGCGATATAAGAAGCTGTAGTTAGATACACTGAAGGAAGTGAAGGATACGAGGGTTAAGTAATTACCAAAAACTGTAGATATTTAAACACGGAGGACCAGCTAGTTAACCACATGGGGATGAAAAAGATAAATAATCAACCACAAAGGGTAGCGAAAGAAAGACAGAGGGTAGCAATTACATCCTAATTATATTCCCTCATAAAAGCCAATGTTATTCTGTTCTCCATAAGACCAATGTTATCCTATTCTCAATAAGACCCCATGTTAATCTATTTTCCATAAGAGCCCATGTTGGACCCATGGTGGAGGGCCTTACTACTGTTGTAATAGCCTCAGAGGCAAATGATTTATCAAAGCTGTTGCCGTACACAGACCAGGCAATGGATCCACCTTGCAATGTAGGAAGTATTTATAGCCTCAGAGGCAAATTATTTATCAAAGCTGTTGCCGTATACAGACCAGGCAATGGAACCACCTTCATTGTAGGAAGTTGTAATAGCCTCAGAGGCGAATGATTTATCAAAGCTGTCGCCTTGCACAGACCGGGCAATGGAACCACCTTGCATTGTAGGGCATTGTAATAGCCTAGAGACGAATGGTTTATCAAAGCTGAGGCCGTACACAAACCAAAAATGGATCCACCTTGCAATGTAAGAAGTTGTAATAGCCTCAGAGGCGAATGATTTATCAATCTGTTGCCGTACACAGACCAGGCAATGGAGCCACCTTGCAATGTAGGAAGTTGTAATAGCCTCAGAGGAGAATGATTTATCAAACCTGTTGCCGTACACAGACCAGGCAATGGAATGCCAGATGATTAACAACAGAAGGACACGAATTAACATTTCAGCCCATCAGTTTACTTAAAATGTTCACGTTACATCTGTCAGCTACAGTAGACTGCGATATAAGAAGCTGTAGTTATATACACTGAAGGAAGTGAAGGATACGAGGGTAAAGTAATTACCAAAAACTGTAGATAATTAAACAAGGAGGACCAGCTAGTTAACCACATGGGGATGAAAAAGATAAATAATCAACCACAAAGAAAGCAAAAGAAAGACAGAGGGTAGCAATTACACCCAAATTATATTCCCTCATAAGAGCCCAAGTTATTCTATTCTCCATAAGACCAATGTTATCCTATTCTCCATAAGACCCCATTTTAATCTATTCTCTATAAGAGCCCATGTTGGACCCAAGGTGGCGGGCCTTACTACTTACAACTTCCTAAAATGCAAGGTGGATCAATTGCCTATTCTGGTACGGCAACAGCTTTGATAAATCATTTGCCTCTGAGGCTATTACAACTTCCTACAATGCAAGGTGGTTCCATTACCTGGTCTGTGTACGGACAAGCTTTGATAAATCATTTGCCTCTGAGGCTTTTACAACTTCCTACATTGCAAGGTGGATCCATTGCCTGGTCTGTGTACGGCAACAGATTTGATAAATCATTCGCCTCTGAGGCTATTACAACTTCCTACATTAAAAGGTGGATCCATTGCCTGATCTGTGTACGGCAACAGCTTTAATAAATCATTCGCCTCTTAGGCTATTACATCTTCCTACATTGCAAGGTGGATCCATTGCCTGATCTGTGTACGGCAACGGCTTTGAAAAATCGTTCGCCTCTGAGGCTATTACAACTTCTTACAATGCAAGGTGGTTCCATTGCCTGGTCTGAGTACGGCAACGGCTGTGATAAATCATTCGCCTCTAAGGCTATTACGACTTCTTACAATGCAAGGTAAATCCATTTCCTGGTCTGAGTACGGCAACAGCATTGATAAATCGTTCACCTCTGAGGCTATTACGACTTCCTACAATGCATGGTGGTTCCATTGCCTGGTCTGTACGGTATCAGCTTTGATTAATCATTTGCCTCTGAGGCTATTACAACTTCCAACAATGCAAGGTGGTTTCATTGCCTGGTCTGTGTACGGCAACAGCTTTGATAAATCATTCGCCTCTGAGGCTATTACAACTTCCTTCATTGCAAGGTTGATCCATTGCCTGGTCTGTGTACGGCAACAGCTTTGATAAATAATTTGCCTCTGAGGCTATTACAACTTCCTACAATGCAAGGTGGTTCCATTGCCTGGTCTGTGTACGGCAACAGCTTTGATAAATCATTCGCCTCTGAGGCTATTACAACTTCCTACAATGCAAGGAGGATCCATTGCCTGGTCTGTGTACGGCAACAGCTTTGATAAATCATTTGCCTCTGAGGCTATTACAACTTCCTACAATGCAAGGTGGATCCATTGCCTGGTCTGAGTACGGCAACAGCTTTGATAAATCATTCGCCTCTAAGGCTATTACAACTTCCTACAATGCAAGGTGGTTCCATTGCCAAATCTGTGTACGGTAACAGCTTTGATAAATCATTCGCCTCTGAGGCTATTACAACTTCCTACAAGACAAGGTGGTTCCATTGACTTGTCTGTGTACGGCAACGGCTTTTGATAAATCATTCGCCTCTTAGGCTATTACAACTTCCTATAATACAATGTGGTTCCATTGACTTGTCTGTGTACGGCAACGGCTTTGATAAATCATTCGCAACTGAGGCTATTACAACTTCCTACAATGTAAGGTTCATCCATTGCCTGGTCTGAGAACGGCAGCGGCTTTGATAAATCGTTCGCCTCTGAGGCTATTACAACTTCCTACAATGCAAGGTGGTTCCATTGCCTGGTCTGTGTACGGCAACAGCTTTAATAAATCATTCGCCTCTGAGGCTATTACAACTTCCTACATTGCAAGGTGGATCCATTGCCTGGTCTGTGTACGGCAACAGCTTAGATAAATCATTTGCCTCTGAGGCTATTACAACTTCCTACAATGCAAGGTAGATCCATTGCCTGGTCTGAGTACGGCAACAGCTTTGATAAATCATTCGCCTCTTAGGCTATTACAACTTCCTACAAAGCAAGGTGGTTCCATTGCCTGGTCTGTGTACGGCAACGGCTTTGAAAAATCGTTCGCCTCCGAGGCTATTACAACTTCTTACAATGCAAGGTGGTTCCATTGCCTGGTCTGAGTACGGCAACGGCTGTGATAAATCATTCGCCTCTAAGGCTATTACAACTTCCTACAATGCAAGGTGAATCCATTTCCTGGTCTGAGTACGGCAACAGCATTGATAAATCGTTCACCTCCGAGGCTATTACAACTTCTTACAATGCAAGGTGGTTCCATTGCCTGGTCTGAGTACGGCAACGGCTGTGATAAATCATTCGCCTCTAAGGCTATTACGACTTCCTACAATGCATGGTGGTTCCATTGCCTGGTCTGTACGGTATCAGCTTTGATAAATCATTTTCCTCTGAGGCTATTACAACTTCCTACAATGCAAGGTAGTTCCATTGCCTGGTCTGTGTACGGCAACAGCTTTGATAAATCATTCGCCTCTGAGGCTATTACAACTTCCTACAATGCAAGGAGGATCCATTGCCTGGACTGTGTACGGCAACAGCTTTGATAAATCATTTGCCTCTGAAGCTATTACAACTTCCTACAATGCAAGGTGGATCCATTGCCTGGTCTGAGTACGGCAACAGCTTTGATAAATCATTCGCCTCTAAGGCTATTACAACTTCCTCCAATGCAAGGTGGTTCCATTGCCAAATCTGTGTACGGTAACAGCTTTGATAAATCATTCGCCTCTGAGGCTATTACAACTTCCAACAAGACAAGGTGGTTCCATTGACTTGTCTGTGTACGGCAACGGCTTTTGATAAATCATTCGCCTCTTAGGCTATTACAACTTCCTACAATACAATGTGGTTCCATTGACTGGTCTGTGTACGGCAACGGCTTTGATAAATCATTCGCAACTGAGGCTATTACAACTTCCTACAATGCAAGGTTAATCCATTGCCTGGTCTGAGAACGGCAACGGCTTTGATAAATCGTTCGCCTCTGAGGCTATTACAACTTCCTACAATGCAATGTGGTTTCGTTGCCTGGTCTATGTACGGCAACAGCTTTGATAAATCATTTGCCTCTGAGGCTATTACAACTTCCTACATTGCAAGGTGGATCCATTGCCTGGTCTGTGTACGGCAACAGCTTAGATAAATCATTTGCCTCTGAGGCTATTACAACTTCCTACAATGCAAGGTAGATCCATTGCCTGGTCTGAGTACGGCAACAGCTTTGATAAATCATTCGCCTCTTAGGCTATTACAACTTCCTACAAAGCAAGGTGGTTCCATTGCCTGGTCTGTGTACGGCAACAGCTTTGATAAATCATTCGCCTCTGAGGCTATTACAACTTCCTACATTGCGAGGTGGATCCATTGCCTGATCTGTGTACGGCAACAGCTTTAATAAATCATTCGCCTCTTAGGCTATTACATCTTCCTACATTGCAAGCTGGATCCATTGCCTGGTCTGTGTACGGCAACAGCTTTGATAAATCATTCGCATCTGAGGCTATTATAACTTCCTACAATGCAAGGTGGATCCATTGCCTGGTCTGAGTACGGCAACGGCTTGAACAAATCGTTCGCCTCTGAAGCTATTACAACTTCTTACAATGCAAGGTGATTCCATTGCCTGGTCTGTGTACGGCAACGGCTTTGAAAAATCGTTCGCCTCTGAGGCTATTACAACTTCTTACAATGCAAGGTGGTTCCATTGCCTGGTCTGAGTACGGCAACGGCTGTGATAAATCATTCGCCTCTGAGGCTATTACATCTTCCTACAATGCAAGGTGAATCCATTTCCTGGTCTGAGTACGGCAACAGCATTGATAAATCGTTCACCTCTGAGGCTATTACGACTTCCTACAATGCATGGTGCTTCCATTGCCTGGTCTGTACGGTATCAGCTTTGATAAATCATTTGCCTCTGAGGCTATTACAACTTCCTACAATGCAAGGTGGTTTCATTGCCTGGTCTGTGTACGGCAACAGCTTTGATAAATCATTCGCCTCTAAGGCTATTACAACTTCCTTCATTGCAAGGTGGATCCATTGGCTGGTCTGTGTACGGCAACAGCTTTGATAAATAATTTGCCTCTGAGGCTATTACAACTTCCTACAATGCAAGGTGGTTCCATTGCCTGGTCTGTGTACGGCAACAGCTTTGATAAATCATTCGCCTCTGAGGCTATTACAACTTCCTACAATGCAAGGAGGATCCATTGCCTGGTCTGTGTACGGCATCAGCTTTGATAAATCATTTGCCTCTGAGGCTATTACAACTTCCTACAATGCAAGGTGGATCCATTGCCTGGTCTGAGTACGGCTACAGCTTTGATAAATCATTCGCCTCTAAGGCTATTACAACTTCCTACAATGCAAGGTGGTTCCATTGCCAAATCTGTGTACGGTAACAGCTTTGATAAATCATTCGCCTCTGAGGCTATTACAACTTCCTACAAGACAAGGTGGTTCCATTGACTTGTCTGTGTACGGCAGTGGCTTTTGATAAAACATTCGCCTCTGAGACTATTACAACTTCCTACAATACAATGTGGTTCCATTGACTTGTCTGTCTACGGCAACGGCTTTGATAAATCATTCGCCACTGAGGCTATTACAACTTCCTACAATGCAAGGTTAATCCATTGCCTGGTCTGAGAACGGCAACGGCTTTGATAAATCGATCGCCTCTGAGGCTATTACAACTTCCTACAATGCAAGGTGGTTCGATTGCCTGGTCTGAGTACGGCAACGGATTTGGTAAATCGTTCGCCTCTAAGGCTATTACAACTTCCTACAATGCAAGGTGGTTCCATTGCCTGGTCTGAGTACGGCAACGACTTTGATAAATCGTTCTGCCTTCCTTGATGTAAACCGTAATTTGCTTTTGCTAGTAATATACACACCATAGTTTATCCTTTTACACTATGTTCAACTGCGTTAGTTTTCATTATGGTTATTACGTCTTTCTATGCATACTAAATACGAATTGTTTATTAACTAAAATATTTACATTTTTGTAATGTCTTTCTGAATAAAACATAACATTTTATGTTTTATATCATAATTATTTTTTATCTATTGCTTAGACCGAAATTTCAGAAACAAATTTATTTCCCAAAAGGTTTTTATTTAAAGTATATCGTAAAAGAAATTTAAATTTGTAATAAAAAGCGTTGGTGGTTGGAAGATTAATTTGTACGTGTTACCGCCCCTTTTGGACTTCCAAAAAGGGGAAAAACGCCTTAAGCGTCGAGTCAATCACGGCCATAAAGCCGACAGTTGCTGTGTTGTGAAAGGAAATAAAAGTTATTTCTTAAATAACAATGAACAGGAAGTGCCAGGGCACCCAGAGGAATGATAAATTTCATAAAGGAGAATCATATTCCTGGCAATGTGCTAACTCTAGAGATGAAATATAACAGGGTTAAGCTAGGACTACCCTTACATTTATATCACATTCATTTTAGTCTTTTGAGTTTTAACGTGATAAAGTTTACTAAATGTGTTAATTTGTCCACTTTTAATCCAGAAATAATATTAACACACTTGTAAAACGTTCACCCCTATTTGAACAAGACTTATTACCTGGATAAAAAAAGTTTATACAAATAAGCTGATATTTATACAGTTTTGAACTGATGGTGTTTTTGACATCTGGGGACCTCAAAACGAAAAGTTATCATTGTCCTGCGCCTAGGTCTTACCATGCCGACTACGGTAATAGTTTCTTCCCTATAGGGGAAATTCGTTAAAAACAAAAAATACCCACGTCGCAGCAAACATTGATTTAGATGAAACTTTGTTTCTATGTTCTATACGTAAGTCAGAAGATTATAAGCCATTTCAAAATTTTTAGTTCACCTCAGGGCTACACCCCACGGGATTTTCAAGATACCATCTTATGGTTATGGACAGAGCATTAATTTATACTGAACCAGTTGATGACTTAAGAATATTTATTCCATAATCAGCTGTTGTAGTTCTCATTTAAAACGTTGAGTGAAGAACGGTAATAATTTAGGTAATTATTTAGACATACAACCCGTAGGAAGGACGGGTACACAGCTAGTATGCAAATAAATACAGTAACACCTTACATTTGTTTTGGAGCAATATTATTTTACTTTGTAACTTGTTACCATTTTAACTAAGAGTTATCCAACTACTAGGTTTAATCAAATGTTTACAAAAATTAAACTTTAAACAGCAGTAACAATACGATCACATCCTATTTCGTTAAACGAATTTCGTATTTCAACATCTACATTCCCAACAACGGACAAATGGGGTTTAGGCGATAAAGACGACCGATCCACCTACTCTGTGACAATGGCTAGCACTACAAATGGGGTTTAGGCGATAAAGACGACCGATCCACCTACTCTGTGACAATGGCTAGCACTACAAATGGGGTTTAGGTGATAAAGACGACCGATCCACCTACTCTGTGACAATGGCTAGCACTACAAATGGGGTTTAGGTGATAAAGACGACCGATCCACCTACTCTGTGACAATGGCTAGCACTACAAATGGGGTTTAGGTGATAAAGACGACCGATCCACCTACTCTGTGACAATGGCTAGCACTACAAATGGGGTTTAGGTGATAAAGACGACCGATCCACCTACTCTGTGACAATGGCTAGCACTACAAATGGGGTTTAGGCGATAAAGACGACCGATCCACCTACTCTGTGACAATGGCTAGCACTACAAATGGGGTTTAGGTGATAAAGACGACCGATCCACCTACTCTGTGACAATGGCTAGCACTACAAATGGGGTTTAGGTGATAAAGACGACCGATCCACCTACTCTGTGACAATGGCTAGCACTACAAATGGGATTTAGGCGATAAAGACGACCGATCCACCTACTCTGTGACAATGGCTAGCACTACAAATTTGTATCTGAATTTAATATTTAAACTATCCACCAAATCTCAATTAACAGGAAAAAATAAGTTTTACATATTTTCTAGATTATGAAAAAATTCGAAATATTTAAAATTTTCACAAACATTACAAAACAAAGCATTTTTGCCCCAGGGGGAGCGCCATAAAGCCTCAATTCACACCAAATAAACTCTCGTTACCTGTGGTTAAACACTCATGTTTGTTTGCTCTATTCAATGGGCATTGCAAACTGTATAATTTGTTTGTTGTTGGTTAATATGTTCCATAAAACATTTTATGCATTTTATGGCTTTAGAATATTTATTTAATAAGTCATATTTAGTTATTATTGTTTGGCGTTCATGGTTTATCAATAATAAGTAAATGTAAAAAATATTTAATTTTAAATCAAGTCTATAAATTAAAATGTAACTTAACTTTAAATCATTAAGAGTGAAAAATATAGAAGCCTCTATTTTGAAATCATTATGTCACAAATGTAATAGAAACTCAACTCTGAAGCCACAACCGTCTATCAACGCTTAGATCATCCAAATTAATAACTGTGTTTATATACAGCTTGGGGAAAGCCAGGACTTTGCATATTGCCTCGGTTTCTGAGTGAAATTTATTTGCGGGAAAGCCAAAGTGGGGAGAAAATATTTTCCAGTAATTTATTCCAAAGAGCGTATTTTCAGGCCATTTTAGGAATTCGTTGGATTTCGAAAATCCCCCTACATTATTAAAATCCAAACATAAAGGCCTGTTAAAGAAAAAGAAAAAAAAAACAACATTTTATATTCTATATTTTTATGTTACATTCTACGTTTTCTTAACTGATATAAATATAATGTTCCATTATGTAAGTTCTATAAGGTTTTATGGAGAAATAATAATCCTGAACACTAAGTAACACATTCCAGTTATCATTCAGTTCTGGTATTTATTCTATGATTCTTCAAAATGACGGCGGACTGGACACCGATGTTATAGCAGTATTGCAGTAAATGCCCCAGCTCCATAAATCATATACGATATTCTATATCGCAAACGTTATTCTATATGATAATTGTGGCGTATAAATCTAAGTGCAACTCTGTATAATGTAGGTTATCCTGTTATTTCATGTAACATACAAAATAATATTGAATTTACTTTTGCAAACCCTTTTCACCCAGTTTGGAATTTTTAATCTATATTTTAAATCTATTTACCCAATTTAATGGACACAATATTTATTTTTTGCTTGTAGTTAAAATAAATGATAGTGAATTCATTATCAGGAGCAGAGTAGTTTTATTTTTAAATAGTTTCATTTATTACGTGTGAGGATGTAGGCTTTAGGGGAGTGATGGCAGAAAGGGAAGGTAGAGTACAAATATACCCAACGAGATATCTATTTATTGGGTATTTAAACCTTTGCTTATGTATGAAACTAGAACATGTTCATTCACTAAATAAAGGAGAACTGATTGAGCCTGCAGCTATGATCGTAAAAGTACTCGCTAAAAAGGTATTAATTTAATCGCTGCACTTTGGAAAATAGTTTATCCAACGGTATTGGAAATTGACGAGTTTAATTGTTGAAACTCAAAAATCTTGTTTACACAAAGTCTACTCTTCCGTAATCCCCTCGCTTTCATCCCGTGTTATAAGCACCGTCCAACGATGTAGTATTGCACTTTGGCATTAAAATTTATGATTTTAAATTTATGTTTTTGTCTTAAAATAAGTTTTAATTTGCTAATTTTATTCATTAGGCTATTTATAAATAATATTAATTTATTAAACACATCTATTAAACTACTTTTATGATAAACATTCTTGGTATCATTGTGCATTATGAATTATATCGTCATATAGAAACATGTCATATTATTTGTGTGACTAAGGTATCTAGTTGCATTTACGTAGTGATTGGGTTAAGCTTAAGTTAATTTTAGTAATTCATTTATTTGTTACGCTTATGTAACAAAATTATTTAAATCATGTTATCTTTTTAATTGCTGTTGAGTTTCCAAACAACAGATCCTGATGATGCCTCATTTCACGGACCTGAATATTCGGAATTAATGCCGGATTTACAACTAACGCTTACAATTATCACAGATATTGTTATACAGAATGTTGAGCTTCAATTGTGATAAAATGGTACTTAAAATCGGTTAATTATTCAATGGCTATAGGTTTTTATAGAGAAAACCGTTACCTATTTACAAATTACTTATTTTATACTGCATATAGGTTACAGTCATAGAATAATATTTCAGCAGCTCACTTAATTTAAACTATACCTTCACGGAAAAACTCAGAGTTTAACCGAGTCTGGGTTAAAATCTATTGGGTACGGTCATTAGTAACTAACTTAAGTTAGTCAAAGTATATATGGTTATTTGTAACCGAGTGGTTTGTTACTGCTAACTAATTGTTTATTTGACCTACTAATGCCGGTTAAACATAACCTTACAGCATGATAAACACCAACCGAGTGACCTCTGCGTTAATTTTTACTGAGTAGATGTAGTTGTTAATAACCCATGGATTTTTAATATTTGACCCTGAACTTGGTGAAAATTTAACTAACACATCGGTGGAAACTAACTTATGGTAGTGTGATGGGTTGTTCATAACCGTCTTAGCTAGGTTAGCAGCATGGTTAAATTAGTTTTATCTAACTTTATGATGTTGGCAACAACTGTTTCTCTGCAGAGAGATCAGATCAGGGCAAAGGTGATGGGCGAGTGCGTCGTAGAATACACGCAGGTCATAGGTTACAAGTTAAAACACCTCATGTCTCGTGGTTTTAACTTTTATTATGTTCTTCTTCAATGATTATGAAGATGTGAGAAACCTTCTGACCAACTGGGATCTGGGCTCATATATTTCATCATTTGAAGCTAGGTAGATTATGGGCTTCTTAATTCTGTCGTTTCAGGTTAGGAATTCAACTTTAATGTCGGTCTACTGAATATGGTTTCAGATTAGATTTATTGATTCAGTTGTATTTGAAAATTAATTATAATGCAGATATTAAAATAAATATCAGTGAAGTTGTTAAGAATGTTTTATCTTAGGTTATGTCAGGTAGGCAGGTGAATTCCCCTTTAGGGCTAAGGTGGCTATGTGGCATATAATATCCCACTTTAGGGGCATTCTTAAAAATTCTCATTAATAATTGTTTTAAAAATGTTTTTAGCTAAATCTTCAACAGAGTTGGATTGATAAAACCAGATTGAAACCATAATCAGCAGACCAACATCAAATGTTGAACTCCTAACCTGAGACACTACAATTAAGAAAGTCTTTATCAACGTAAATTAAAATTATGAAATATATGAGCCAAGGCCCCAGTTGGTCATAAAGATCCACGAAGTAGAACATGGTAAAAGTAATATACCCCCGTCGCAGCAAACCTGCCTACTCAGCGAATTTCCAATGCATAATATACGTCTTAATACCATATAAAGCCGCATACCAAGTTTCATAAAAATATATTCATATATAAGCGATATATACAATTTTAATTATTCTCCATAAGAATAGCATTGGTGATGAGTACATAGGTTTGCTGAAACAAGGAAACAATTGGTTTTTATTCAAATATAAATATAATTTAACTAGGTGAAGCCACATACCAAGTTCAATCATAAGTAAGCACTATATAACATTTTAATTACTCTCCATAAGAATAACATGGGAGATGAGTAAGCAGGTTTGCTGCAACAAGAAACTAAAAAAATGGTTTTTTATGCAAATATCAATATAACTCAACAAGGTGATGCCACATACCAAGTTTTATTAATTTATGTTCATAATTAAGGGAGTCATTACATTTTACTTATTCTCCATAAGAATAACATGGGGGCTGAGTACGCAGGTTCGCTGCTACGGGGATAATCAACAAAAAATCAATTTTTTGTGCAAATATCAATATACCAGTACTACGTGACCACACGTGCCAAGTTTCATCAATATACATTCATTAATAATGGAGATATCAAATTTTATTTATTCTCCATAAGGATAACATTGGACAACGTACTGTGTTTAGCACTTTGAATATCTCTGCAACGGTTGGACGTAGAATCACAATTTAAACACCAAAATGATTGTTTTGTGGAGCTGAGTTGATTGGTAAAAGCAAATGTGAAGTTTACATTAAAATTAACTTAAGAAAATCCAAAAACCTTTTTCCCATAAGATTAACATAGGAGATTTTATGAGCAGGTTTTTTTTGGATTTTCTCCGCAACCACTTAACCTAGCTTAATAATTCAAAATACCATATTATTTGTTTTTTTAAGCTCTATAACATGGTCTAAACCAAAATTAAGTGTTTTAAAAATTTTAGGGTAAAAAATGCAAAAAACTGATTTTGGAAAATTTAAAACCCCCATAAACCCCCCTTCCCATGGCCCGATTTTTCTGGTTTTCGAACTTAAAGTCATAAATGTCACTTTACACATTTGAGTTAAATTTCATCGAAATCGGACGTTTTTTACTCAAGTTATCGCATTCACGGACACACACACATATATATATATATATATATATATATACATATATATAAATTTGAACGAATAGTGTTTTAGTCATCTGGGGACCTAAAAAAAATAATTTGTCATGGTCTCGGGCTTAAATCTTACCATGAGACCTACGGTAATAGCTTCTTCCCTATAGGGGAAATTCGCTAAAACCACGAGACATGAGGTGTTCTAACTTAGAACCCTGCTGCTCGGTTGGAGTAACCCCTTAACGTGGTTAGAGTAACCCGTTAGCTCAGTTAAATTTACTCAGAAGATTATTTATATGCTTTTAATTGAATAAATATTCTAACATTTGCCTTGATGCGATGAGAAGTCGCCCAATATCAATTATAAATAGGTAGTCATAATTTCATTAACTACAAACTTATGCTACGTACGGGTTACTTTTATTTTAAAATTATTCTTAATAATCTATAAATAAATAATATGGAGTGAACATATTTTCATTGAAAAAAGTGTGAACATTATCAACTGGTCATTGAAACCAACTAACTAGCTTATACACTGGGACGACATAGTTGTAAGATTCTATTTTATATACCTTTGTCTATATGATTAGTTTATATGATTTTTAATTGTTATTTACAAAAAAATAATTTCCTAGATTATGAGTTAAAAACATAAAAACAGGAATAACATCCAGCTTAATAGACAAGCTAAAGATACTAATTATTAGACGACAGTTTTTAACGTATAATAATTGAAAAAAACAACATAAAACTAATGTTTATGCCTAAAACACTTTGATTAACAACTAAAACCATTTTACCAAGAAAAAGGAATTAAATTTCAAGGAATTAGAGTTCGGCTGAAGAGGGCCCAAGCGCCTTAAAGCAGCCACAGTGGGTCAGGGACTTTCCCGCCCATTAGAACTTCACAAAACAACAACAACAATTAGAGTACCGGTATACATATGTATATTTAATCGTTAAATTTGTTAACATAAATAATTCAGAGTAAATGTATAAAGGCAAGAACAACTAGAAGTGTACCACACGTTTGATGTTAATAGGGGGATATTTAAACTAAATAATTTAACCCTAAGGAGATATTTTATTAGGCATATCTGAGAGATTTTGTAAAAATGACTCATAGGTAGTTCTTTATAAAAGTATAATTCGTTGGCATTAGCCTGTAACAATTTGTTAGTAAAGTTGCTTATTAATTTTAATTGTGTGTAAATGGTCATACAAATAATGGTGATATCACAAAAAGTATATTTGATTTTAATTTTAATTTCGAAATATTTCAAATTTTTCAAGAAGATGAGTATAACTATATTTTGTAATATGTTAAAAACTTTGTTTATTTGTAACTAAGCGTAATTGAACTCTTTATACCATTGGATGTTTATTTATTAGGGAATTTATTTTTGCTTTGCTTATTTTTTAATTTTGTATTGAAAATTATATCTTTTTAAAGAAAGTCTTGAAAGTTTAAGATATTTAAGTTTCAGAATTGACTCAAATCCATATATATAATTCTGTAAGCGAAATTTTTAAATAAAAATTGTGAGAGTTTGGCAAATCGCAAGATAATGGGAGACGGCTCATATTAAAGGTCTTGATCCCAGAGGCACTTTCGAAATTAATCTGTTTATGAACCTCAGGAAAAAACTATCGATCAGTAGTTCCTGTTATTCATCGATTGAACAGACTGAAGGAGGGATGTTTATGAGACAACTAAGACTGATGTCCTGTTCCCAAGTTTTAAAAACACCTAATACAACTCTTTAGACAACTCTTTTAATCTTGTCAAAAATTAATTTTCAAATTTACTGTTAAGTCGTGACACTCAGTAGTTGGATACATAAAATATCTATTTAGGGAGGCATAGATCTCGTTCCCCCATGACTCAAACACACAAAGTGTCTGTATGAAATCTCTACAGAGAACTAAACCATGACTCTCCATTATGGGCCATGTTGTTGTTGCTGATGCCCTTTAAAGTACCAAATTTCAGCTCTATTGGTTAAGTAGTTTGTGATTATTATATTAAAGGTCAGTGGAGCATAACCCTTAAGTATTTTGCATCTACTTTTTTTGCTATCGAATTTCATCTCTATCAGTCCAGTAGCTGGTGCAAGATTGTTAAAATAAGTATTCTGAATGTTCGGGGGTGGGGCCCTAAAACACATTCTTAACGGGAATAGGCTTGTGCTTATTCTGGTATATTAGGTATGTTCCTACCGAATTCAACTTAATGCTTCAGGTCCAAACTAATGCTCATAAGAATTCCAGAAATAAAGTAAATTAGAGCAGAGTCAGGTATGATTTTGTTTCAAACCTATCCTTATTGTACATCTGCAGAATAAGGCTGCCACTATGCGAAATTTCACCTTCTTAGGCGTTGTCGTTTTTTAGTTACAGTGATCACAATGTGAGCGAGTAAATGTGTCTGAAATATATAGATTTAGATAATATGTCCACTCTGTATATTTCTGTTATTTATTACCGTTCTTCACTCAACGTTTTAAATGAGAACTACAACAGCTGATTATGGAATAAATATTCTTAAGTCATCAACTGGTTCAGTATAAATTAATGCTTTGTCCATAACCATAAGATGGTATCTTGAAAATCCCGTGGGGTGTAGCCCTGAGGTAAACTAAAAATTTTGAAATGGCTTATAATCTTCTAACTTACGTATAGAACATAGAAACAAAGTTTCATCTAAATCAATTCACCTGTTTCCCTGGGAAAAGCGAACAAACACGATCAAAACAGCGCCAAAACACGTTTTTGAGCGGAAGCCATTATTTTTCAAAAAGGCGTATGGCAGTTTAAAGTAGCCTAAAACCTCCTCATCAATGTATAAAACAAAGAAACAAAGATTCATCAAAATCAGTGTACCCGTTTTCTCGAGAATAGCGAACAAAAACACTTTCTTAAGTGTTACCGAAGGACAGACAGACGGACAGAAATTGAGATAAGTCTTGTTTTGGCACCCTAGGGTGTAAAAAGCGAAAATATGCACAAATTTCATAATTCCAAGCAATGTACAGACAAAACTTAATTTGTTTATATAGATATCCTCTCTGTATACTTATGCCATTTATTACCAATCTTTTTCAACGTTTTAAATAAGAACTACAACATCTGTTTATAGAATAACTATTCTTAAGTCATCATCTGGTTCAATATAATTGAATTCTTTGTCCATAAGAATAACATAGGATCTTTAAAAACCCTTGGGGCAGATTCCTAAGGTGATTTCCAGAAATCAAATTAACCTAAAACCTTCTAACGCACATGTGGAACATATAAAAAAAGTTTCATCGAAATCAGTGCACCGGTTTCCCTGTGAAAAGCAAACAAAACGTGACCAAAATCGCACGAAATCACGTTTTGAGCGGCCGCCATTCTTTTTCCAAAAGGTGTATGCCAGTTTAAAGTGGCCTAAAACCTTCTCATGTATGCATAGAACAAAGAAACAAAGTTTCATCAATGTCAGTGCACCCGTTTTCCCGTGGAAAGCGAACAAAATCCCGTCCTTGAGCGTTACCGACAGACAGATAGACAGACAGACAGACAGAAATTGAGATAAGACTTGTTTTGGCTTCCCTAGGTTGTAAAACGTGAAAATATGCAACAATTTCATAATTCCAAGCAATGTACAGACAAAACTCTAAATATAGATTTGTATTTTGTAAGTTTGATCTTATTCACTTCTTCCGTAATCTCGCTGACAGGCTTTGCTGCCGACAATTGTATAAAAAGCGATACTAGTAAAAACTGTTTAAAGCTGATGTAAGTATTCTTCTCTCTGTAAGTATTGCATATTTATTTATAATAATCATATAATACTTAACATAAGTAGTGTGGGTTTGCCGGTTTTGCGCCGGAAGTGACGTCACATCCGGTCAGTGACCGGATGCGCTGAGTGAAAAAATACGTCATCTGAGGCTGAGCCAGTGACGTAGGCGGTTTTGTGACGAAATGAGTAAAAGTTCAAAGTTCAAGGTCACGGTGAAGTTTTTTTAAAAAATCTACCTCGCACTCGTAAAACGATTGTGATTCGATAGTTAATCGATAATAAATATCGAATGAAACAATCGAATGAATCAATCGAATGATACGAGTGCGAGGTAGAACAATTACAAATATTACTTTATTTTATTAACAATAATTCATATTACAAATATTACTTTATTTTATTTACAATAATTCATGTTTACAATAGGTCCCGGTTGTTGGTTGTCATCGATGTTGTTGATCCGGACGAGTTGCGGCCATCACTTTGCTTTCTGATGAAAGACGGTAGATACTTCGACACCTATCTGTTCTGTTAGGTGGAAATAATACGTGACGGCAATGAAATAGAAACATCCATCAGATCTTGAGTGAAATGATATTGTTAGTTTGTGAAGAGCGTCTCGGAGAGCTCGATGTTCACCGGTCGAGAGCCGGAGGTGTACTGACTATTCGCTAGCTAGCGTTTTGGTATCAAACAAAATGGTGGGGGTAAATGTGTAGTAGAACGAAGCAGATGGTGGACGGCAGATGGGTGGCGGCAGGTGGCAGGCGGCAGGTGGCAAGTGTGCGGCAGATGGTAGTCCCCCACTACACCAGTCCCCCCACTACACCAGTCTCCCCACCAAGTTTTACATCGCACAATAACTCGTTTACATGTGTTAGTTAGGGTTTAGCTCTTAGACTGACAAGACCTTACCTCCGTAACTAAAAACTTCAATAATGTTTGCGCTTCAACGCTGTATAAGTATAACAGCTACTATGATCTAAACCGGTGCATGTATTCATATGGTTCTTTTTGCGTAGCAAACAACTGGTTAAAAGTGTTTCAACCTCGATTATTCTTCGACGAAACCTCTCATTGTCCACTAAAAGTGTAGACCTTCTGTCTTCATTGTCAGGGAAGTAGAAAGTAGTGTCAAGGGGACTACTGAAGGTCACCTTCCTCATGTTCCTGTAAAACTGCGACATTTTTCAGTCCCTCTAGGTAGATGTTCATCCGTCAAGAGCTGGAAGAATAATGATGTAGCGTTATCGTGTATGATAGACACTTAACCCCCACCACAACGTTACCTTGTCCTTCAAACCATCGTTTTTACGCTACGGATGCTATACTGTTGGTTAGATTTACATTTAGATTGCACCTTCTGGTTTGGCTTGTCAAGCCGCTTAATTGAAGTACCCACATGTTATACTTTGAACCAAAACAAAGAAGTTATTTAGGTTTGTCCTTGAAAATAGTTGTTTTTTCGCTGTTGCTGCTATACCCTTTGTCGGATCTAAATTCTGTTTGCACCAACTTGTTCGTCTGATCAATCCGCGTAATTTGAGTACCCACTTAATATATTTTAAACCGTAAATAAAGAAGTAATTTAGGTTAGACCCTCTAAATATTTGTTTTTAGCTATTACCGCTATACCCTTGGTCGGATCTGAATTCTGTTTGCACCAACTTGTTCGTCTGATCAATCCGCGTAATTTGAGTACCCACATGACATACTTTGCACAAACTTTATAACCCCCCCCCCCTATTTTGGTCATGTTCAAGGTCATGGTCAAGGTCAAGGACCTTGGGACTTAGAAATTTTTACAAAGTGGGCTGCACACAAACATAAGACTAACAGTCTCCTGCCTATGTACAGGCCAAGTCCCTAACTTGAAATGCTTAGGGTGGTCCTGAAAAGGACCGTTTTTGGTGTCATGAAGAGGAGTCCTGAAGGAGTTGCGGTTAGTCGAGGTGGAGGAAATGGACAAGGGATGTGTCAATTTATTTAATTAGCCAATGCGCCTTGCCCTCTTGTCTGACGAAAAACAGTTTCTTTTCGGATGGGATTCTAGGCGGTTGCGGCAGGGAATGAGGCAGTTGGACCTTGAAGTGAAAATCTTCATGTTGCAAAATATAGCTGTTTCCGCTGAGCCTTGCCACAAACTTATATTCGATATTTGTTTTTAGCTTTCTAAATTTAAGTGATGTGAAGTTTAGAGGAGTGACTAATTCTTCTTCCTTCAACACCCTCGTCCGCTCCATCACCTCATCCACGGTGAGAGGTGGAGTTGAAGGCCGAGGCTGACTTGTAGTCGAAGTCGAAGGTCGATGCTCAGATGACGGATGTTGGTTGAAGTAGAGCGGATGGTTCTTAAAATTTCTTCTTATTGTGGCCTTGAAAGAAGTTGGTCTCTTAAAACCACTTCTTCTCTCAACCGTCTCCTTCAGTGACTCCTTCAGACGTCGCAGTTTCTCGAGGCTCACAGGGGAAGTCATCGTAGCGCTGCTGATCGGCACGTAGTTCCAGTTCGAGAGACAAAGCTGGAATGAGGTTGCAGACGGCGGAGCAAAGCGGCTCGCCAAGTGTAACCTTGACATTTCCATATACGGGTAGAAAGCTAAGAACCGGTCTACATCCGGTTCCCCTTCCCTTCATGACGACACATCCCCCCCCCCATTTGGGTCATGTTCAAGGTGTCCCCCCCCCCGATTTGGGTCATGTTCAAGGTGCCCCCCCCCGACGTCACGGGGCGGAGTCACCTCCCACCACTGACCGCCGCCTTTATAAGCGGGAGCAGTCCGCAGTCTCTTCGCAGTAGGCTGCCACCCGTTCGTGATCTACGTCCGTCCGGGTTGCATTCTGCTGCAGCGTAGGTCTTTTAAGTGTGCGTTGGGCCCGACGCGCAATTAAGAGATCCGCGCCTTTGCATGTGCATGGTAGTTTGTTAAGCATGGTAGTTTGTTTGTTAGATTATCGCTTGTAGATTGCTGCTAATTAATGTAGTTAGTTTAATGAATGTTGGTGTTGGTTTCAAGTGTTTTATTTAATGATGAAATATGTACCTTCCTTACATATCCTTATCCCTGGGTAAAGTCTTTATATCCGTAAGGTTTGTTATCAAAGTAATTTAAATGTCGGTCTTTGTAAACTACCTTGGTCAAAACACTGGTTCGCAGTAGCCTGACGCCCGTTCGCTGATCTACGTCCGACTGGGTTTCAGTGTTGCTGTTGTGACCTTTGTTAAACTGACCGCAGTATCCTGACGCCCGTTCGCTGATATACGTCCGACTGGGTTTCAGTGATACTGATTGTTCTTTGTAAAATTAACTTTAACTCTAACTGATTAGTTTGTTTCAAAGTAATGTAATTTGTTTCTCATCCTTTTCCTAACCCCCTGACAATAAGGTTCGGCCCTGAAAACCGGACTTGTCAATACGGCCATGTAAACCGGTTGACATTACCTTTCTTAGCCTGAGAAACTGTTGTGATTTTTCTTTTTTAGGGGTTTTTTTCTTTATTTTTCGTTATTAAAATCATTGCTTGTAATTACCTGTCCCCTAATACAGAGCGGGGAATAGAGCACCAATTTGTGCTCTATTCCCCGCTTTGGCAACAAGTTCAGATGACCTTGACCCACTGACAGGACTTATAAACTTTTGTCTGGTCACATATAGAAAGATTAATATTTTAAACCATAGCCTATCTCCATCCCCCCCCCTTCCACTTATATTGGGTATAAAAGAGGCTTCCCATCACTGGTAAGATCATTCTGCTGCTTGTGCTTGCTCACACTCAGAACTATGGAGTCACACCCGTTATCACTGCCGACTTCTGCATCACCCTCGACTTCTGCATCACCCTCGACTTCTGCATCACCCTCGACTTCTGCATCACCCTCGACTTCTGCATCACCCTCGACTTCTGCATCACCCTCGACTTCTGCATCACCCTCGACTTCTGCATCACCCTCGACTTCTGCATCACCCTCGACTTTGGCTGCTGGTTCAATTCTTCGTCAGGCTCTTTTAATGGCCCTGATCATCCCTGAAAAGTCAACTTCACCACCCATCATGGATCGTCCAACATCTCGCTCACGTCCAACTTCTCCTTCACCATCATCCTCGAGATCAAGGTCTTCGTCGAGCTTTTCCTCGTCATCCACCTCGAGATCAAGGCCTTCGTCGAGCTCCTCCTCCTCCTCATCATCTACCTCGAGATCAAGGACTTCTTCGAGCTCCTCCTTATCATCCACCTCAAGATCAAGCTCCACCTCGAGATCAAGCTCCACCTCAAGCTCTAAAATATTTACAAGACCCCCAATGGAAATTCCACCTTCCACTAGTTCAACCAGACCTTCAGTAATTTGCACAAATATTCAATCTCCTTCAGAGAAATTTAATCAATTAAAGTCATTGCATAGGAGGTGCATACGTCCTGCACAACTATGTAATTATGTCTTCAAAAAAGGTGCAAAGAAAGGCGAACGCTGTGCAAAACAGTGTACTTTATATGAAGAACTGTGCAATCTTCATTTAAAAAATACCGCTTCTCCTTCTTCACCACATCCGACAGTGAAACCAGCTAAGACTCGGATTAATAGGCTAGCTAAAAACAAACAATACGTCTTTGTAAAAATAATTGGATTCCTGAAGGTCATGTTAAAATGTGGAGACCGCCTTTACATTTTAAGATTACCTAAAGGCATGCGTCATCCCAAAAACCCTACGAAAAAGCACTATCTAATCCGAGGCAATTCAGGAACCACTGTGTGGAGAAAATTGTAAAAAAAAAGCATTCTTTCCAAATTAAATAAAGTTTTTCCAAATTAAAAAAAAAGTGTGGACAACCTATTTACAATTTGTAGCATATGCTGCAGAGTGTAAATAGGTTGTCCACACTTTTTTTACAATGTTACAACGACCTTGACCTAGATAACGGACTTAGATATTTTACACTAAGACAAAGATAAACGTAAAAGGAAAAAGGAGAAATATTATACTAAAGATATTATTCAACAGTGAAGAAGGGAGGGGGTAAGCGGGTATTTAAGCAAGCGATTCGGAATATAACTATTAGTTGTATCGTCATGAGCGTCAACAGCAACACATGGGGAAAGCAAATTAGCGAAGAGGAGTTGTACGCGATTGCTGAGGCTGCTGAAATGACTGAGGTTTATAAGATTAATAAGGTTGCAGAGAATGGTGCTCAGTCTCAACCGCAACAAACTACATCATCGATGCAGTCTACAACGCAACAACCAAGACCCTATCATGTTATCCTGGAGGAGTATAATGAGGCGATGAGGTACGCCTTTACTAAGTGGTGTGGTCAACCGCGTTCTCCTGAACAATGGGAGGAGCATGATGCAGACTTTCGCCTGGTTGCAGACTTAGAACTTCTTGAGCTTCAAAGAACAAAGGCTGCTCAATAGTGAGAAGAGTTATTGTTTACTTTAAAATACAGAGCGGGGAATAGATCAGTTTGCGGTCCAAGTGAGAACCACTTACTGCTCTATTCCCCGTTTTGGCAACTTGTTTAGATGACCTTGGGACTTAGACAATTTTCGTTTGGTAAAAAACAACATTGAAATATATGTTGTTTTTCAACATATATCCCCCCCCACTTCCATTGGGTATAAAAGAGACACCTTATCGATGGTAAAATTAGTCTGCTGCTTGTATTCGCCCACCTCAGACACCATGGAGCACATCACTGTTTCATCTTCTGCTGCCCCATCGATACTTGTCCAGGCTATGATTCTATCCAACATTTTTCCAGAGACTAGTAATACTTCGCCAAACTTAAACTCGAGATCTCTCAAAACCGAGAGAAACAATGCTAGTTCTCGGAAAATGAGAACAAAGATCGCTGACCGTTATAAAGTATTAAGAAGCATATTACCATCCTCCAATCCGTATGATTCTAAATTAACCACTATACAAAAGACAATAAAATACATTGCAAACCTACAATCGCAGCTTCAAGAACCGTCCTCAATTCACAAAGAAGTTTTACACAACCCTCCACCTTTTGAATCCGTTTTTCTTAAAGAGGATGAGTTAGCGGACCAACATTTTTTCGCTGAAGAACCTTCAGCTTACAAACAAATCTTCCTTATGGATGAAGATCAGGACGAGTAACTATCTTAAAACTAAAGTCCTTTGAAATACAAAGCGGGGAATAGATCAGTTTGAGGTCAAAGTGAGAACCTCTTACTGCTCTATTCCCCGTTTTGGCAATATGTTCAGACGACCTTGACCCACTCACAGACTTAGAAAATCTGCGGATAGGATAGAAAAATAAAACTGTTAAATAAAACTTTCCTTCTCTACTACCTACCCCCACTCTACTACCTACCCCCCACTCTACTACCTACCCCCACTCTAATGGTATAGGTAAGCGGGGTATTTAAGCGGCCGCTCCAGAACTTAGTAATTAGTCAGCTATGGACAGTCAAGCTGGATCATCCAACTTACATAGAGAGCCTAGAAATGTTCGAGAGCAGAAAAGGGTGCTAAAAGTAAATAAAGCATACAAGATACTACAATCAAAATTACCATTTGCTAGTCCAAAAATGTCAAGATTATCAATTATACAACACGCGACAAAATACATTAAAACTTTACAAATGGAGTTGGAAAAACCATTGACTTCGCCTCAACTGCCTTATCAACCAATCTCCAACTCAACTCTTAAAGAAGTTTTTCTTGATGATGGTGATGTTGCAATAGAAAAAATTCTTAATGAAATTGTAACATTCGAAATTGATCAATTTGTTTCAACTGACTAAAGATGGTTTGGAAATACTGAACGGAAGAATACAGAACGGGGAATAGATCAGTTTGCGGTCAAAGTAAGAACCACTTACTGCTCTATTCCCCGTTCTGGCAACTGGTGTAAATGACCTTGGGACTTAGAAAATATTCGTTTGATAAAAAATAATGAAAGATCTTCTTATTTCTTACAACAACAACAATATCCTTTCCTAACCCCCACCACCACCTAAACTAAGTATAAAGGAGGTTCTCCATCGTTGGTAAAAATTAGTACTCTGCTGAAAATGAGTGCATCCACTCCTTCTATCTCTGCAGCAACTATAATAGTTAGCAGACGGGTCGAAAACATTGATCAGTTGCTTGCTGTAAGGAGATTACTGCTACGGTATCTTGATATAGAGGTTAGTTGTCAATTGTACATGTGGAGACCAACAAGTGAAGTTTACAGTAGCGAAAATGAAGCATTTGAAACAAACTATAGTAGAAAGTTATATAAAATCTTTGGCAATATGGTAAGGTTAGTCGATAATGGATGGAAGATTAACATAACATTTTATATTGTTCCAAACCTGTAACTAAAGCAAAAAAAAAAACAAAAAAAAAACGATGGGTATATAAGCCCGATGTTGCAGAGACAATTATCACTTTGGTTCTGAATTGCATCAAGAGAGCATCTACCATGGTATACCTCCACTATATTGACTCTACTGCTAAAGCGGATACTTTTATCCAGCGTGTTTACCAACTGTTTACGGAGTACCAACATGTTCAGGTCAAAGGATTGGGTATTCGTGGAACAGAAGAAGTAAAAATAGATGTAAAACCAATCCCTTTGAAGAAAAAAATTGACCAATTATTACGAGAAGGCTACATCCTGTGCCTTTATTACACAACCTCATAAACTACATAAAAGGCCAAAGGGGGGGGGGAATACAGAACGGGGAATAGATCAGTTTGAGGTTTGAATAAGAATCTCTTACTGCTCTATTCCCCGTTCTGGTAATAGGATAAGGTGACCTTGACCCACTTACAGGACTTAATCATTTGTGTTACAATAATACCTCTTCCCTATCACTTTTCCCTACCACTTGCACTTTCAACACTTACCCCCACCACCAACAAAATCAGGTATAAAAGGTGGTTTCGTATTAGTGGTAAAACCAGTCTGCTACTTGGAATCATGTCGCCCAGAGATAACATTTTCCCTTCTAAGAAGACTATACTGGAATTGATTCAAAATATTCCAGTAAATATAAACGAAGATGAAGACGAAGACGATTCAGAGATGGAAGATGAACTATTTAGTGATCTTAAACTACTGAGTGAGTTTGCTAGCAGTGAACCATATCTTGGAGAGATGGAGCTGTTGGAGCTGTTGACTGACGACGACGACGACGATGATAATGAACCAGAATGTCATCATCAGTTGCTCTGTTTGGAGGAAATGGACCTTGATGATAGTGAAACCCCTCCAAGCAGTATTAATATCGATGATGTAGTTCTAGATCCAATCACAGGGAACTTTTGTGTTCGTCGTCGCTTATTTAGTGATATGAGCTCATCATCATCATCATTATCATCGGAAGAATCTGAATAAGTCTTTGTTGTCTTCAAATAGTTTACTTTAAATACAAAGCGGGGAATAGATCAGTTTGTGGTTATAGTGAGAATCACTTACTGCTCTATTCCCCGTTTTGGTAATATCGTTGTATGACCTTGACCCATTTACATGACTGAAAAAGTTGGGTAACTTATACATTTAATGGTGGGGGAACGTCTATTTAAAGACGATGCAACAGTGTATATTTATCATATCGGCATTATGAACCCACCAGGAAACTCCGTTTGTTACAGCTTTCCCCTCCTCGATATCGATGATCTGATAAAACTTACATCAATAACAAAACGGTTTGAAATCGAAAGGCGACTAATAAAAGTCGATGTAATTCCACATGATCTTCGTTCTGCAATGTTGACCATCGAATATGTTAAAGATGAATCTACAACTGAAGATCCCTATTGTTTTATGAAATTTTTAGTTGATCGAGATGCAATGTGTACAATCCGACTTCACATCCGAGTTTAAAATCTATCAAATGTTCCTGTTGGAGAAAATTGCCTTAGTTAAATACAGAGCGGGGAATAGATCAGTTTATGGTTTAATATGAAATCATTTACTGCTCTATTCCCCGTTTTGGCAAATATGTTCAATGACCTTGACCTAAATACAAAACTTTGTAGCCTTCAGCTACAATAGTAAATATAAAATGCAAAAAAATAGTAAACTTAACGTAATACGTACCCCCACCACTTTTGCTAGGGTATAAATAGAGGGGCATTTGCAGTGTTGTTCATTATTGCCTTGACCTTTGTGGAGATCGCACCTACATTATGCATCGCTGCGATATTTGCAAGTCTTCATTTAAGGATGAATTTCTTTTAATGATTCATAATGAACTAAAACATAACAACAACCAAAATGAAAAATATGAAGAAGAAGAATTGAAAGAAATAGATCAAATGTTAGCTCAACACCAACATTCCAGACCAACTGTAATTCAATATGCACCATCAACATTGACTTCTACCTCTGCTCTGTCTACACTTCACCTTCCTTCAACATCATCAGCTGCATCGACTTCTACGCCTGCTCTGTCTACACTTCATCGTCCTTCAACATCATCAGCTGCATCGAGTTCTACGCATGCTCTGTCTACACTTCACCGTCCTTCAGCATCAACAGCAGTATATGTAGAACTACATGCCCGAGCACTTCCGGGTAATGTAGTAACCCACTTTAAAATTAGCAATGCAAAATTACAACTCGAAGAATTTTTAAATAACGCAAAAGGATTGGTAAGTAAAACTCTGCAAAATGAATTAAAAAGATTAAATTTTATTAAATTTGGCCTATTACTAGATGGTTTATTTACAAACATTCAGAATGAAACTTCACCGAGAGGGTTTTTAACAAAAAACCGAACTATTATGTTTTCGTCAGATATTGATTCAATCGTATCTGAATGTTTTGAAGAGCTAATGACAAAAATACAAGAACATGAAGGAAGAGGCTCTGGATGGAGTTTGTTAAGCATCACAGGGCTAGACTTAAGAGTACACAAACACGGCTATGGAATTCGAGGAAGTAGCTACATCCCTCTACCAACAAATATTAGAAATACCTTATCCTGCGTCAACGTACAAAATCAAAATACTGAGTGTTTTAAATATGCCATGTTGGCCAAATATGTAACAATTCATCCGGAAAGACCAAGTCACTATTATGAAGAAGTACAACATAGATATAATTTTCAAGGGATGACTTACCCTGTTGCTATAACAGACGTTTCAAAATTTGAAAAACAAAATCCTTCAGCTTCTGTCAACCTATTCGGATTGGATTCGTCAAACAATGTGTACCCCTTGCGTATAACACCAAATGAGCGCAGAGATCATACCGATTTGTTATTGATTACTAAAGGCGATATTTCACACTTTGTGTATATCAAAAAATTTGAAAGTCTTGTTTCTAAACAATTATCTAAGCATGAAAAAAAGATGACAATTTGCAAAAGATGTTTTTGTCATGTAGGCAAACCATTAAAAAGGGGAGGTTCAGAATGGTTAGTAGAACATCAAAGGTTATGTAATGGAAACTATGAGGTTAGAGTTAAATTGCCACATCCCAGCAGAGCGCAGATAAAATTTGATAAAGTAATACAACAATACCGTGTACCTGTTGCTGTATACGCTGATTTTGAAGCGTCTTTACTACCGCTCGAACATCAAGAAGAGAACGTAACAAGAAGGAGCAAATACCAGCAGCACACACCAAATAGCTATTGTTTAATAGTAAAGTCCACGCTTTCTGAAGATAATCTTTGTAAATATGAACTGTCGTCTACGCCGAAAATTTATCGTGGTGAAGAAGCAGCTCGACACTTTGTCGATGATTTATATAACATAGCTGAAAAGGTGGAAGAAATGTATAGAAATGTGTTACCGATGACACCTATGACTGAAGGTGAACTTCAACAACATGATTCAGCAACAACATGTTATCTGTGTACTAACACCTTTACACCGGATAATGTTAAAGTGCGAGACCATGATCATCTTACAGGAGCTTACAGAGGTGCAGCCTGTAACTCTTGCAACTTTAACTACAAACTTCCAAATTTTATCCCCGTTGTTTTACATAATCTTAGTGGATACGACTCTCACTTTATAATCCCGGAATTAGGGAGAGATAATGGAGCAATAGATGTCTTGGCAACAACCATGGACAAATTTATTAGATTTTCTAAAAAAATCGGCAATATAAAACTTAGATTCATTGATTCCTATAGATTTATGCCTTTCAGCCTTATGAAATTATCAGAAAATTTAAGAAGAGAAGATTTGATCGAAACAAGCAAAATTGTACCAAACAGTAAAATGAATTTGGTTCTTCGAAAAGGAGTATTCCCATATGATTACATAGATGGACTGCATAGATTTGATGAAACATCACTACCTCCACCAGAACACTTCAAAAACAAACTTAATGATTCGGAAATATCACTTGAGGACTATCAACACGCACGTCGAGTATGGAACGAGTTAGATATGAAGACCTTAGGAGATTACTCGGACTTTTATGTCAAACTAGATGTAACTCTTCTTTGTGATGTAATGGAAGAATTCCGAAACACCTGTTTTGCTGCATACGGTTTGGACCCTCTACATTCGTATACTTCACCAGGATTAGCTTGGCAAGCCATGTTAAAAGAAACAAAATGCAAACTCCAACTTTTAACAGACATTGACATGGTTTTAGTGGTTGAAGCTGGAGTAAGAGGCGGATTGACCCAAAGTGTTACCAGACATGTCAAAGCCAACAACAAATACCTTCCCGATTACGATGAAACCAAACCGTCAACCTATTTAGGATATTTCGATGCAAATAATTTGTACGGATGGGCAATGTCAAACCCACTTCCTTTTGATAACTTTAAATGGATTAATCCCGACTCTATTGGCGATATTTTACAAATTCTGAAACATGGTGACACTGGATATATTTCGGATTGCGATTTTGAATACCCAGAAAATTTACATGATCTTCATTATGACCTTCCACTTCTTGCTAAAACAGAAATTTCACCAATTGGAAAACACCCCAAATTAATGATGACATTAAATAATAAACAACGCTACGTGGCTCACTTTTGGGTGGTTCAACAAGCTATCGAATTAGGACTACGTCTAACAAAAATTAATAGAGTTTTGGAATTTTCTCAATCATGCTGGTTGAAACCATACATTGATTCAAATACCATCAGAAGAGCAGCAGCTACATCAGACTTTCAAAAAGATTTTTTTAAATTAATGAATAATGCGATATTTGGAAAAACATTGGAAAACAAAAGAAGACACAAAAATGTTAAACTTGTTACCGACGCAAAAAAATTACAGAAACTAGTACAGCAGCCAAATTTTGGAACATCTATAATTATTAATGAAAAACTTGTAGCAGTGTCCATGAAGAAGACGAGTGTGAAGATGGATCGTCCTTTGTATATAGGCATGTCAATCTTGGACATCTCAAAAACACACATGTACGATTTTCACTACAACAAAATGGTGGCGTTCTACGGAAGAGAAAATATATCTATTACATATATGGACACTGACGCTTTCATATATCGCATAGTAACATTGGACATGTATAAAGATTTACGTACATTTATTTACAAGAACGATTTTGATTTCTCCGATTATCCAAAAGATCATCCAAACTACGACAATGGCAGACACAAAAAAGTACTAGGCAAATTCAAGGATGAGGCTAATGGTGTTCTGCTTGAAGAGATTGTTGCACTGATGTCTAAACTATATTCTTTGAAACTCTATAATGAAAAAGAAGAAGAAAATAAGAATAGCTATATTAAGAAAGCTAAAGGTGTAAAGAGTTTATATTTAAAAAAGAAAGTGCATTTTGAACACTACAAGCAATGCTTATTTGAAGATAACATCATTACAGCTAAATTCAACACCATCAGAAGTTTTAACCATCAGCTGTACAGCGTGACTGAAGTTAAAAAGGCGCTATCCTGTAATGACGACAAAAGACAAACCCTTCCAGACAAAATCAACACATTGCCATTCGGCCACTACTCCCTCAACCCTATTGACGAGTAACCTTTTCATCGTCCTAGATCCTTGATCCTTTTCCTTTCCGTAAAAAAAGGGGAAACACAGCAATGTTAAGCTGTGTTTCCCCTTTTTTTACACAAGTTTTGAATGACCTTGAACTATATGTATATATAAGCAGATTTATACCAAAGAATATTTAATACCATATCAGCTGCCTTCGTGAAACCATCATGTCAGACCTGAAGGAGAAGATTATTAATGAACTACACAAACCTGCAAGAATAAAGTTTCCAAGAAGAAATACTGTTATAAAAGGGATAAATGATCTATATCAAGCGGATCTAATTGAAATGCGACCGCATAGCAGAATAAACAAAGGATTTAAATATATACTCACAATTATTAATTGTTTTACAAAAGTTGCAGACGCTTTGCCTCTAAAGGACAAGACTGGTAAAAGCGTAACAGAAGCCATGGAAATAGCCATAAAAAGAGATAAAAACAAAATTAAACATTTACAAACTGATGATGGAACAGAATACTTTAATACAAACTTTGCACAGTTAATGAATAAATATAAAATAAATCATTATTCTACAAATTCAGAGAAAAAAGCTGCTATTGTAGAAAGATTTAATAGAACCTTAAAAGGAGCACTGTATAAACAATTTTCAAAAAGAGGTTCTTACGTATGGTATGATGTTTTACCACAATTAATAAATGATTATAACAACAGGTTTCATAGAACTATTGGTATGAAACCTAACAAAGTAAATAGAAGAAATGCAAAAGATGTATTAAAACGCATAAAGAAAAATACAAAGCCTAAAGTAGAAAAAATGCAGCCAAGAAAATTTATTGTAAGTGATAAAGTACGGATTAGTAAATATAAGGGAGTGTTTACCAAAAAATACCTTCCCAATTGGACGAATGAAGTTTTTACAGTGTATAAAGTGCAACCGACTGTACCTGAAACGTATATCCTAAAAGATAACAAAGGAGATTTGTTGCAAGGTGCATTTTATGGACATGAAATGTTAAAGTCAACAGTAGGTGATGTATATCTTGTTGAAAAAGTGTTACAAAGAAAAAAGGACGCAGTTAAAGTGCGGTGGTTAGGGTTTAACAAATCTGAGGATTCATGGATACCTATAAAGGACTTGGTTTAATACAAGCAACTCATTTCATCGTTAACCTTTGAGCAGGATGGAGATTATTCACCATAAAGATCGATTCAATATTAATAACATAGATGATTTAACTGTGGATAACGTTAAAATCAGCAATGGTAAACACGGTAGTTTACTTCCAAACACTGTTCGATGTATAGTAAGTGGCCCCTCAAACTGTGGAAAGACCAATGTTGTCTTTAATTTGATCACTAATCCGCAGGGATTAAGGTTTAGTAACCTATATATTTTTTCAAAGTCTCTACATCAACCAAAGTATCAATTGCTGGATAAAATCCTATCTGATGTGTCTGATGTTAATTTTTACAAATTTAACGCTAGTGATAGCATTATGCAACCAAACGAAGCGAAACCGTATTCTGTATTTATATTTGACGATGTATCTTGTGAAAATCAGGATACTATTAGAAACTACTTTGCCATGGGAAGACATAATAACATCGACAGCATATATATAGGACAAACTTATAGCAAAATCCCAAAACAACTTATCAGAGATAATGCAAATATTCTAATTGTATTCAAACAAGATGATACTAACCTAAAACATATATATAACGATCATGTGAATGCGGATATGCCATTTGAAAAGTTTAAAGAGCTTTGCGGAAAAGCATGGGCGGAAAAGTATGGATTTTTGGTTATTATGAAAGATCAAGCTATAAAAGATGGTCGTTATAGAATAGGTTTTGATAAATTCGTTTTAATACACTGATTAGCGGTATTACTGTACAAGTCGTCAAGGTGTGAAGATGGTTAACCAGGAAAAGCTATTAAAGGAAATAAAATCACTTAGTGATTCTATTAGACAAAAAAACCGAGCTTTAAAATCAGGTATAAATGAAAGAGAGCAATTTTTAGAAACAACATTCAAACCTGTTACTGAACCTTTAAAGCGATTAGCACAAAATATGGAAAAACCTTCAATTCGCTTCGAAGGAGACAAAATGCTACCAATTTCCAAATATGAAGAAGAATTTCAGAATGATGAAAGTTCTGACCAGTTACAAACATCTGAAGAAAGCGACGAGTATGAAGAAAGCGGAGATATAGGAGATTTAAGGGAAAAGAACATTGCAGGAGATACAAGTACAGAAGATACAAGTGCGGAAGATACAAGAGCAGAAGAAGAGGATATCAACCCATCCAACTTAAGCAAATTAGGCACAGATATTATGTTTAAAGGAACACTTGGAAGAAAATATACATTAAAAATGTTACATGGCACACATGCTAATCGAAATTATCATACATATGGAGCTAGAATAGAGGATAAAGGATTAATGATTGGAGATAGAAAGTTAGATATAAACGAAAATGATGATATAGTTATTGGTGATAAGAAATATAAAGGTACAACAGGTTTGTTTGAACTCATCTTTAAAAATAATCCTGGTAAATATACTAAAAAGGATTTACAATTGTTTAAAAATATACTAGAGTATACAAATGCACATAGAAAAAAATATTCCAAAGACCTACCTATTCATAGAAACAGGTCAATAAAATACATAAACATTATATCTAGTCTTTTCCCCTCGAAATCAAATAAAGCTCCAATTAAAAGAAGAGCTTTATCTTCTGCTGAATTAAATGTTTTGCATAAAAAAAGAAAAACAACTGATCCTACTACATCTGGAAGGGGATTATTAAAAAATTTGTATAAAACCACTATAATATATTACAACGATATAAATAAGTTAGTTGATCGAATGAGGTTATTACATGAAGCTATGGAAGCCGGGCACACTGGTTTAGAAAACGAATGGGTAGCTTTGGTTGATGAACTGCGAAAACGAGAAATAATTGTTCAGTAGACGTATATATATAGTAAGAACCTAAACGATAGCGATTCAGTTACATCATGAGTGTGGACAAGTTTGGACGGTATTCCGAGTTTGGAGTAAAATCTGGATATAGTGAAAAAAGAGCTGGGTTTCCGTTAACACCTGATGGTAATTATAATTTTGAAGGAAAAGTAATTCAAAATGTTGGTGATCCGCTTTTGTCTTCTGATGCGGTTACGGTACAATATATGGATAAAAGAACCCCGATTGTACACGAAGACCATTGGGGATTTTCCGGTAAAAGGTTAAGCAATATAAAACATCCCATTTATGATGGTGAAGCAGTAAATTTAGCGACTTTATAATTGTTAACGATTTACAAAAAGAATGAAACTGATACAAGCTATGATGTAAAAAAATTAAAATTGTCAAATGTAGGTGATTGTGAGCAGGATGGAGACGCTGTAAATAAGAAAATATTTGATATAGTACACAAGAAATGGACTACAGAATATGAAAAACATATGGAAAGGTTTGGTGCAGCTTTATTTAATTATATCCATCGGGCTTCAGGAAGAGCTGTAGCTTCAGATGTTGACAGCCACAATTATTTAGACTGGAAAAAGATACACAATCCAGAAAAACCTAATCAATTAGATAAACCGTCTGAGCCTTCTAAAGTCAAGACATTAGGAAAGGGGGATAAAGTGAATGTGATTAATGAACCAACAGAAAACGATGAAGATTATATAAGAGAAAAAAGAATTTAAATACCCATGATAAGGGATAAAGCATCAGTCATATTCGAGAGATAATACAGAGAGGATGATGGAATCCAATATTACTGCGTGGAGTTTAATATCTCAAGAGCCGAGATTTCCCCAAGGAGTGCTGACAGATGGTTTTGTTCAACGGTTTGATAGATATATGGATTGGGAACAACTTTCCATACACTACCTCTTCACAATGACTATGTTAAGAATTTATTTTCACAGAGTTAACTGGATTCATATTTTACAAAGACAACAGTTTTCAGAAGACTTCCTTGTAGAGATGACATCAAATTTTAATAACTGTTGGGAAGTAATAAGTAAATATCAAAATCTCTCTTTAAATTATATTGACAATTTTAAAGATAAACTAGACTGGAATGTGTTATTTAATTACCAACGATTAAGTGGCAAGTTTCTAAGGGAACATGACAACTATTTAGATTTTATTCATTTTACCGAAAACAACGATACCATCACCAGCGGAGAAACATTTGAAACATCTTCAATTACACCTTATTTCTATTTTTACTACTTTTATTTATTATGTCTACATTTAATTAATTAATCCATTTCTATATAATAAATGGATTTTAAACAGTATATATAACACAAGAAGCCAAGACTAATATTACATTCATTGTAAAACATTTATAGAGTGCACCTACTGATTGTAAGTTTGGCTATAAATAGTCATGCCGAGGGCTAAACGCATCAGTCATAATCGAGAGAGATTACAGAGAGGAAGGGGAATAGCATCAACAGCATTTTCTCTATTAAGTAAACCGGTTGGAGCTATAGTTAACAAGGCGATTGATTTATTACCTGTGGAATTACATTTACCTGGAGGATATCAATATTGTGGTCCTGGAACCAAATTAGAGAAACGGCTTGCTAGAGGAGATCCTGGAATAAATAAGCTTGATCAGGCCTGTAAACAGCACGATATAGCGTATTCCAAATTTGGTGATACAAAAAATAGATCAATAGCAGATAGAGCACTTTCTGAGAAAGCTTGGCAAAGAGTAAAATCTAGTGACGCGAGTATTGGTGAAAAAGCAGCGTCTTTAGCAGTAACAGCAGCAATGAAAGCAAAAACTACGTTTGGAGGAGGAAAGAGAAGAAGGCGTGGGAAAAGACCCGCTAAGAAACAAGGAGGTAATATCAGAAGAAAACGTCGATCTACTAGTGGTAAAGGTAAAAGGAAACCAACAATATGGTCAATGATAAAAAAGGGAGGAGGACTATACCTAAGACCGTATCGTGTGTATTAAATAAGAAAGAGCAATTAATAATTAAAAACAAAGAATTAACCAATGAAGAACTGATTACATATGCTTCTTGTTTGAAAATCCCATTTTTTAGAGGAGTATTTATGAAAGATGAATTACCGGTTAAAATGTGGAAAAATGAGACTGGTATAGTAAATTTGGATAATAGTGAAGGATTAGGCACTCATTGGGTGTGTTACAAGAAACTTGGTGAAACGATTTATTATTTCGACAGTTTTGGAAACCTTCCACCACCGAAAGAACTTCAACAATACTTTCGTGCGGCAGAAAATGTTTTTTACAATTATACAAGAAAACAACCTGATGATACATCCATTTGCGGTCATTTATGTTTAGACTTTTTAGCTAAAAGTGTTAGTCAACTTTAAGATGTCTTCGTATACAGTGTCATTAACCGGTAACTCATGTACTTTGCGCAGTATTCTGTTTCCAGCGCTACGTTTGCAAAAAGGAAGACTATGGGAAGCCGCATTATTGGATTTAACAACATATAACTCTATTCCAAACGTTAGTGAAGGAATTAATAACAAAATACATTATTACAAGACAAAAGATAATAAAGGAAAATATTCAGCTTTGGAAGAATTCAGTTTACCAACAGGAGCTTATGAAATTGATAATATAAATGAAGTTATACAAAAACATATGGGAAAAGAAAATATAACGATAAAAGGCAATAACAATACAATGAAAGCCGAAATTACTTCTAAGTATTATATTGATTTTGGCCAAGAACGTTCAATTGGTAGTTTATTGGGGTTTTCTAAGGAAACAAAGGTATTAGAACCTAATACAACTCATTCTGGGAATAGAACTGTGACGATCATCAAAGTAAACAGCATAGACATTACATGTAACATTATACAAGGATCCTACAGAGATGGAGAAAATCGGCATATATTACACACATTCTACCCATCAGTCGCACCGGGTTTCAAGATAGTAGAAAAGCCTCAAAACCTTGTGTACCTACCGTTAAACACCAGTTTCATTTCAGACATCGTGCTGATTATAGTGGATCAAGACGGAAACCTTATTGACTTTCGAGGAGAAGCTATTACTGTAAGAATACATATAAAATCATCCGCTTAGATAATGGGGTTATCATTTAAAAAGAGAGAGCCAACCAGCAAAGAGGTCAGTAGCTCATCAGCTGTAGAAGGATTAACAAGTGACAACATTCGTTTTCTAGAAGAAATTGGATTAAAGGTCATTAACAATGGATATACTGGATATAGCGCAGGGGCCAACATTTGACGAGACCTTATGGGAAAAGGAATATCACACGCACAACCCTTACGCTTCGTCCAAATTAAACAATAACGATGAAATTAGGATTCCTATACAACAACAAGACATTTATACTCTTCCATGCGAAAGTTATTTATATATTGAAGGAAAAGTAACAAAAGCTGACGGTACTGTTGGAACCACTGTTCCGTTCATAAATAATCCTATGGCATTTTTGTTTGACGAGATTAGATATGAAATTTCAGGAGTTACAGTCGATTCAACAAAAAAGGTTGGAATTTCCAGTACATTAAAAGGATTAGCGTCTTTAACACCAAATGAGAAGAATCTGTTAGCTGTTGCAGGATGGGTTGCACCAGACAAAAGTATAATTACTCCTGACGCTTCGGGAAACTTTGATTTTTACGTACCTTTAAGATTACTTTTAGGATTTGCTGAAGATTACAGAAGAATAATAATAAATGTAAAACAAGAACTAGTTTTATTAAGGTCATCAAACGATAATGATATTATTAAAGCATCTGCTGGAACAACTGAAGCCAATTTAGACTGGAAACTAACATTAGACAAGATTGTTTGGAGAGTACCACATGTGCGACTAAATGATGAACACAGGATTACATTATTAAGAAAGTTAAAATCAGATCGAGACATTGTAATGCCATTCAGAAGCTGGGAGTTTCATGAATACCCCGTTTTACCTTCAACACAACGGCATACATGGACTGTAAAAACTTCTACTCATTTGGAAAAAGCGAGATATGTAATCTTTGGATTACAAACAAAGAAAAAAAGTATATTAACTGAAAATGCTGGTGAATTTGACCATTGTAAATTAACAAACTGTAAAGTGTTCCTGAATTCACAATTCTTTCCCTACGACAACTTTAATATCTCTTTTGATAAAAAAAGGTACAGTGTTTTATACGATATGTACGCTAGGTTCCAAAATTCATATTACGGCAAAACAAACACACCTCTACTATCTCCCGTACAGTTTGAATCGAAAGCTCCGATTGTTGTAATTGATTGCTCCAAACAAAACGAATCTGTAAAATCGTCTAGTGTTGATATAAAAATAGAAATGGAATTTCAAGAAAACGTACCTGCAAATACATCTGCGTATTGTTTAATTTTGCACGATAAAATTGTTACATACACACCGTTGACTGGTATCGTAAAGACGGTATTGTAAAACGTTGTACCACCACCGGCACCGCCACTGTCGCTAACCTATAAATAGCGGAGCAGCAATGCAGGTCTTCAGTTGATCGTCTATCGTCGCATGGGCAACATCTTCTACAAAATGAGTTCTCCATCTGTTGTACAAAGTGATGCAGAGGTAGCACCGTTATTGGAACGTGATAATACTAGTGAAGAAGAAATCATCAAGGAAATAACTGCATTTTTAAAGTTTGGTAAAAGAGATAGAGAGGAGGAAAGTAATGCAGACCCATCAAAGGTAGTACCAAAGAGGAAGAAGAAAGTTGAAGAAAATATTCCTCCTCACATTTTAACTGAAGTTTTTTTGCGAATCTTTTACCCCATCTCAGCATGCATCAGTAAAAGTGTATCAGTTGGATTGATGAAGTCATTGGATTATTCCCCTACAGTAATACTACACCATGGAACAAAAAAGGTTTTATTTTCGCAAAATGCTTGGGAGTCATTTTTGAAACATGTACATTTAATAGAATGTTATTTAACTAACAGTTTGTGTGGAAGGAAAACACATATTCGACTTTTGGATTGTGACAATGAAATCGATATTGTTAAACATCGTGGACAACTACAAGTGCGAATTAGAGACTTGACTCAACATGAAAATAAGATTCTACTGTCACGTGAAGAATTCTACGTTTTAAACTACGCAACAGAACCTATTACAAGGTACATGAGACAGTTGGTATTTGCAAGCGCTATTATTAAAGAATATTTGGTCGATACTTTGGAAAAACAACCTGATAGCACCATCGTGTACGGACCTGTGGATACATCTATTTTTAATAGAATACCTCATGAAGTTTGCATGTGGAGAAAGTTAAAGGATTTTGAACCACTTGTAGAAATCGCTACAGAAGCTACAGAAGAAACAACACAGGAAGAAGAAACGGAGAAACAAGAAGAAGAAGAAAACGAAACAAAAGAAGAAGAAGTTAAAAAAGACTAAAGTTTGACTTAGTAAAGAAGAACACACGTGGGGTAGGCCTATTGGGGACGGTGCCCACGTTAAATATACACCAACGCGCCTGCAACTGTACGGCCTGGTATTTAACCTATCGTGGTGTGGAAAACAGTTTAGTTGATCGCTAGGTGCCATGATGAGCGGAGGGGATGAAGAAGTGAGTGTAAAGCCTTGTGTAATAGAATTTCAAGCATTTCGAAATAATGATGATAGGTTTATTATCAAGGAATTAGTAATTTTAGACTTGCTTACATTTGTAGCCTACCCATTCACGTTTGATGCTCCTTTTTCTTTTAACAAACTTAACACCAAAGCAAAAAGTACAAACAAATGGATAACAAACTACTTTCATCACATACATTGGTATGAAGGATTTATAAGCTACAGTAATCTGCACAGTATTATGTTTAACTTTTGCAAACAATATTCACATATATACACAAGAGGATTAGAAAAAAAGAACTGGATACAAAAGTACACGCACGGTGATGTTTTCGATATAACTATCAGTAAGGACTTTAACATTAATCTCGGTAATATTTGTGTCGCTGCAAAAGATCTTAAACACGGCCAAACAAACTGTGCATTGTACAACGCGTATCGTTTGGCTGCTTACTTGAAACAAACGCAGGAATGTGGTGGGAGTAGCGGAGAACAGAAATGTGGTGGGGGTAGCGGGGCCTATAAATACGAGGAGACAGCACCGCTCCAGCACGAGTATTATTCGAGACTCCGAAGAGGCAACATCACAGAAGACACCACAACCACCACTGACGAAGATGGCATCACAACAGTTTCTACAAACACTGGTTGATCAATTCAACACTCATTCAAAATCCGACCTTCTGCTAACTAAAAAGTGTTCAGAACTAAAAGAACAAAAACACTACATTATTTATAACATCAAGAAAGTGGAAACCACACATGGAGAAGCAATTCTAGTTTCATTGAGCGAAGGACCTTTCACTCCAGGAGATGAGCCGAAGTTTCAAGTATTTCTTCCAAAACGATTTGTTCAACTGCTACAAAATGAAGATTTGCGAGATATTCAACCGGGGACGTTGTATTTGGTATCACACGGTGTAAGCGGCAACAACTCGACGGAACTCACTCTGCACATCACGCATCCTTGTACATAATGTCTTTGTTTGTATTTTTCTGTTTGTATTTCTCGCACTCGTATCATTCGATTGATTCATTCGATTGTTTCATTCGATATTTATTATCGATTAACTATCGAATCACAATCGTTTTACGAGTGCGAGGTAGATTTTTTAAAAAAACTTCACCGTGACCTTGAACTTTGAACTTTTACTCATTTCGTCACAAAACCGCCTACGTCACTGGCTCAGCCTCAGATGACGTATTTTTTCACTCAGCGCATCCGGTCACTGACCGGATGTGACGTCACTTCCGGCGCAAAACCGGCAAACCCACACTACTAACATATACAAAAATTATCTCCCCAGCAATACAAACAAATTTATATTTCCTTAAAACTTTTGTTTGATTTGTTTTGTATTGACTTTAACTGACTTAAAACCAGCTTTGCACATTCACATTGACTTGAAAATTTCTTTGCCTGGAAGTATTCAACATTTTGTAGCCAGGATTTCATCTAGTTTACATTCAAATTTAAGTGGTAAACATATATTTCCAATTGATTTCTCTTAAAGATAGGACTGGCCTAACTGTATGTTTCCCTTCAGTCCAGTTTCTTAGTTAAATATATCGTATAACTCGTTTATATTCCACATATTGTATTTTTATATTTTACCTAATTCAATAACTTTTAATGCTTTTTATTAATAAATAAACTATTTTCAATTTCAATTTACAACCTTTTCGCGTTTTTCACTTATTTTATACTTTTGTAAAACACAGAAACCCATGTAAAATAAAACTTTATTAGAGCTATTATAAAGAATTAATTGTACTCGTATTATATTGTTAATGAATTTTGTGTATGATAACTTCCCTATCGATTACTATATATTAGTTGGGCTCTTACATTTACATAATGGTAAAGTATAAAAGCTTCATAAGATTGATGAAAGGTTTAGGAAAGCCCCACCCTGCAATAAATGTCTGGAAACCTAACGCCGTAACATTTTGTGGGTGTATTTCACAGGGAGTTTAGAGTGAGATTCAAAGGCAATATTTCCAAATACTTCAATAAGACGCTTATTTATGTTGCTTTTATATGGCCCTTCTATTCAAATATCCTATCAAATATAGAGTAAATTTAATGTTGTAGAAACTTTTAACTAAGATGAAATTGGTAACCTGATGGACTAGTGAGTTAATAATGAATATTATTCAATAAAATATAAACAGTATTTATAAATATAATTCCGTAAGCGAAATTTCAAAGTAAATATTTTGGAGGTTCGAAAAATGTCTGATTGATGGGAGACGGCTCAAATTAAAGGTCCCAGGGACTCGGAAAAAATAGCAGTATTTCTAAAAAGTTGCCATCAAACGAAAAATAACATAAAACATCCCTCATAAGAAAAGCATGGGGCTTTAAAAACGTCTTCTGATTTGTTTACGTTAAAATATGTGGTTACATGACTACTTTGTTTATAAACTAACATGTGTTTGTATTTTCCTAAGCACCAAAGAGTAAAACAATCAGATAGGCAGAGTATTGGAGCAAGGTTAGGCCCTATGGTCCCTTCAAGCCAATAGTTTTGCTATAAAAGAATTGGGTTAAGAATAATGATACAACATTTATTGTTCCCTTATTTATTTTTCTAAATACAAATTTTATGATAAATATATAATAGTTAATGCGACTTAAAAATCTTTCAGTATAACATTAATACACTATTAGTCAGTTAATTTTGAAGTATGTTCAATCAAACAACAACTATGATGTTGGTTTTCAATTATGTTATAAGGTTGAGCGTAAAAACATGGTAAAAATCCGTTCAATAAAAATTTTTTTATTTTCCTTAATTGTTAAAGGTTACGAGGTTTTGGCAATTTTCTTGTGCCAAATAAAAATACCTTTTAGGTACGCAAAAAATCAAACAAATTTTGATAAGATTGTAAGAATGTTTCGAGGAAATTTACTTAATTGCTTCAGGTATCCATATAGTAGCCGGTGCATTGTTATTACCTATTACACCCATCTATTACTCCAACAGTTTGCAATACTCTTTGTTCTATTGACAGGTAATGTTAAACTTATTAGAGCTAATATCGAAACCTAATTTAAATAATAATGATTTTCTTGTGTAGATTTTATCTGACAATTAGTTATTGTGCGCAAAGTATTATAACGGAGTGGTAGCTAGTAATGTCTTATAATTAGGCCGAAGCTACTATACCATATTCGAAACAAGTGTGGGTTAAATCGTAGTAAGAATAATACACTGGGGATCCTATCAGTGATCTAAACTTGGCAGCAAACTGTCTGCAAGACCGCCAAGAGACTTAATTAACAGACATAAACTATCACTAGTTTTGCAAACGTGAACAATAAATTTCTCCCGAGTCAAAGAAATTTGCTTTTTGTTTTGTATTACTAAATTTAGTTTGAATGGGATTCAAACAATCCGTAGAATGCTTAAGTCATACTCGATGACAACTTGTCAATAGATAATCCCAACCTAGATTTGTCTTTGCGCAGCTCGTACCGTGAAATGTCTGTTTTGGGTTAGATGAACTTCTCGTTTTACTATGTGTCTTCAAAATGTTGGCAGTTTAATAATGGACCCATTAAATGATAATTTTATGTAATTGAATTTTTGTTTATTTGTTGCATTTAGAGTTAAAGGAAATCTACAAAAAAATGACTTAATTATTAGTATTAATTAAATAGTAAGGGATTGATATTGGCCTACCGACAAATACACCCTTGAGAACAAATATTATATATAGAGATGGTAATTTAAAATAAAAATAATAATAATCATAAAATACTTTGTGTAGTGTTTAATAAAATTACAGACATATTGCTATACTGCATTTACACATACAGTTGTTACTTTTTTGTTCCAAATCAAAAATAATAATAATACATTTAAAGGCTATAATAAATTAGGTATTTTTTATTTTAGCGTCTTGTATACACACTTATGATGTAGTTATATTTTCTATTTAAAACCATATAATCATGTGTAACTATAAAGTTTGGCAGACTGCTTGGTTATTAGTTTATATATTTGTTTTTGGTTTCAATCCAATGGAAAATGGAACTATTTTCTAGCATTTTAATGGTGCAAAAACAATTTAGGTAGAGTATTAAAATCAATTGTCTAATACCATTATTTCAACACTTTTTTGTCAAGTTGATCTTTTCATGCATGTTTTTATATTTAATTGCTTCTTTAAAATTGTCCGTCGATTTATCTCAGGACCAAATGACTGACTTTATCAAAAATAGAAAAAATAACAATGGATGTTATATCATATGTTTATGAGCACTTTTGAAAACTACTTATTCGTTGGATAGTCATGTAATACATCGTTTACTTTGGATTGGTACTCAAGAACGACTTTCACCGGTGTTATCTGTGACAGTAACCTTGGTAACATATTGTCACATGGGAATGGCAAAATTCAATTTCTTCAAGAGAAATCTTATCAGGCTACCTACTACAAATGAAGCGGGAAGAAGCCTGATTAGATTGTAACCATAGAGTTTTAATGTAACTTTTCTTTCAATTACAATGTTTGGTTTGCACTAAAAATATTACTTTTTAAAAGCGTTTAGGACGATGTGCTTATAATTGTGATTAATTTTCATTATAAAGAAAATCTGAATCACTATATTGTTAGCTACAACCGATATTTTAACAACTTTCACTCGTAAAATGTATGACAAATATTATTCCTTTTTATACTATACACTTATTGATACATCAATGACCCTTTAGTGTCATACTAATCGTTATAACATTAAATAACAGTAAAATTATCTATATTTTCCAGTTATAACTTATACTATGACGATAAAAAAGTAACGTTGAAATGTTTATTTGTTTGGTGTATAAATCACATAACTATTGTTTTATATTAGTATTTACTATGTTAACCAGGAGAGTAAGCTATACATATTGTGGGTAGATTTTTGTTGTATTTTAAGTTTTTGCAGTGTGTAATATTTCATGGATGACAGCATAATTTGTGCCAAAAGCATTTTTCCTCAATGGATAAACTACTACAATTGAAACCCATATGCAATTATTACGGTCGAGTTAATATCAATAGCCTGAAGAAATCCCTTTAATTCACTGATGCACTTTTTGTTACAGGTAAAACTCTTTATAATACAGCATATGTTTTGTTTGAATAAATACATTTTTAGATGTATTATTTTATTATTATAACTGAAAAGATAAACAGCAGTATTTTTTACCACAGTAACATACTCTGTTGCACTGAGCTATTCAGCTATCCTAAAAATATATGCTATTATTCAGTTCAATACTTCCACAACCAAAACAACCTGGTAATTAAAAGTTAAGGTAACATATTTTATCTTAAACTAAATATTAGCTGATGATGGCATATTTTGGCGAATTTATTATGATGATTTAAATGGTCAGAAAATTATATGGTTATAAAGACAATAGAAAAGCTAACAGAATTTTTACAAATACAAATTCAGTGAACCGAAATTAAAAATACCCTGAAATTCTAAGGTAGGTTTATTACGTTAACAAACGTTATATCACAAGAATACACTAGCAAATTTCTAAATTTTCTACTGAGAGCTGGGCTTAATCTATTACCCGAAAATCCAATATAGGTTTCGTGATTATAACTAATATCGATTTTCTAGAACATTTTTAGTAAATGAATATTCTTGGGACATTGTTTATCTGTTTCAACTACAAACCCAGATACACAGTCTAAGATTCTGAGAGAGTAAAAATCTTGTGTTGGTTGATGATGTAGATTTTAAGTGGTTGTATAATGTTCTGATCCACTTACCCCACTTACATTATAAAAGGAATACTCCGTTACGAACAATGTAAGCTTAAAACCTACCCAGTAACCCAACTATAGAGATAGAGGCTGGTGGGGTCCATTTGTTGTAATCTGTGTTCAACCCCGTAACACATAAATTCCCAAAATAATTAGGCTGAAATTTGAAAAATGTAATATATATATATATATATATATATATATATATATATATATATATATATATATATATTTAACCTCAACTGCCCGACACCATAGGCTATTGACATGTTCGGTGATAAAAGACAGCGAGGTACCGTATCGTCATTAGTCATATGGGCAAGCCAGAGGTTACCGCTCATGATCTTACAGTTACAGTTACAGTATTATAGTAATAGTCATGGATCGGCCGGGACCGGGATCGAACCGGCCACGTCTGACTTCTTGGTCAGGCACTTTACCTCTGAGCTACCGCATCCGGTATTGGATTACATTCTTAGTTATTTGGTTGTTATAATATATTAGGTCTTAATCTATGTTACGGTAGTACATATTTGGACCTGTTGTCAAATACTAATAGTGAATATTGTAAATAATAATTTTATGGAATAACAATCACTTAAAATGTTTTCGTTTTTAACATGTATTATTTATTTTCAACTTTTATAATAATAATCAAAGGTGTTTAGTTTCAATTTAACCCATTTTAAATGGCATTTTAATCGGTCATCCTAAAACTACACAAAGTTACTTAATAAATAAATAATGCAATTAACTTGAGAACTTTAAAATGGTAAATAACTAATCGTAATAAAGTAAACGCATTCCGAGAAATGCATTATTAAACATAGACTATTAATGATTTACAAAAAATCAGTAAAAGGTAGTAAAATTAAAGATTAGTTAAATAAGTCTTTAGGTCGACCTGCTAATTTGCAAACGTTTGTAACTTGGACAATAAATGATAGAGTTTCTTACCCTCTCAGCTGTCCACACTGAACATCTGTTAGGATAAACAAACAACAACGCTATAACATTTGTTCTATGATATTTTATATTTGAACTTTAAACACAAGTTTTTCCTGAGAAGTTAAATTATTCAATTAATATACTAAAAGTATTAAATTTCTACTTTTCAAATGGTTATAAACTACTAACTATTATAAAAACTTTGAATAGTAATCGTATTATTTGAGTTTGTATAGTCTGTAATCATGTAATAAGATTAAATTTGTAGTTTAGCTTAAAATGTATGTTTATACTATCATGTATCTTAAGTAAATGATGATCATATCTCGGAATACAATATTTATTTTTGGGAAACCTTTTTCTTTCGTCGAGTATACGAGAATTATGTGAAAGTAGTATTCTTCTAAAAGTAGTATTATGTGAACATGGGGATGTAAGCAATGTCGGGTAAATAAATCCTAGTAATGAAAATAAGGAAAATAAAAACGCAGTTTGTTTGATCGTCGTGGAGCAGTGTTCTTCATAAGATTAAATAATTTACTAGACGTAAGATTTAATATAGTTTTATTATGTTTGATACTACTTGATTAGTTTAAAGGAATAATTAAATACCACCAACGATTGTTAACCCTCTAATTAATTTAAGACGTTCCCTTACTAAAAAAATCTATTTTATGTTAATGATTATGAATTAAATATGAAGTACGCCCACATGAAACATTTCAATAAAAACTTATATAAATTACCTGATCGTAGTCGATTTAAACCTGAGTGGCGTTAAACCAAGCTATAGGACGATTCCAAATGAGTTTTTGATCCGATAAGTCTTATAAGATCCTGATTTGATCCTGATAGGACCCTAATAAATAAAATCACATATATATCTGGAAACTTAAAATATACAAATACAACGAATATGAACTTGGAATGGATGAATTACGCATTCAAAATATGATAAAAAATAGATGTTTTAAAATTGTTGTGACAAACGGATACCGTCTATACATTCTATGTCTGCATCACAGTACAATAAGCTCTCTTAATTTAACGTACCGATCTAAAGTTGATTGTTTTGTGTGTTTACCAATATAATCAGATAGTAAAGATAATAAGTTACATTATCAAAAGTACTATCGGAAAATATTCCGCCATTTTCCAAGTAGTGGCCTATTTATTTTTCTTTTACGTAATGCCCACACTTTTATTATTTTATCGGGTAAAAAATGTAATTTTAATAAGTTGGTACTCCTTGTACCTCTCTACTAAACTTAACTGTTCCCCTTCCAGTGTTACTTATTTAAGTGATTTTTATTGCTTTTAACAATGAATGGCTCACGTTATGTGTAGCTTTGGAGGCTAAACAGTTAGGTTTAGGAAAGACACACCAAGTATAAAACCGTTTTAAAATTGCATTTTTACCTATTCAAAAAATAAAATGTGCGTTATTTTATAAGGAAAATTTTAATTAGTTGCGAATTGGGAAAATGGTAGGAAAATGTTTGAAATTACATTATCCTTAATTTATTAATTACTGAGGTAGGAAATGTCATTATAAAACATGTTTCTTTATTAAAATTAACAACTTAATTATACACAGAGCTACGCATAAGGTGAGCTACTCATTGCTAAAAACAATACAAATCACTTGAATGAGTAGCTCTGGAAAGAAAGGTCAAGTTTAAAAAAAAAGTATAAATACCCCCGTAGCAGCAAACCTGCGTACTCAGCGAATTTCCAATGCATATATACGTATCGTAATACCACATAAAGCCACATACCAAGTTTTATCAATATACATTCATAAATAAACGATTTATGACATTTTAATTATTCTCCATAAGAATAACATGGCAGCTGAGTATGCAGGTTTGCTGAAGCAAGGAACACAAAAAATGGGGTTTTATGCAAATATCAATATAACTCATGTAGGTAAAGCCACATACCAAATTTCATTAATTTATTTTCATAATGAAGGCAGATAACACGTTACTTATTCTCCATAAGAATAACATGGGGCTGAGTACGCAGGTTTGCTGCTACGGGAGCCTTGGGTAAAAAAGTGTCTTTTTGAGCAAATATCAATGGTCCACAACCAGATGAAGCCGTATACCAAGTTTCGTCAGTATAGGTTCATAAATAAGCGAGATATAAAATTTTTATTTTTCTCCATAAGAATAACATTAGACAACGTACTGTGTTTAGCACTTTCAATATATCGGTAACCAATTGACGTAGAGAAATTATCAAAATATCAAATTGTGTGTTTTTTTAAGCTGAATCCAATGGGAAAAAATAAAATTTGCCTATTTCCAAAATTATGTATACAAAATTTGAAAAACCCATTTTTGGGGTACAAAACCCCCCCAAAATACCCCTTCGGATAGAGCGATCTTGCTGGTTTTCGAACTTAAAGTCATAAATGTTGCTTTACACGTTTATACCAAATTTCATCAAAATCGGATAATTTTTACGAGAGTTATCGTGCTCACGGACACACATATATATATATATATATATATATATATATATATATATATATTAGATAATCAAATTCACAGAATAGGGATACTATAAGATAAGTATAAATACCCCCGTAGCAGCAAACCTGCGTACTCAGCGAATTTCCAATGCATATGTATGTATCTTAATACCACATAAAGCCACATACCAAGTTTCATCAATAAACATTCATAAATAAACGATTTATGACATTTTAATTATTCTCCATAAGAATAACATGGCAGCTGAGTATGCAGGTTTGCTGAAGCAAGGAACACAAAAAATATGGTTTTATACAAATATCAATATAACTCATGTAGGTAAAGTCACATACCAAATTTCATTAATTTATTTTCATAATGAAGGCAGTTAACACGTTACTTATTCTCCATAAGAATAACATGGGGCTGAGTACGCAGGTTTGCTGCTACAGGAGCCTTGGGTAAAAAAGTGTATTTTTGAGCAAATATCAATTGTCCACAACCAGATGAAGCCATATACCAAGTTTCGTCAGTATAGGTTCATAAATAAGCGAGATATAAAATTTTTATGTTTCTTCATAAGAATAACATTAGACAACGTACTGTGTTTAGCACTTTCAATATCTCGGTAACCAATTGACGTAGAGAAATGATCAAAATACCAAATTGTGTGTTTTTTTAAGCTGAATCTAATGGGGAAAAATAAAATTTGACTATTTCCAAAATTATATGTAAAAAATTCGAAAAACCCATTTTTGGGGTACAAAACCCCCCCAAAATACCCCTTTGGATAGAGCGATCTGGCTGGTTTTCGAACTTAAAGTCATAAATGTTGCTTTACACGTTTATACCAAATTTCATCAAAATCGGATAATTTTTACGAGAGTTATCGTGCTCACGGACACATATATATATATATATATATATATATATATATATATATATATATATATATATATATATATATATATATATATATATACAGTTTCGAACGAATGGTGTTTTTGGGGTCTGGGGACCTCAAAACGAAAAGTTATCATGGTCCCGGGCCTAGGTCTTACCATGCCGACTACGGTAATAGCTTCTTCCCTATAGGGGAAATTCGCTAAAACATGAAAATAACCATGAGTACCCTGTTAAAAACATTTTTTAATTATATTTTCACTAACATGTTTCGACTTAAAGTCATGATCACAGTGCTAATATTTATTTGGTTAACCTAACTCTGGTGTTATCAACAAATCATAAATATACAGGTTTTTGATAATAAACAGCTGATCTATTTTTCTTTTTGGTGCAATCGTTTTGAGTTTGTTCTTATATTTATAATTTGATTGAAGATCGGGTTGCTAGATTGAATTTTCATTGTATTTAATATATTATCTTTGTCATTCTTTTGGCTTTGGTATATATGTATAGTTGATAACACCAGAGTTAGGTTAACCAAATAAATATTAGCACTGTGATCATGACTTTAAGTCGAAACATGTTAGTGAAAATATAATTAAAAAATGTTTTTAACAGGGTACTCATGGTTATTTTCATGTTTTTATACTTATATATATATATATATATATATATATATATACAGTTTCGAACGAATGGTGTTTTTGGGGTCTGGGGACCTCAAAACGAAAAGTTATCATGGTCCCGGGCCTAGGTCTTACCATGCCGACTACGGTAATAGCTTCTTCCCTATAGGGGAAATTCGCTAAAACATTTTAAAATTAAATTTTCCACCCGATAAAACAAAAAAGTAAGGATATTTTATAAGAAAAACCAAAGTTAGCAAACATATTAGAAAAAGGCGGGACAATTTTAGAAATGAAAAGCATATTAAAACGGATACTAAATATTTGAAGGGGATTCCCCAACAAGAAGTTAGCCGTCAGGCATCAAATAAATGTGAGCTAACTGACCACTTTAGGCTGGACACTCTGTATATGAATATACTTTGTAACTCAATCCCAGTCCAGAATTTGCAATAGGATTTATCTTAATCTGCTAAAAGCCAATGCGGGCACCTTTGTATGCTGTTGTGAGCCTGTGTGATCTCTTACCGTTAGTTATTTTAAAACAATATCCGAGCCAAAAGTTACATAAAAGTTTTTTTTTCTTGTGTAAGATAATTAATATTTCAATAGAATAAACCCCTTATATAATTTTAAACTTGGTATAATCTATACACATACCTAGTAAATGTATGTTTATAAATTAAGTGGCTTATGGTTTCCTAGAGTTGAACTGCCAATAGTTAGGTTCTATAATTAAATATCCATTACAAACAATTGTTCTACTCAGTAACTCACAAACATCATAGGTATTTCCCTGGATAAATGAACTGCTGAGGGCGAAAGTGTTTTTATGATTAAATAAATTTGTTTATTAGATTGTGATTTAACACCCAAGGGGAAGAACGATTAATGTTTCAGGTTAAATCAATGTCTGATACTCATTGTTATTAATAAAATATTATTTATATTATGATAATTGTAAAAAACGGAAATTTTAAAGAATATTTGTTTACTGTGTTAATTTTGTCTAAAAACTTTTTTTCATTAACGCTTTATTGATATTGCATTTTTGAAACTTTAATTATGTAAGGGAGTTCAGTTTAAAAACTGTTATCAATTTCGAAAACCATTTCAATCATTCATTTATCTTCAAAATTTGACATTAGTTTTAAAAGCATTGTTTGTAAAGAGATAAGCTTGGCTTATCAACAAACAATACCCCAAATAACTAGGTAGAAGAGTAAGTTGAAACAAATTGATTAAACTTGGTGATCTTCACGGAATGGAATAACTGACCAGATACTCGCAGTGATGTGGGGCGAGATTTTCAGTTTGGGTATGTAGGTTGTATTCTCATGTACCTAACTGTCTTCCTACAAAATTTTAGCTAAATCATTCCAGAATTATACATTTTATACTAAACATGGCTACGTAAAAATGCCGGTGGGGGGAGCCCCATTGAACTTTTGGAACGGCAGAAGGGCATAGTTTGAGAGGAAATATCAGGATCATCCGTTCTGAAGATAGTTGCGATAGTTGTCATGGGAATAATAAAGGCCAGTGGGTTGGAGCCCTAAATAATATTTTGATGAAGAGTAGGCATATGTCTGCTTAGAGTATATTAGCTATCTTCCAACCGAACTTCACATCCACAAGTCCTGTAGTAGGTGCGACAGCTAATAAGCTTGATTTTAAAAGCCGGTGGGGTGGAGCCTCATATGAGTCTTGGGACATGAGTAGCACGATATTAGGTTCTAAAGTATGGTCTATTTTCCAAATTTAAGTTTTATTTGTTCAGTAGTTGGGTGTGCGTTATTTAACATTGGAATGATGAAGGTCTGCGGAGCCCTAAGCAATATTTTTATTAGTAGTAGGCCTATTCTGATTTGCGTTAGTTAGCCATCATCCGTCCGAACTTCAGTCTTATCAGTCCAGTGCGAGATGGTAAGCATAACATTAAATGCCAGCGAGGCGGGTCCCAAAGAATTTTTAGATAAGCGAACGTCTATTTTGATTCTAGTGTATTTCCCTACCAAATTTTAGTTCAATCGAAGGTAGTCTTGGGAATATTAAATGTCAGTGGGGCAAAGTCCTAAAGTATAATATTACCATAGGTAAGCCTTTATCTGCCTTGAGTATCAGCTATCTTTCTATTGATTGTTAGCCTCGTCAGTCAAGTAGTGGATGCAAGATAAGTTGATTATGTATTCTGAAGGTAAAGAGGGCAGAGACCTAAAACATTTGCGGAACGGTGGAATACAAATTATTTCAGACTACGTAAGCCTAATAAACGGGGTATCAATTTAATACTGCAAAACAGCAGGAGGGTAAACGTAATGTTTTTACAAATTTAAAAATGTTAATTTATTAAACAATTGTACAAGATCAATAAAACTGGACTAATACATATGCTCTGCACTTACATTCATAAAAAAATCCAACGAATGCATGGGGTTTGTTTTTAAAATTATTCATATCATTTTTGAAATTACTACCACACAAAACCACAACTGAAACATGTATTCATTCACAGAATGTATCCTTCTGTTGTACGCAGTACACCCGCATACAGGCTTAGAATAGCTATTGATTTTGGAAATAAGTTTATAGATGAGTATTACGAGACAATCATTGATTTAAAGCAAACTAAACTGTTAGACTTGCAATTGTGGACCATAACTTCAAGAAAATTGATCAGAATACATATTACGATATTAGCAAAATATTTGTTAGTGAAATATAATAAACATTTTGAACTAAGTTTTCATAACTAACTAATAAAGCTTAGGAGACATTGTAATAATATTACTGATTAAGTAAGTAAAAGAATCCCGTTAAGAACATGCAAAATTATAATCTAAATTATTATATACAAATTGTATTCCTATCTTCGGTGTTAAAAAATATAGCAATGCATGTGTAATCTGTACTGGTAAGTAGGAATAATTTATGGCACACTCATCTGAGACCTCCCTGGGGATTGAGCCAGTCGTTACTGAGGTTACATTTGCCTGCAATAACTCGGATATAAATATGAATGTTCCGTGTTTTGTTTTTAACAGAGCATACTGTTAACATTATAATCTTAGCTTTAAGGCATATATTTTGTACTTACTGGAGAGTATAATAACCTATCAACAAGCGGTGAATAATAATAATGTTGACACAACCTACAAAGGAAAGATTACTTTAAGAAAATTTAAATTATGAAATAACGTTTTCTTATACGCCGGATATCCATAAATTATCTTTACAACTTTAAATGTTTATGAAAAGTAAAATAAGTGATATTTTCATGAAGATAAGATTTTTTTGTGAAACATGTCCTAAAGTTTGTTTGTTTTACATTTTCATCATGTTATCCTATTTGACTATAATCGTAACTACATTATATACAATAATTTTTCCCCTAGAGGGAAGTTAAGATGTGTGTCTCGATTCCACAAGTACTGTTTTATTTTGTAGAATACATTTCCTTCTTCCTTGAATTTCTTTTCACATTGTCGAATAGTGGGCTATAAAGGGGTCACTTGCTATAATATTCCAAAATTCCTTCAAACACGAACATTCAATATTGTAAACACCCCGTCACACAAACCTGTGTACTCAGTTAATTTCAAATACATATATATATATGTATCTCACTACTACATAGAGCCATTTACTAAGTTTCACAAAAATACCTTCATTAATAAGTGATACATAGCATTTTATTTATTCTTTATAAGAATAACATTAGGCTATGTACGCAGGTTTGCTGACACTAGGAATGTAAGAAATGTGTTTTTGTGCCATTATCAATATAACTCAACCGAGTAAAGCTACATACCAAATTTTAATCATTTAGGTTCATTACTAAGGGAATATAAAACTTTACTTATTCTTCATATGAATGACATGGGGGCCGAGTACGCAGGTTTGCTGCTACTGGTAAAATTAACAAAAAACTTGGTTTTTGTACAAATATAAATATACCATAACTAGTTGAAGCCACATGCCAAGTTTTATCACTATACTTTCATAAATAATCGAGATATAAAATTGTATTTAACATACTAATATTATAAATGTGAAAGTATGGATGTTTGTGCGTAACTCTAAAGTTCCATCACGTGAAAACCACTGGTCCGATTGCGCTGAAATTTTGAAGGAATAGAACCAATATACCAGAGATGAACATGCGCCTGTTTTTATTTTGAAACTCCACTAGGGCTATGCCCCACGGGGGTTCAAGTTCCCATGTATTCCTTATGGATATTCATTTTTGTTTGAGCTGATGAAAATACAAACAGCTGATCTTTATTCGTAGTAGTTCCATAGGCTAACCACAGAATTCAACACACAAAACTATCATAGATTTTAAAAATAATTCGCGGGGCGAAGCTTGCGGGTAACAGCTAGTTCTCCATAATGGTAACATTGGACAACGTACTGTGTTTAGCACTTGGAATATATCTGCAACGGTTGGACGTAGAATCACAACTTAAACAACGAAATGATGTATTTTAGAGCTAAACTGATTTGTAAAAGCAAATGTGAAGTAAAATTACTGAGGGAAAGCTAAAAAATTGTTTCCCGTAAGATTAACATGGGCGATTTTATTAACACTTTCTTTGTATTTTCTCTGCAACCACTTAATTTAGGTTTATGATTCAAAACACCATATTATTTGTTTTTTAAGCTTTATAAAATGGTCAAAACCAAAATTGAGTGTTTCAAATATTTTAGGGTAAAAAATAATAGAACAACTGATTTTTGAATATTTAAAACCCCCATAAAATCCTCTTCTTGTAGTCCGAACAATCTGGTTTTCGAATTTAAAGTCATAAATGCTTCTCTTCATATTTTTGCCAAATATCATCAAAATTGGGAGTTTTCTTCAAAAATTATCGAGGTAACGGATATACATACATATAAATATGATCTTATAATGTTTTTGGCATCTGGGGACCTCAAACCAAAAATGTATCATGGTCTCGGGCTTAAGTCTTACCAGCTACGGTAATAGCTACTTCCCTATACAGTCCAGTGTAATTAGCTAAAAAATGGCCAAATATGAGAAATAAAAGAAAAAGTTAAAAACTGGTGGAAAAAATTTATTAAGATCTAATAAATCCTCAGAAAAAGACTAAAAAAATCCCATGTGGTCTTTTCCGTCATTTTTAAAAATAAGTCGGACATGGTGGATCTGAGCAAGGATTTACAGAAATGGGTATTACTAGTAGATTAATTGACCTAAAAACCTCCCGTTTTCATAAAAATGTCGTGTCAAAACCAGGTTAGATTTTATTTAAAAATAAATGAATTAATCTACTTTTTTACATTTGTTTACTAATTTAAACATATTAGTTTTTACATATTGTAACTGATAGTTAGCATTTTTCCCCGAATATCCTTTTAGTTTAAATATTTAAGAACAACTGTTAATGCAAATCTAGAGTATACAATCCCCTTTAAAATACATTTTAAAAGGTTTTACCTGAATATTTCAAGCATCCTACTCTGAAATAAATAGAAGCGTTCGCTACATTTTCACTCAGGTGCTCGGGGCGGCACTCGGCCACCTAGCTTAGCAATGAAGGTAAAACACGAGCAAATATCAGGAGAAATTAGAAACAGGCCGAAACACATACGATTCTAAAACAACCACCTAGAAGAACAAATCCCCAAAAATTCCTTAAATTCCCCCTCCCCGTTATTATCTCGTAGCCCCCTTCTTGCAAGCATTTACAAAAATGTTCATATCTACATTATTATTCATTGTAGCTTCATATTAGTTCGTTGTTTTATTGCTGAAATGACAATCTATCACAATGTTAATTTCAATAAATTAGCTCAGAACAACGGTTCAATAGATATTTCTATTATGATAATAAATATTTAAAAAATTACAAATATTAAAAATACTATTTCACATTATTCTTCTTTAAAATACATACATGCAATGTTTCAAGGAAATACTTGTAACAAGTTGTAGTAAATTGAATTCTCCTTAAAACGATATATACATTGCTGTTCTTTCAACAATTAGAACGTAACTTAACAGGCTCAAACACGGCGCGTGCACTTAAGGCCGCGACGCCACAGTGGCTGCGGGATTTCAGCAACTGCGCCGTGCCACGTTCGCCACCCACGTTTCAAGGCTGAGTATTGCGGACAATAATCATGTCACCTGTATTAATATTGTAAAAGGACTCTGTATATTATGATATTATCTAAACATTTATTATAATGAACATGGGTTTTGGCTGATAGCTGAATTTTACTTGAACATAATTTTCCAGGAACAACCGTTGTATATTGTAGACTATAAGTGTATGCATAACGTTGATCAGTGTAGTTGTAAGGTAAATCACATTAAATTATACAAGGAAAAATTGCAAAGGTTCATGTAACAAAAAGTTTGGGATATACAGCAGCTACCAAACCAGCGCAGCGCCGCGCCGGCGCCGGCGCGGGCGTCGCCGGCTGCATCGCGATTAACGATTTATAGTCAGTGGCGTTAGGTCGAAAATATCACTTCTGGCTACCGGTACCAATTTTGGCACGTTGTTTCTTCATCTAGCTTATAAATAAGCACCCTGTTATGACCTACCAAGATAGTGCACTAGAAACATTACTATGTATTCTTTAAACCTTAACAACTTGTATACCTGTTGCTTTGTTTCAAAGCCCTAAAAGTCAAACATGATTTTTTTCAAAATTTTCCTTATACAATTTTAAACATTATTTACCTAAAACTACACTGATTTATATTATGTATATATTATACAATATACAACGGTTGTTCCTGGAAAAAAATATTTTCTTGTAAATTTCAGTTATCAGCCAAAACTGATGTTCTACTTAGTAAATGTTTTGATAACACCTAAATTTCTTTACAGAGTCTCTTTCCAATACTTTAATTAAATCATTATTAAAATTATAACTCTATTAAATCTATCAATTAAGTTAGAAATTAAATAAAAAAAAGATTATTATAAAATTTAAATTTATATAGGCTACATGATTATTGCCTGTGATACTCAGCCTTAAAGTGAGCGCGGTGGACGTGACGTGGTGCAATTGCCGACATTCCGCAGCCGCTGTGGCGTCGCGGCCTAAAGTACATGAGCCGTGTTTGAGCCTCTTAAGTTACGTTCACATTGTTGAAGGAACAGCAATGTAGGCTATATATCGTTTTACGTGAAATAAGATTCACCACAACTCTTGTTAGCGAATTCCCCCTATAGGGCAGAAGCTATTACCGTAGGTCTCATGGTAAGACTTAAGCCCGAGACCATGATAACTTTTCATTTTGAGGTCCCCAGTTGCCAAGAACACCATTCGTTCAAATTTATATATATATATCATAAAATCTCCCATGTTAATCTTATAGGAAAAAGGTTTTTAGCATTTCTACAGTTAATTTCACCGTAAACTTGACATTTTCTGATACCAATTGGTTCAGCTCTACAAAAAATCATTTTGGTGTTTAAATTGTGATTCTACGTCCATTTGGTGCAGAGATATTCAAAGTGCTAAACACAGTACATTGTCCAATGTTATCCTTATGGAGAATAATTAAAAATTGATATCTCCATTATATAGGAATGTATATTGATGAAACTTGGTATGTGGCTTCAACTAGTACTGGTATATTGATATTTGCACAAAAAAATTATTATTAGTTGATTGTCATCATAGCAGCTGACCTGTATACTCAGCCCTAATGTTATTCTTATGGACGATAAGTAAAGTTTTATATCTCCCTAGATTATGAACATAAATGATTAATACTTGGTACGTAGGTAGCTTCAACTGGTTGAGTTGTAGAGTTAATTTCACAAAAACACATTTCTTATATTTCTTTTTGCATAAAACCTGCATAATTAACCCTAATGTTATTTTATGGAGTATAAATAAATTAATTGCTATGTATCACTTATTTATAAATATATTTTTATGAAACTTGGTAAATGGCTTTATGTAGTAGTAAGAAACATGTGCATGTATTCTAAATTCGCTTAGTATGCAGGTTTGCTGCTACAGGGTATTTTATTTCCTTGAAAACTTGCGTGTTTGTATTTTAGAGAAGAAGAATGTTAAATAGTATTAAAGATATCTTACATGTATCAAATATTTATTGTTATAATGCAAATATCTTTAGAACCATTGTTCTGAGCTAATTAATTGACATTAACTTTGTTATAGATTGTCATTTCAGCAATAAAACAACGAATTAATATGAAGCTACAATCAATATTAATGAAGATATGAACATTTTTGTAAATGCTTGCAGGAAGGGGGCAAGGGGGGTTTAAAGGGGGACTACAAGATAAGTACCTAGGGAAATATAAGGGATATTTGGGGATTCGTACTTCTAGGTGGGTGTTTTAGAATGGTATGTGTTTCGGCCTGTTACTAATTTCTCCTGATATTTGCTCGTGTTTTACCTTCATTGCCTAAGCTAGGTGGCCCATTGCCACCCCGAGCGCCTGAGTGAAAATGTAGCGAACGCTTCTATTGATTTTTGTGTAGGATGATTGTTTTAACAGGTAAAACTTTTTGGAGTGTATTTGAAAGGGGATTTTATGCTCTACAATTTTTACTAACAGTCTATCTTATATATTTAAACTAAAAGGATACTTGGTAAAAAATACTAACTATCAGTTACAGTATGTAAAAATAAATATGTTAAAATTAGTAAACAAATGTAAAAAAATAGATTAATACATTTATTTTTAAATAATATCTAGCCTGGTTTCGACACGACATTTTTATGGAAACGGGAGGTTTTTAGGTCAATTAATCTACTAGTAATACTCATTTCTGTAAATCCTTGCACAAATCCAACATGTCCGACTTATTTTTAAAAAATTGTGAAAAAGTCCCCATTGGATTATTTGAGACTTTCTTTTGTGGGTTCATCAGACCTTAATAAATGATTTCCAACAGGTTTAAACTTTTTTTTTATTTCCTTGCTCAAATGTTAAATGCACTTGACTAATAGGGAAAATTTGCTAAAATTAACTGAAAACACCTCACCTTCATTTTGATGAAGATTTAGTACATAAAATAGTTAATGAATGAAATAAATAAGTAAAGACTATGAAAATTTGAACAAACAAACTTTATAACTTGTGTTTGACAACAAATCAAACCAGACTGAAATATTACATTTGTTTACGTTCTACAAACTTTCAAAGTTGTAAAGATAAATTGTGAACAGCTGGAATATTTCTCTTGTAGCATACATACATTTTTCGATCAAGCTCTTTCTATAAGAACTATAATATATCGATTCGAATGATTAGTAAGGTCGTGGGAATACAACTGATTTATCAATATTAAGTTTTATACGGAGCATTAAGTCAAGTAGGAGAATGCCAAACATTAAACATTATGTTTATGTTACCATTGAACCATATTCACGGGTTAAGCCTATGAAAATTACAACTGTAAAGTTAAATGATCTAACATATTGATCCTGGAGAAAATTTGAAAATCTGATTAAGGGTCTACATTAGACTCCATAGCCATTTGTAATTAGGCTAATAATGCTTACGTTTAAAACATTGGGAAGTCTCACTGGAATATATATTTTCAAAATGAAACGTAAATTTGTGGTCAGATATTCACATAACTATTTTATGTAAACGAAAGTGTTATCCTGAATATGTGAGTAATAAGCAACCAATTAAGTAAAATAAAATAAAAATAAGAAAATCTATTGACGGTTGCCAAGCAAGGTTTTTTATTGGTATATTTTTAAAGTGAAGAGCTTTTGCAGATCCAACGATTTCCTAAAATGGTACGAAAATACGATCCTTGGAATAAAATACTCGCATATATTTTCTCCCCGTTTCGGCTCTCGTGCACAAATATTTCACTTTGGAAATGAAGGAGCTTTGAAAGCTTCATTCTCCACAAGCTGTTGACTAAAATGAATTATAATTTAAAATATGCTACGCGTTTGGATCTTTCATGCATTTCTTATTGCTTTACATCAGTATATTTCAACATAAGAAATAAAGGAACGATATGGCTACTTATTTAATTGCAAATGTTCGGTTGTTTACTAAACAACTCTATTTTTAGATCTGGATCCACACCTTTTTAAGGTACCACATTTTAAAACTTCAGAACTATCAGGCATTTTAAGAACAATACTGACCGTCCAACTATAGCGTAATTGAAATTATAGTGTTTTTGGTATATAATTGTAACTTTTTTCAAATAATATAATATTTGTATTACAGAAGATGTTTGACATAATAGCAGCAAATTAAAATCATTTCAGCTCACTGTTCTTCGACATTAAGTCATAATATAGGGAAAACTTTGGTGGTGTATAAATGTTAATAGTGACAAGCTTTCTGAGATGAATGAAAAGTATTATGAGCAACCATCCTGGAATAAACTTAAAAGATTACCATATGTTCTAGGTCTTGCGTGAAATTCAAACTTTAATCGAAGCGAGACTGTAGGGCACGTTTAAAATGCATCACAGGTAAGATCTACTTTAAAGTAATTTTGAATAAATTAATTTTAAAACCTCTTTCAACATTCGGATTTCTAAGGCTAGTTAATATTTAAATACGCCTAGTATTCAAACATATTAAAAATTGTATTTTTACTAAAAAATGACTCACATTACTTCCTGGGTAAATAAAACAGACATCTGTCTCTTTACATTGAAATATATAAATTCAGTTTGTTAAAAAACATCCATTGTAATAAGTACTAACTTTAAAAACCTCTTACATCATTGGAAATAATTTAATAACAAATTTAAAAATGTAATACTTAGTACAAGGTTTATAGTAATGTTAGTTACAGTTGTATAACACATTCAAGGGTTCATTTTGCTTTATATATTGGTACTGTGTGATTTCGAATCGTATGAAGCCGTTATACGAAGTTCAACAACAGTATAGGTAGGAATAACTGTAAACGGACAATACTCGGAATTCACTGTTGTAAACTTGTCAGCAAACTAACTCTGCAAGACCGTTAACTGACTTAATTAACAGGCTGTAAACTATCACTTGTTGTGCAAACTTGAGCAATAAATTGCTCTAAACGTCTAACGAACTAACTTGTTATTTCAGATACTTAATATATGCTTTTAACAAAACCTAAGATATTTTCAGTTTCTCTGCAAAATACATAGCCCTTGATTAATGGTGTATTTAATTCATTGTTGAATACCTACTGATTTGTTATATGACAATTGAAATGTACGTTTACATCCCTTAAGTCACCAGGTCAAAATATGCAGAATACACTACATACATTTAAGAACTTTTGTTCTATATTAAGGATCTAAAAAACAAAACATTAATCCGTTTGTTCATGCCTTTTGATATCATATATGTTTATGTAAGGATAGTTAACAAAATAAAGTGACGTAAAAACAAGTGTTCACGAAAATGGTGCTTTACATTTATTATAAAGTGAAGAGCTGTACATGTTGACCATTAATTACTAAAACATTTATTTGGGATGAAAATTATTACTAACAAAGACATTAATCACCGAATAGTAAAATTCTCAACAGATGATAATAGTTATGTATATTTAATATAATTAATTATACTGCTTATAATTTTAAAACGTAATAATATTCAATTCATAGTAAAAATGTTCTACTCGTTCTCGTTCTGCTACTTGAATAGAAGCAGGGAATGGGCTGATTAGATTGTAGCAAGAGACTTTTCGACGTTTCATCAAGTTCAGTGGGTAATTTGTACTGAAATATAGTTTCTACTTGTTTAAAATAATACATCCTCAGTGATAGTTTTATTTAATTATAAATACCTAATCATTATTTGATTTCCAAACTGTCATCAACAAAATTAAAATAAATACACATTAACTCGTTTGTTTTTATAATGTATACTAACAAAGCTAGAGTTTAAAGTAAACCCTCTTGTTTTACCCAAGAAAAGACTGAAATGGACTTAAAAACCATGTTCGAATTTCACTTTGGTCCAGTCTAGTTATTTGTTATGCATCTAATCAGCTTAATATTTGTTATATTAAAAACATATTCAACACACTAAAACACATAAAAACACTAAGAGAAATGGTAATTTGGTAGGTAAAGGTAGGAAAAGCTTGTGCTAAATTTCCAGACATCCATATTTCAAACTTTTTCATTAAGAATAGCTTGCTTAGAACATTAAATATGCTTACATTTTAGGAAATTAAATAGCAATCTTAAATTTTAAGTTGCTATTTTTTTTAAGGTACTACATTATTTTTAATAGTTATATGATATTAAATAACTTGTTTTATATCGTCCGGAGCCGATTTAACGTTAAATGAAATTGACTAACGATGTGTAGTAAAATTGCATAGCGTGTATAACTGCAGTGGGCAGCACGACCGTGCTAAGTAAAGGAAATGTGCATTTGGTGTGTTATGTAAAATATATACCTAAGCCGAAAGCAACAAATGCATTGAAATCCGGAGGTACATTTAAACGTAATGTCACAGAAACACATTAGCGAATTGCTCCATTTGTCACTAGGAGCCTTACATGTACCAAATCACTAACATAAATTTTAAAAATGTCTTGGCAATGGCGTACTATATTTTTATGTAGGATATTAATTTTTAATATTTTAATTTTATAACTTTTACAGTTTTTTATACTTACTGTATTAAATATATTTAATTTCAAGTATACATTTCAATATAGTTATTATTTAATTCCTGTTAAAAATAGTTTTATTTTTATTTTTTTATAACTGCTAAATAAATTAAGAAAATAATTCCGCTATACTTTACCTTTGGCAAGTCGCATACCAAAATTTAAGCTGGTGGTTATAATTAGATGACTAACTAAAGTTTGGTAATAAATGTTGATTGGTATAATATGTATAACTATATTTGATGCTGAAATCCATATTTGAGCAGAAATCAACAATTAATAGTTTTTATATTCTAATAAAACGTTAAAGGAAACTCTAAAAAGATATTCGTTGAAGTTGTAACTTTGTCTAAAGAGAACTGCTTACCTGACTGTGTTCATAAGAATATTCTTTGTTTAAAATTAATTTTTGGTTATAGTGAGTTTGCGTTATTTAAGAAACTTGACGACCGCTATCGCGACCGCAGGAAATAATCAGCTGTTTCAAGAACAAAGCTTGTAAAAATATAAATCTACAGCTGAATACTCCCGGCTCCGCTAATATGCTAAAATGGCCTAAAAAATAAAACTTTAAGCTACCGTAACTCAAATAAGGTTGCATTTCAAGAAAAACAAACGACACGTGCAGCTTCCCTGACCTCGATTACCCAAACAAGTATCGTTTCGTAGCTTGGGAGCCATTACAGCTCCAGAAACAGATGCGGACGCACGGACGGCCGGAGTGGACGCATGGACGCTCGGAGCCACAGACAAATGCGAATTATAGTATTGATGATTGCAGACATTTTACAACTAAGATTAGTAAAACAAGGTATTATGACGCTTTTGAATCAGGAAAATGATCCCGTATTCTGTTTACATTACCAACAAAATTATGAAATTAGTGGCACATTATAGGCTGGAAAATATCACAAAAGTAAAAAAAATAGTACTGTAAAAGTATTTGACAAAATAATACTAAATCATGTGCAGTAGTGATGCCTCGTTAGTGTGTTTGATTTTTACGTGTGGCTTTGGAGTTTTTTTGTTTTTTTTTTAGTTTTAATTTGTTCACTGCGTTTTCAGTTTTCTGTGTGGATTTTTCCATTTCTGACTGGATTTTGTCACTAATTTGTATGTGGTATGTATTATTTTCACCTGAAGATGGAATCAGATGGATCCATCCTCAGGAAGGATCCCAAAACGTCATTAAACTGTGTTTCACTAATTAGTGATGGAAAATTACCGGAATAATTTCTTATATAACCCAAGAATATACTTGAATTTCCAACATAAATAACGTGACATACAATTACAGTGTGGACTTGACTTATTTTCGCTATAAAGGGAAAAGTTTACATTAAGGAAATATTTAAGTTATAATTATCAATTATAAATAAAAAAATCAAGCAATTGTTCATTTGAAAATGCACTAATGTGTTTGCCATATGTAAAAAATCTATTATATGTAACCTATTATTGACATGAAATATATACGGCAAACCTCCACCTAAGAATTACAATGCAGCTAATAATTAGCCTCCATTCTTCCTAGATCTGCGCTCAACCCGAACGTCCCCCAACGTTCCTGAGCTAGGGAGCTGAGGTCGTCAGGGAGCACTCCCACAACGGCCTCTGTCACACCTGGAGGACATCATGACGTTGCTGGAGCGTACACAAGCCCATGACCGGCCTGTGACACTATCTACATTACTTCGCCAATAAAGCGGCAGCCCATATTTTCATTATATTTAATTAAATGATATTATAATCATAAATAATTTAATATACAGTGTTTATTAGCATTCAAGCAGTATCGATGAAATAAACACACTAATTTAAAAGTCATAATATATGATAATAGTTAGAGCAATTCAAATTCCAATAGCACTGTTGTAAACATTGCATTACAACCAACTTAGTTCAATTTAATATTCTGGGGTTTTTCTTCCTGTTTAAAAGTTGTCAATGTACTCTATTGTGGCCGTGATGGCTTTTAGCGTATAATACACTCATGGTTTCATCCACATTTTACCCTTACACATAATGCATTTAGAGAAGTTCATATAATCTATATCATGCACGAGTAATGAGATTGGGTTTTGATAACCTTAATAATGTATCAAAGAGCTGGAACAGTGTTTGTTGTTCTGCTCTGACGTTACATTTTAGGTTCCTTATTGAACATCACACTATGAAATAATAACCCAGGTTAAGAGCAATAGTAGGTTTTAGTTCGTACTAATACAAGACTTCTCACTTATTGGGGTATATGCATTTGACACACCTGATTTATTGTTACTCCCATTAAAATGACTACGAGTGGTGTGTGTCTGCATTATTGATACAAATTTAGTTAATATGGTTTTTATTATCATATAAAGCCATATCAATATAATATTTGTAATATTTAACTATTTTTAATGCTATTGTTTAATAGGTTTATGTTTATGTTTATGTGTTATTGAAGGGACGGATTCAGAGATCCAAAGATTCAAAGATCCTCACACGTCAACCGAAGCTTATTGTGTGTCCCTAGTACGTTAGTTTGGCAAACCAATGCCCGTACCCTTTACGAGATCCAGGAGTTTTTTACCAATACTAGCGTCCCTTTCATCACCTGGTTGCTTACAACCAAACAGAGCCCTTCTCCTTGCCCCGAGTCTCTCGCAGTCCAGTATGATGTGCTTGGCAGTCTCTTCAGACTGATTGCAGAGCCTACACACCTGACTTTCATTTCTGAGTCCGAGAGTGTGGAGATTTTTCCTGAAATGGCCATGTCCAGTTATCAAAGCAATCAACTGCTTAACCCGACCTCTGCCCAACCTCACCAACCAGTTAGTGAAGTAAGAGCTAGTATCTGCTAGCAGCCTTTTGCCAAGTGCTTGACCAGTATAACCTTGCCATTGCTGGCGATGTAAGTCCCTGGACCATTTGTTTATTGTGTGAAAAGCAGTTGTTTTGCTTATGCTACAGCTTGGCTCTGGACCAAAGAATGGCATACCGGAACCTCTTTTAGCAAGCTTATCTGCACACTCATTGCCACCTATGCCTACATGGCCAGGTACCCAACCAAGATGCACCGAGTTGCGTGTCGCGAGTTTGCAGAGTGTGTTGTAACATTCCCACACCAATTTTGACTTGATTTCGTTGGAGTCAAGAGCCTTGAGGGCAGCCTGACAATCTGACAAGATTACTATATGCTTGTCGCAATAGCGTCTGGCAATGCCTAGATTGGCACAACCCATGATGCCACAAATTTCTGCTTGAAAAATAGTACAGTGTTGTCCCAGACTTGCACAGAGTTCTGTTCTAGGTGATTCACTGTACACCCCGTAGCCAGATTTTCCTTCAATGAGAGAGCCGTCCGTGTACCAGACAAGGCTGCCCTTCCTGTAATGGGGCCCTTCCTCAGATGTCCACTCTTTTCTGGAGCAGAATCTAAGCACTAACAGAAAAAGGTTTAGTGAAAACCATCTCCGTACTCATGACATCTGATGTCATATCAAGCACAGGGTTTTGAGCAACAGCTTTGGTGATGGTGCAATGGCCTGTTCCAGACAGGCCTTCCCTCCATTGGCCTGCGACTTTTAATCGATAGGCTGATTTCCGTGCTTCTGCCTTGATGAAGATATCCAAAGGCAGTAATCCAAGAGCAACTTCGAGAGCTGCTGACGGGCCACTCCTGAAAGCTCCAGTGACTAGAAGTGTGCCCAACCTTTGTAAACTTGTGAGTTTGGCTATGGCTGTAGTCTGGTTCACCTTTGTCCACCAGACTAGTGATCCATATGTGACCTGAGGCCTTATCACTGCCTTGTACAGCCACAGCGCTATGTGAGGATTGATCCCCCACGTGGAGCCTACAAATCTCCTGGACGTCATGAGCGCCCATTTCGCCTTATGCAGTGTATTATTCAAATGATCATTCCAAGTCAGCTTAGAATCAATTGTCAGCCCTAGGTATTTGACTGTACCTGATACTTCAAGCCGTGTTGGTCCAAGTCTCAGCCTGGAAAGAGACTCCAGGTTCTTTTTCCTTGTGAACGGAACAACTACTGTCTTTGAGGGGTTTATGCTTAGACCCTCTCCAAGACACCAGACATTGACATATTGAAGATTGACATTCATGACATCAGCAACAATATTCGTGAACCTTCCCTGTACCATTAGGACTATGTCGTCTGCATAGCCCTGGACAAAGACGCCTCTGCTAGTGAGCTCACGAAAGAGACCGTCCACCACCAGGTTCCACAGAAGAGGCGAAAGCACACCTCCCTGCGGACAACCCCTCGTGGGTGCGATCACTATCGATTCACCTTGAAGATCGGCTCTAATCCGCCTGGAGCAGAGCACGGTCTCAATCCACCTACATACAGCAGACTCAAGACCACGCCCACGCACCGCCCGGACCATGGCCGTGTAAGTGACATTGTCAAATGCACCTTCAATGTCCATGAAGGTGCATAGAGCGATTTCCTTAGCAGCAAGGCTGTCCTCCACCCTGCTCACAAGTTGATGCAGGGCGGTTTCGCAGGACTTACCAGACTGATAGGCATGCTGGTTTCGATGGAGAGGAGTACCTGAAAGACCTCCCTTTCTTAGATGTCTTTCTACCAGTCTCTCCAGCGTCTTCAAGAGAAACGATGAGGGACTGATAGGCCGAAATGATTTTGCAGTTGAGTAGTCTGCTCTTCCTCTCTTGGGAATGAAGACCACCCTACTGAGGCGCCAGGCTTGAGGAATGTACCCATAAGCCAGACTTGCTCTGAAGAGTTCGCACAGGAGGACCAAGAGAGCTTCCGGTCCTTGCTGTAACATTGCCGGTATGATACCGTCCCCCCCAGGAGATTTGAAAGGGCCAAACTTACTAATGGCCCATTTAACTTTGGAAAGTGTGACAATCCGTCTGGCTAAAGTCCAGCTTCCGCGATCAGCTCTTGGCCATGAGCCCCTTTCGCTGTTGCCGGACATGCCTAAACAGTCACTCTCAAAAATGCAATCCGGAAAGTGAGTCTCAAGGAGAAGTTTGAGACTTCCTTCAATTCCAGTGGTATATTGTCCCCCTGGTGACCTCAGGGATCCCAGGAGGCAATAGGGCTTGAAGCTAAAACACGCTGCAGTCTTGCTGCTGCGCTTAAACTGTTTACCTCCTGTGTAAACCGTCTCCAAGAGTTCTCTTTGGCTTTTTTAATTGCAAGGCTATATTCTGTGAGTGCCTTATGGTATGGCTCCCAGATACGGCTCCGTTTGCAATGGTTATGAAGCTTCCTGACAACCGTCCTTTTACGTTCAAGGTCAGCAGTCCACCACTTAGTATTAGTGCGACTCTTTCCCCGCCGCAATGGACAATTGTTCTGGAAGCAGCTTACGATTGCGTTCTGAAGATCAGAAGCAATCTGGTCCATGTCCGCAAAGCAGCTGACCCTCCCACCTAATGATCCCAGTTGAGACAGGAGGTCAGACATATAGAGTGACCAATCTGTTTTCCTGGGATATCGATAGCAGGGCGAGTCACCCTCACCTTGCAGGTTAAAACAGATGTACCTGTGGTCAGACAAGGAGGCCTCGTGGCTTACGTGCCAATTGTCAACGACTCTAAGGACGGCTTCTGAACAAAAAGTAATGTCAATAACCTCATGGTTTCATCCACATTTTACCCTTACACATGATGCATTTAGAGAAGTTCATATAATCTATATCATGCACGAGTAATGAGATTGGGTTGTGATAACCTTAATAATGTATCAAAGAGCTGGAACAGTGTTTGATGTTCTGCTCTGACGTTACACTGTAGGTTCCTTACTGAACATGACACTATGAAATAATAACCCAGGTTAAGAGCAATAGTAGGTTTTAGTTCGTACTAATACAAGACTTCTCACTCATTGGGGTATATGCATTTGACACACCTGATTCATTGTTACTCCCATTAAAATGACTACGAGTGGTGTGTGTCTGCATCATTGATACAAATTTAGTTAATATGGTTTTTATTATCATATAAAGCCATATCAATATAATATTTGTAATATTTAACTATTTTTAATGCTATTGTTTAATAGGTTAGTTCAATAATTTTATTTTATTTTTGGAAATATCATTTTTAATAAATATAGGTAACTTCACTCGGGGAAGATAAATAAAAAATATTTAACTTTTAAACTAACAAAGTTGACACCGACGATTTTGCAAAAGAGTAATACCAATGAAGTTAATTTAAAGTGAAATATAAAAGATGTAGACTATCGTTGGGCGGGGTAGCGAGATGGAAAGATCAGTTAAGGGGAACTTTGCTCGACCTGCTAATTTGCCAGCATTTGTAACTTAGGCAATAACTTATGCAGTATCTTTCTTTCTCAGTTGTTCACTCTGTAGCTCTCGCCACTAAGTTTAAACGCTTTACATTCCAGTTATACTAGCTTCATATTACTAAACGGTAGTATTTCACACCGAAGAAGGTTCATCATTTACCTCAGGCACATCGTTTTACCTAATTAAAACTATTTATGAAAAATATTAAAAATTGAAATAACTTATGGTATTATAGAAACTAATTATATTATTAATGAATATTACCAATGTTATTTAGACTTACTACTGCAATCAACTTATTACGACTGTGTTTATATTAAACATATGATTTAATATTTTAATTTTATGTCTAGCCTGTACATATGCAATTATAGAGTTAGACGTGGTATTAAACTCAATATTATATAAAATAAAGCCTACACTAAAATCCGATTTAAATTACTATATTTTAAGCAACAGTTTTTATAAAATTAGCTGTAAAAGTATTTCTTCATAAATGATTCTAACAATGATTATATTAAATATTTATGAAACTCTAAGTTTTAGTTTGTACTTACCTTTCACATTTTTTTTATTTAAGTATGTTAGAAGTAAATTCTTTCTACTATGAAATGATATGATTTTTAGAACAAATATTCCTAACTATTATTAATTTGTTTCTACCTTTGTTTATCTATCACTTTTTGCAAACTATCTTGACTTAATTAAACCATCACATTTTTATCTACATCGTTTGAGTTATTTAACTTTAACTTTTTTCAAAGTATTATAGTTTTTGTTGAGAATGTTTAAGTTACCAGAGGACATCTAAAACATACCTCTAAAACAGTATATTTATAATAAAATGTATAGTATTAAAACAAAACGGAAAATTCCTTGGGTTTGATGCTTCACTAAATCATTTGAGCTAACTTATTTGTTGTTTAAAGTTATTAAAACCTAACCTTTTTTTTAATTTAGATATTTATTTATCTTTCAGACTTAAAAACCATTATACTTATAACAAATTATTATTTCCTCATAAGATCTTCCCAAGTATTAGTCATATTTACAGATCTTTACATTTGCATTGTAATAAGCATGTCACATTTACTTGAATATCGTTTAATAACAGCGTATGGTTTGTCTCATGGGTAGTTTCCCATATTAAAATGATAGTCACATAAGCTGAAAGGGGATCAGCGACAACGACGTGGCGAGAAGGACAATAGTGCTATGTGTCTCTTTTATTGGTCTTTTGTGTCGTAATAGTGTCATTTAAAGACTGTCCGTCGTGCTCTATATCTTGGTACGTGTTCACATTATGTAGTGCGTTCTATTAACGAATACCTCTTTATGGACATATATAGGGGAAATGAAAACTACTAGTTCCTTTGGTGAAATAGTTTACTGTGTGTTGAAAACGTATGCTTTCTTTGTCACTGTTCAAACAACGGTATGCTTACGGGATTTTGTATAGATTAATATGATTTAAAAAATAAAAACCTTTAGTTTTTAAGACGGGATGGTTAAAACACAATCATTATTTATAATGACAGAAATAACCACTTTTACTTTAGCTTTTATATATGCTTTTGAAATCATAAATAAATAAACTCAAAAAATCTGCGCAAAGCAAGCACATTTCTAGTTGTAGTGCCAACGACACTACTAAACGTGTCACGTAATAAAGGTAACAAACAATAGGTTGCACTCAATTGAGATAAAGTAACCCCACTCTTGAGCTATCTCGTCTCTCTCTGGCAGCTTCAAGTGTTCTCATTCACAGCTTATTTGGTAATTTTTCTTATCAATTTAAGACACTCCTGTTGACATTTGACTTTGCCCATGAAAACACATTAGATGACGGTGCAGTAAATTTGCTCTCATCATATTTCATGCAAATCTGTTACATGCTAACATTTTGGAATTGATAACGTGTTTATTAATCCATTATTACATGTTTTGACGACTATGTCGTTACTAGTTAATTCAATGTGTAGCCGATGTAAGTGCCAACCAATATTATAGATATGTTGTTTTTTTATTACATGACAATCTTTGCAATTTCAAAAAAACTTCCTTAAAAATGTGTAACCTGTACACCTACTTAGATTCCTTATTTATTGTAAATTATATACTAGAATGAAATCATTAAGAAAAAAATAGTGGGATGTAAGCTGTCAAAGAGGATCATTTCGTTCCTTTAAAAAACAAAAAAAAAACTATTAGTCTCACATTTACCCTAAGGCGCTTTAGATTTTAGGGATTAGGAGGCACCTAGACACGTCTCCCATTAGGTTACTGCACAGTCATCGGAAGAAAAGGATCTGCCATGATGAGAAAGGTATAACAGGGACGGCAAATCACCCTGAATGGGAAAGAGAATCAAACTATCTGACATTTAAAACTGAGCTCAGACGTAGGCAAAACCAGGTAGATTCTCTCTCTAGGTCAGATGCTAGGGGAGATACACTTCTCAGAACTAAGAGTAGTTCGGAATTTAAAAGGAGAATATCTGGTTGCTATGATGTCACCTACCATATAATGTTGGATGTGGAATAATATATTATAATATAATATATACTATCAAACATTCAATTTTTAAAATAATTATAATGTCGGTCATATAAAAAGTTGGATATCAATGATGGAAAATGGGAATAGTTCCTTGAATACCTTGGTGCTAATAAGACAAAGTTTACTCAGCCTCGTTAGCACCATTCCTTGCATCTCAACAGTTGTCTGGGTATACTGCCATGAGATAATTTGATTTTCTGGATTGGTCATTTTCTGCTCCCTATATTTTCCTCCTACTAAACCTCTAGTGATAGATACCTAGTGATAACTACACCACGTTGTGGGAGGCAAGGCAAATAATGCCGTAATCAAGTGACGCGACTTAACTGCAAATAAATTCAAAACTTGAACTAGCCTATAGGTTACTTAATTTTTGTAACCATATATTTAGTCATAGGACTAGTAGGCTAGTTTATTTAAAAATTTTATATCAGGTTGAGTTACCTTACCTCCTGTTAAGGAGTGTTGTTTTGAAGACTAGAATCAATAGGTAATATCCAAACAGATATACTAATAACAATTAACAAGTACAGTTTTAACCTGTGGTTATAGTAGATTAAAGTCAGGTAATACCATTAATAGTAAATTATTTAACCGTCATGTCTGTACGAGAAGACTATGGGAAGACCAAGTATAGTATAGCAATAAATACTTCTTGGCATCATTTTGCTGCTCTCTATGATTCTTCCTACAGATAAGCCAAAGTGTCTGCTTTGATCATAGAATCACCGCCACCAACCACAAAAATTAACTATATTTTCTCAATGATATGTAGCATTACTGGAGATGTTTGTATAATTTACAGATTCGTAATGCAGATAACTTTCATTTCATATGTTTATTGGTGTTTTTTTACCTTTATTCATGACAGTTCTTATCAAAATCTAAGTTTTTAGGAAAGAGCCTTACAGATCTTTTGATCTGGCTTTCACAAAAAATGTTTTACATATAGTTTTATATTTATATTTATTATATCGTATTTAAATTATTAGTCAGAAACAGTAGGTACATTAGACACGTTTGGGTACCAACGTCGTCAAAACGCTTCAGACTCTTGCTAAAATCAATATGTTAGTTAATGTTTTATATTTAACCCAGGTTATGCATGTTAATAATGGAACTAATAAGCAGATAGGTTGGGTCTTCGTAATCAGTCAACTCACTAACTCTTCGAGACCAAAGAGATACTTAAAATTTCATGGATATTACAACATCTTCAATGATGTAAACAAAATCAAGAACACACTCGTAATCTAAAAACGAAAATGACACAATCTATAAAAATTTAAAATGTCAAAATAAAGCCATCCTTATCCTTGTAAACTAAAAGACGTTTTGACTGATAATCTTATCCATCAACTAATCCACTCAATAAGACCTATAAATTGATCACAATGAGGCCTATAAATTCAGACAATTGGCAGCGGCTAGTATTGAAACAACTGAGGTGAGTTTCTTTATTTAAAAAAATTTTTATTTGGTCAGTAAAGGTGTTTGTTCTCCATTGGTTATTTGCGACTTTTAATAATAATTAAACATATAAATAATTACATATAAATAATTTTTAATTTTGATGTTGTAAAATCATAACATATTCTAATTCAATTTAATTCTAAATTACAGGGTGTTTCCAAATAATTGTTGCTAACTTTGGGATATTGTTCGTTATGTCAAAAGGAACGTAAATCATTATATAACTGGGGTCTATTTCTTTTCGTTTATTATATGTCTGTCTGTATGTGATTTTTACTAGAAAATTCATATTTTAAAAACGGCTTAACAAAATTCAACCAAATTTTGGTTAAATGCTCTTCTTGGTAGGTTCTTTTTAGATAACATTTTTGTTCATCTTTCCGTTTAAAAATGGCGGTTATTGAATGTTTTTAACTTCAAATATCTAAAATACCAGAAAATGTATACACAACTTTTTATAATATAAAATTTTGTAAATGTAATTATAAATCCATATCTGCTTTAACATTTAAAATCGTGTTAAAATTAAATGAACTATGACTGAAAAACGAAACACATGGCTAAATTTTGCTATCATAACTAATCAAAATTAATTCAAAATTTAGTCATAGTTCAGTTAAATTTAACGAAATTTTCAATATTAAAGCGGATATGGATTTATAATTACATTTACTACATTTTTATATATTTTAGAAATTTTTTTGTACATTTTCTAGTTTTTTTTAGATATTTGTGGTTAAAAACTTTCAATGGCCGCCATTTTTAAACGAAAAGATTTTATGAAAAAAAATTTGTTCTAAAAAATAACCTACCAAGAAAAGTGTTTGACAAAATTTGGTTGAATTTGGTAAAACTGTTTTTTAATATAAATTTTCTAGTAACAATCACAAACGGACAGATATAATTGCCATATAATATTTCCAATTCTAATACTTTGTATGATTTGAATATAATATATCCACAAAATACCAACTGTTGTCTTTATAGTACGAATGAATATATATTAGGAAATTTGACTTTCCTAAGCCCATGCATAGGTAGACGCCACCTACAATCACTAAAATTCAATTTAAACAATAATTTGAAAATTACTATAGTGCCGTCCGATTTTATTTTTGGACATGCATTATCCTCATTTCGATACGATGTAACTGTATTTTTTCTATATACTACTAACTATATAGAATTATATAGAACTATATAGAATAGTATAGTACTAACTATAATTTAATTGCACGAAGCGAGCGAAGCGAGTTGAATCCTTCATACTCGTGATTAGTCACTCTTTTGTTACGCTAACTCTTTTTTAACGGTTTAATGTATTGCTTTGATCTTTGCAGGATCTTCTAGCTCTTATTGTAAAAAGGGTGGTAATAAACTATAATTGGATTATTATTTTTGTATATTTCTATTTTTATTTTCCTGAAATATTTAGATATGTCTTGGGTTGGGTAGTAGGTGGTAAGAAACAGTAGCTCAACTGATTTTGTAGTCAAACAGACTACGGCCGGATGTTGACAATAGCAGCTAACCAAAACAACTGATTATGTCGTCTGAAGTCTGTGGTCTCCTGGCTGGCAGTGGCCGGTCAGTTCAGTAGTTCGTTTAATGGCGTTTGCGAATAAATTAGTTTTGAATTAAGAATTTTTGATTCCACATTTATTCGTTTAAAAAAAATTAAAACCATGTATTCAGTATTATAGTCAATGTACCTATACGATGTAATGGAAGTTGTAGGCCATATGAAAGGCTACACAGTCTGCGTCTACTTGGTTACGAATTTAACCTATGTAAGGTACGGTACGATGTAAACTATGGTTCAATAGACCTAACCATAACGTAAGTTATGCGTTAGCTCTATTACTTGTAAGTGGCGTATTTATTTGGGATTCTTTTTTACGGTGGATAGAGTCTGGCCTTATCTACATCCCACTCTTTCTGCCGTTTTTCACATTATTTTTTTAAATTTCAGTGGGATATTCTACCTATGTCTAGTTGCGTAGTCCGACATAATTATGGGTCAAATTATTGCCTGGTAAAAGCTAGTACAGTATCCGGTAAGACCTAGGCCAAATGTGAAAGTATTCTAGTTGGTTGAAATCCAAACAAACATTATCATATTTGTAACGTATAGCAGATTAATTGATTACAAGTAACTTACCAAACATCACCTAGGCCCTTATTTTATTCACCCTGAAAAAGAACTACTTACAAAATATAAATATACCTCTCACAATAACAATTTTTTAAATTTGTCTTTGAGTAGAGTTAAGTTTAAGAGAATATAATATGGGTAACCCCAGGGCTCTGAGAGGTCGGATATTTCCGGCTCAGAGCCCTGGGGTTACCATAGTAGGCTATGGGTAAAAATTTGATTAAGTCTTTAAAGCCCACTTACTTCGAACCTACGAAGGCATAACCGTAGTCAATGTTACTTTGAAGAATCTGCCACTGCCTTTCTTATTATCAAACATTAATGTAATGTCAAAATCGCAAATTAATATAGCTATGAAACTATGTTAGGATAACTAACCTATGACTGTTTTTATGACTTTATACATGAGTTGAAAAACAAAATTTGAGTTTTGCCACAAGCCTAAATATTTGTTGAACACATGACATGACAGCTGATTAAAAAAAATAATTGTTACGAAAAACAAGAACAACTAATGGCGTTTTCCCAATGGCACTTCCGCCATTCTAAACATTCCCGCACTTCCGATTTAACCAAAGTTACTGACACTAAGATTTTTTAAGACAAGATATCAGCACTTACAAGTCTCGCGCAAAAAGAATTGTTCAAATTATAACAAAAATTAGGCTATATTGATCCGTTACTGCTACGAGGTATTTTTTTATATAGAAATTAAAGTTAAGAATATCCTCTTTTAATTTATTGTCAGAATCAAAAATGAAGAAAAGTGAAATATGAAACTATGTTTACAATAACTAACCTATGAATAATAACCTACCTAGGCACTAAAATAAATTGAAATGTAGTAGGTTAGAAATCTTAATCTCTTACTGAAATAGGCCTTTTAAGGGTTGAAGTAACAATTTTAACCCACAGTGTAGGCATAGAACAACGATACATTACCCTCAGGCTGTTTGGTGACTAGTATTTTTGTTAGCTAGGATTGATTTTTTTAAATTTCACAGTTTCTTTTAGTGTCAAAGTCATGACCTAAGTTATTCAAACAATAACAAGTCATAATAATTAGATATGTATAACATTAGACTACACCTAGGCCTAACCAAATTTTTCATAAACAAAAACCAACATGTAACAGCGGCGTATACAAGGGGAATATCTCCCTGACACTTCAAAAATATATGTGAAAAACGGCAGAAAGAGTGTGATGTAGGTAAAGCCACACCCTATCCACGTAAAAAGAATCCCAAATAAATACGCCACTGACAAGTAATAGAGCTAACGCATAACTTACGTTATGGTTAGGTCTATTGAACCATAGTTTACATCGTACCGTACCTTACATAGGTTAAATTCGTAACCGAGTAGACACAGACTACGTAGCCTTTCCATATGGCCTACAACTTCCATTACATCGTATAGGTACATTGACTATAATACTGAATACATGATTTTGATTTTTTTAACGAATAAATGTGGAATTAAAAATTCTTGATTCAAAACTCATTTATTCGCAAACGCCACTAAACGAACTACTGAACTGACCGGCCACTACCAGCTAGGAGACCGCAGACTACAGACGACATAATCAGTTATTTTGGTTAGCTGCTATTGTCAATATCCGGCCGCAGTCTGTTGACTACAAAATCAGTTGAGCTACTGTTTCTTACCACCTACTACCCAAACCAAGACACATCTAAATATTTCAGGAAAATAAAAAATAGAAATATACCAAAATAATAATCCAATTATAGTTTATTACCACCCTTTTAGCGAATTTCCCCTACGGGGAAGAAGTTATTACCGTAGGTGGCATGGTAAGACTTAAGCCCAAGACCATGATAACTTTTCGTTTTGAGGTCCCCAGATGCCAAAAACACTATTCGATCAAATTTATAAATATGTATATTACCACATACACATCGTGGTTATATTTATATATATGTGTCCGTTACCACGATAACTTTTGAAAGAAACGCCCGATTTTTATGAAATTTGGCACAAATGTGGAGAGTAGCATTTATGACTTTAAGTTCGAAAACCAGATCGATCACACTATGGCAAGGGGGTTTTATGGGGGTTTACAATATTCCAAAAATCTGTTTTTTGCAAATTTGACCCCAAAATGTTAAAAACACTCAATTTTGATTATAGCCAGTTTATAGAGCTTAGAAAAAAAATGTAGTACATTGAATCATTAACCTAGGTTAAGTGGTTGCAGAGAAAATTAAAAAAAACTTTTCCCATGTTAATCTTATGGGAAATTTTTTTTTAGATTTTTCTCAGATAGTTTTACTAAAAACTTCACATTTATGTTTATTAATGTGTTTAGCTCAACAAAACAAACATTTTGGTGTTTTAATCGTTGTTCTATGTCCAACCGTTGCAGAGATATTCAAAGTGCTAAACACAGTACGTTGTCCAATGTTATCCTTATGGGGAATAAATAAATTTCTATATCTCGATTATTTATGAATGTATATTGATAAAACTTGGTATGTGACTTCAACTGGTTGTAGTATATTGATATTAGCACAAAAAACAAGTTTTTTGTTGATAGTCCCCGTAGCAGCAAACCTGCATACTCGGCCCCCATGTTATTCATATGGAGAATAAGTATAGTTGTATATCTCCCTTAATTATGAACCTAAATTAAGAGAACTTGGTATGTAGCTTCACCTGGTTCAGTTGTATTGATAATTGCAAAAAAACACATTACATATCTTCCTCGTTGCAGCAAACCTGCGTCCTCAACCCTAATGTTATTCTTATGGAGAATAAATAAAATGCTATATATCACTTATTTATGGATGTATTTTTGTGAAACTTGGTAAATAGCTCTATATAGTAGTGAGTCACATATACATGCATTGGAAATTCGCTGAGTACGCAGGTTTGCTGCGACGGGGGTATTATTTACAATTAAGAGCTAAAAGATCCTGCAAAGATCAAAGCAATTCAATAAACCGTTAAAAAGTAGTTAGCGTAACAAAAGAGTGACTAAACACGAGTATGAAGGATTCAACTCGCTTCATGCAATTAAATTATCTAAAGTTAGTAGTATATAGCAAAAATACAGTTACATCGAATCGAAATGAGGATAATTCATGTCCAAAAATAAAATTGGACGGCACTATAGTAATTTTCGAATTATTGTTTAAATTGAATTTTAGTGATTGTAGGTGGCATCTACCTATGCATGGGCTTAGGAAAGTAACATATCCTAATATCTATTGATTCGGACTATAAAGACAAAAGTTGGTATTTTGTGGTTATATTATATACAAATCATACAAAGTATTGGAATTGGAAATATTATATGGCAATTATACTATAACAGCCAAATCGTATGTTAAAATAAATAAGCTGGCATTTGGCACTATTGTAGTTTACTTTTTTTTATAGGACCGTAATGTTGAATTTGGAAATTATATCGGGTATTTACTTATGCAATAGCCTAGGATAGACATATCCAAATTGCAGATAAGTAGAATCATAAGCACCGATGTTAATTTTTGGTTGATTGCAACGAAATAAACAAAGAAAAACACAATTTTAACTATGTTATATGGGTAGCGGAAATTAAATTAGTGTGGTTATTCTTAGCAATAAGGTGGCTATAAAATATCTAAAAATCAATCAAAACGAACAGTATATATGAAGAAGTTGGTAATTGAATTGGTATAATCAATGATAATTGGTAGAATTTTTTCCAAATACAGTATATTTTTACAGTAATATTGAATTTGAAAAATGCAGGTGTAATTTATTAATGCATTGGCTTAGGACAGTAACATATCCAGTAACATAACCGCAGTAAAATTGGACCATAAACACCAAAGTTAGTTTTTTCTGGTTTATATATGTATAAACTATACAAAGTATTAAATTTGGAACTTATAATATATGGTAACTATAAATATAATAGTTGAATGCTATAATATATCCAAAATCAGTCCAATCTGCCAGTAAATAAAGAAGTTGCTAATTGAGACTATAGTAGTTTTCAAAAACCATTTCCTAATAATGGTTGTTAAATGCTTTTTTGAACTTAGAAAACAATTTGGTCTAAAATCAGTCAGACAGTCAGCCAGACCAAGTGCTTTATTTATTTTGATTATAATATAGGATGCAACAAATGTTTATATCGAGCACTGGGTTTAAATAATAGGAAATTTAAATTTATTGTATGTTTAATTTGTGTTGTAAATTTTATTTAGGAAAACATTTAGACAAACTTGTTTGTGTCCAAACATGTCATCCAAATCCTGTTATTAAATTACCTTTCATCACTAAAATGACATTATTTAATTAAGTACCAGTTTAAGAGGCTGAATTTCAAAAGTTTGTAAAATTAGACATTCCATAACATTTTCTGTATATACAAATTGTGAGATGAGGAATATTAAGGTTCTGTCATTAGAATTATTTTTACCATTATGTAAAGACTGACGTGCTATTGTCTGTTGCCATTTTATAACTGCTTTTCTCTATGAGGCGTTGTATTGACAGTGTTTGAGAATGAATATCGAATGGATGTTCACTGTTTAATTAACGAGTGAACGAAGTGAGAGAATCTATGTATCAGCATAGTCAATAATTCGTTGTCCGTCAGTGTGCCTGTGAGAGTGTGTGGGTGTGTTCGTAACCCAATAACGTAAAAAGGGCTGGACGGATCGATTTCAAATTTTATACACACATTTACGATTTAGTGCACTTTACGATACCAGTTCAAAAATGGATCACCTTCGTTTAAATATTTTTTTAATTAACATTTAAGAGTTGTAAAATTTCCATAAGGTAAAGCATTAGACAAAAAGCGTGGTATAACAATTTATTGAATGAACCAAGCGTAACCCTAGATAGATTCAAAAAGCTCAGTGGCTGTTTGTGTGTTTGTGTATGTGTATGTGAGCGTAAAAACTAAAAAGATATGTAAAATATATTGTAATGAGATTGTAATTAGATATTTAAGATTTCTAAGGGGTGACTCAAAGCAAGATTTTCTAGCCTCATTGAACCGGTATGCCGTAATAAGCATTCATATATAATAAACATATTTTTTGTTGTATTACAAAAAATACTATATTTATCCTCAGACTGAAAATGGGCCAAACTAGAAATATATTTGTTTTCTATAAAGTCCACTGGATCAAAACTATTTTCTTCATATTTGTTGTCGATATTTTTACTGGGACTTTCGTTATCATCAGTAATTTTTATCTACATTTTCTGAGTTCGCTCATCAGTTACGGGAATATTTAAGCGTACTTCTAGTAAACCTAAAAGTAACCTAAACAAATTGTTAAAACGCCAAGGTGATATAAAACTGTCAACTCAACCACCACAGTACCATGTGCCTACTCAAGGATATTTTGTATTTATCTGGCAAGTTTAATTTTGAAATTAAATGTATTAACTAGAGTCTCTTGATATCGGGATGAGTTTATTTTCCTCCTAAAACGTAGTGTAGTTTTACACACGGGAAGCAATAGGTAAAGATGAAACAGATATAATAAATATTAACAAAACCCCCACTATAATTGGTTTCAAAAGCGCAGTAGTTCCAGTAGGTTAAGGTCAGGTAATAAAATAAATAATGATTTTATCGATCCTGTCCGTACAAAGAGCATATGGGGAGAGCAAGTATAGGCTGGTGAAACTCACATCTTGGACATAATTTTGCTGCCCTACATGAATCTTCCTTCAGATAAGTCAAAGTGAATGCGTTGTTCATAGGATTGACGCTATTAACCAAAAAATTAAGTATGTTTCCTATATAATATATATCACTGCTGCAGGTGAATGTATAGTTTACAGATTGTAAATGAAGATAATTCTCATTTCACAGGTTTGATGGTAATTGTTTACCTTTAACCACGACAGTTACAGTGAAATGTCAAGGTCTTATCAAAATCAAAGGTTTTATGAAAGAGTCCTATCTCCTTTCTTATACGTTTACAACTGTTTTGGTTTGGCTTTCACAAAAATGTTCTTGTATGTAGTTTTTATATGTCATATATTTTAATGTATTTAAATTATTAGTTAGCAAAATAGTAGGCAAATTAGACCCCTGGAGGTCTCAACGAAGTCTAAATGCGTAAGACATTTCGTACAAACAATATTTTAGTTATTTTCTGATGTTACCCCCCCTAAACACTTTCTTAATAGGACTAATAAGCTAATAGGTTGGTTCCAACGTAATCAATCAACTCGCTAACTATACAAGGCCAACAAGGTCTTGAAATGTCACGGTTACTAAACAATCTTAAAATATGGAAACAAAATCAATCACATACTCGTAATCTAAAATCGACAATGAAAAACCCTTATGTCAAAACTAACCAATTCTTAGCCTTGTCAAATAAGTGAAGCCTCGACCGATAAACTTATCTATCAACTGATCCACTCAATTAGACCTATAAATCGATCGCAATTAAACGTTAGGGCATTGGCAGCTGCTGGTATTGAAACAACTAAGGTGAGATTCTGCGTTTAAGTTATAATTTAATATTTCCATACGTGTGCAGTTAACCCTAAACTAATAATATTATTAACAATCCTTTTATACAATTTATTATATATTATTTTCTATTAAACAGTATATCTGCCAGCGAAGTTATTATTTCACTGAGTGCATAAGAGATTGTTTAAGATAGTAAGTTTATGGTTGTTAACACATTTATTCAGTTAATGTATGTACCAGTAAAACATCACAGTTATAATATAGTTAATCTTAGTGCAATTTAAAATGAAAATTGATTACATCTTTTTACTAGAATTATATATATATATATATATATATATATATATATATATATATATATATATAAGTATAATACTGAAATAACAGTATTAAAAACTAATATATATTCATAAGATAAAATTCCTTACTTTCCTGTTTTTGTTTTAGTCCAAGATGAAGCTGTTGTTGCTGTGTGCTTTGGTAGGAGTTGCTTGCTCCCTACACATCGCTTACCCGGAAGAGAAAGAGGTGCAATGGGAACTCTTCAAGGTAATGTCAAATTGGATAGACATATATGAGAAAAACAACTAGTGGTGTTATAGTATGTTAAAACATAAGTCCATTTATTTCTGATATAACAAATTAGTCCCCGCTCAAAGTATCATAGTTATGATGTAACAGTAAGTATTAAACAAAAAATAAAAAATAAAATTTACAAAACAATGCTATATAAAAAGATTATTTTTTTGTATATTGGTATATATTATGGTATATATATACTATAAACACAGGTATATTAGTATATTGATATGAATTTTAAACTATTATATCCGTTTACAATTATTTTTAAGTAAGGTATTAAATCACTCAATCTTAATTAAATGTTAAATATGATCTTAGAAGAGACACCATAACAAGTGTGGGAAAGTTTTTGATTGTTCCCACATTAATATGATCTACTTATTAATTAATGTAAAAAACTTTTCTCATATTATTTTTACTTCTTAACACTGGAAAAATTACTCCATAGGTGTTAAACAATTACTTTAACTTGAAACACTTTTTGTTTTTATGTTAGGAAAAAGTATTTTTCAAAAACAAAATTATGAAAACAATGTCACAATAAATAATGTGGTATGTATGAAATTGTTGGTTGTAGATACTTCACACAATCCATAGTAGCCTGCCCTAGTAATTTATTATATAGTAGCATAAAATAGTTGTATTTAATGTCGCAAAAGTTTAATTATCGTATATACTTTTTAAACTGAATAACTAAACGTCCTACAAATTTAAATTTACAATATTTATTTATTTATTTATTTTTGTAAAGCAGGCTTTATGTTTCACATCAGCAAACATATTACCAGTCATTCTCTTATATATTTCAGAACTGCCAGATATTACGATACTAATGTAAATTACTGAAAATACTAAATGTATGTGGAAAACTAACGAAATTTCTTAATCTAATTATAAGTCAAATTATAATAGGATTTTATCTGGAGAAATATCACGCCAAAGACAAAGAAATATAGAAAAAATCCTTTTGTCACCTCTTGGATATTATCAGAACGGCTGTCTTGCAGTTTTTAGTGCTGTCAACTATAAGTAAAGATTAGGACAACAATAAAAAACCATCAATAGATTCAAAATGTAACACCTTAGGTAGTGTTGAGTGGTTTAATACAGTGGTTTTGAATGGTTTTCTAGATTAAATACGAGAAGGTCTATAATCATAAGAAGGAAGAACAGTCGAGGAAGGATATCTTCATGAAGAACCTGGACTTTATCCGCCAGCACAACAAGAAGTACGAGAGGGGAGAGGTCACATTCACCGTTGGAGTGAACAAATTCGCTGACCTGGTAAGATTCATTTGCTCACGCTCTGTAAGAATGTTTCCAAACAATTAATTCATTCCTACCTAATGTTTAATTTCCAACTTATAACAAATTCTGTTCGTTTATAGTTTTATTTAAATAGTGTAAATTGAAATATACAAATATATTTTCCTTATGAGGTAATCATTTTGTAGCTATACAGTATTATAATATTTTTAGCTAATGCTGTTTCCTGTGCTATTTTAAAATCAGAGAAACATTATATAGTGTTACCTAAGTACTTATAGTATATTTCTTAAATAAAATAGCATAGTTTTCAATTTCCAGCTTGAAATTATTAAGCCACATTTTTTTGTGTTTATACTATAAATACATGCCCTTCTATTGTAATAATTTAAAAATATTCTTAAATGTAATATAATAATTTGTAAAGATAAACAATCAATCCCATTTTATGACAATATTAATTTAGCCAATAAAGTCAGAGGGTCGTCTTAAAAAGTGGCTTATTGTATATATGAATTGTGTATAATATGATTTTGTGACGTTTAATAATATGCATTTCAAAGGTAGTTAACTTTTTAACTCACCCGTATACAATAATTTATCCATATACATAAATAAAAAAAGATTACGCTCTAAAACTGGAGGTTTTCAAATACTCAGTTTTCTAAATCATAACCTAACTGTTTTACAGATTTGGTTGTTCTATTGGTTGTTGATGATTTCATTTAACCTTTATAAATTTACCAGTAATACACTGATAATAAACATTTATTATATGTCACACAAATCCCCCAGACAAGCTAAATGGTATGTATGTTAGTCAGGAAAATACTTTGTCCATATATAGGGTAAAAGAAAGATCAGAAATAGGAACAGCTGTTTGCTTCCTAGACCAACGTGGAGTTCCGTGATCAGATGAACGGCTTCAAGCTGCGAAAGGGCTACGTGAGTCAGAACGACAAGTTTGAGTTTGACGAGAACTTGGAGTGTCCTAACTCCGTGGACTGGAGGAATGAGGGAGCCGTCACCCCTGTCAAGGACCAGAAATGTTGCGGCGCCTGCTGGGCCTTCAGTGCGGTCAGTGAATTGAATAATCTGTCTGGTACAAACATACTGGCTTAAACCTGCTATTTTAACTTAACAAAAATAATGTAATGGTTTAAATTGTAAAAAGTCCTTTTTTTTACTTGGAGGAAATACCGGGTTTTTATTACAGCATGACTAATTTAAATGGTATCTTTGCATTACCGTTCTATTAAAAAATCGATTAGAGCTGATTTATACACTTGATTATGGTAAGTCTTATCTTATCAGGCACAAAACGTCCGGTTGGTAAACTGATAAAGGCTTTTTAGAATTAAGGAAAAACGATTTGTTTTAAAACTTTATGCAAGTAATTTTAAAATATTTTGAATTACCAGAAAATCTACTGGGTGTAATGTATAAAAAACAATATATGTTAGGAGATTACATGTGAGCGTGATTTTTCACAGTTAAGAATTTATAATTAATTAATTCTTATTTAAAATTAATTTAAATAAGAATCAACTATCAGAAGTATCTTTAACGAACAAGATTGTAAATTAGTACCAATGAAAACATGGCTTATGCATCATACTATATCTTAGTGGTTTCGAAAAAACCTCTTTTTAGATTACATTATTTTTAAATTGAATATTTTGATAAATAAAATAAGCAGAGACATTGTCATTATTATAAAATATAGTTTGCTAGCCGAGTTTTTATATGGGAGCAGTATTTAAAAATGTAGTATTTGTTGCTGTGATGAATGAATCGTGTGAATATCGGCGTAGTTCCCTGTTATTTTCATGACCTCATTTACCATTTTTCCAAACGAACCTTTACATGAATCCCGTCCATTTCATAATAAAAACTGTTGAAAGGATAAATCATTATAATTTAAACATAATTAATTCTTGAAGATATAGTTCGTATTTAAATTAATTTAAGTTCATATCTCCTTTGCACCATTACTTATGAATTTTGCATTAATGTATAGTACTATATTATTTATTGTTTAAAATGTTAGTGCGGGATTTCACTATAACTGGTTCAGCTTTTACACCCTGGTATCCGATCTAGTATGTAAATAGATTATTTGTTTACATGTTTTGGTTCAAAATAACCATTTTCAAAACCAATAAATGTACACATTTTTAACAGCTCATGACAATGGAAAAAGGGAAGAAACCAAAGAAAATGTTTCCGGTATTAAAATGAATACATATAATATAAACGCCTACAAAGAAAAAGATTTTAACAAAATTAGTCTAAGTAAAATAACAGTAAAAAAAGAGCTTAGATACATCTAATAGCAGGCAGAACTACAAAAAGAGAAACAATACACAAAATCAATCTCTCTAGACAAAGTGCGCTGTGCGTCTTGCATTAACTGCACCAAAGATGTCCTTAATTGTGCAAAGTTTTCAAAGTATAACAAAAAATTTTCCCTAACTGCGCAAGGCCCAGGCCATGTATTGGTGAGTTGTCGACAGAAGGATTTTCCTTGTTTACGTGTCATCTTACCACGCCCGCATACCTAAGTCTGTCAAACACCTTGCTTCAAAACAACAGGATATTCTTACATACTGTACTTATAATGCAAGCTCCCAGTTCTGCATATTTTAGGAATTTTTAAAAAAAACCTATATTTTCATGGTTAGTGGATCAGTTGTAGTAAAGTTTTAAACGTGACATCACTACATTTAATTTAGTTTGTTACTACTCAGGTTTCTTTTAGGTTATACTACGCTTATTAAACACCCCTACTGCTAAGGTTACATTTTAAGTATGCATTTGAATACATGCATTTTAGTCACCATCTTGAAGCTATGATATTTTCCTAATCCCCTAAAGGCGCATTTACTTATATTTATTATGTTATGTAATTTTTAATTTGTTTTCATTATATCTTAAATGCACTATCTGTTGCTGGCTTTCTACCTTTTATAGTAGAACAGAGAATCCGTCATTAATGCACCCTATATAGATGGCTTGGGCTTTAATAAATTATTAAATGTTCACTTTTAAGAATTCTACAGTCAAAGAGGGCTGCCACTTTGCGCAGTTAAGGAACAACTCTAGCGATTCCCTGAAAGGGTTTGCGTAGTTCAGGATACCCCGGATACCTGACTTTTCGCAGTTAAAGCCTACCCGTACAGTGCCACCTGACTCCAATTATAGTTTGTCAACTACAACCAAACCCGATATATCAGATTAAAATTTAAACTAAATCAGCATTGGAGTTGTATGTAAGTTGGCATAAAACTCAGCAAATACAAAACGTTACAGTCTTGTTTATGATTAGACTGGAAGCTTGGAGGGCCAGACCTATCTGAAGACCAAGAAGCTGATCCCCCTCAGTGAACAGAACCTGATAGACTGCAGCTACACTCAGGGCAATCTCGGGTGCGATGGTGGCAACGTGAACGACGCCTTCGATTACGTCATATCGAACGAGGGCATTGCCACTGAGGATTCCTATCCCTACGAAGTAAAGGCGAGTACAGTTGTCGTTTAAAATAGCTACTTATTAGCACATTTCACAAACTAATAATTAAAACTACACTTTTATATGCTTACAAAATATTTCCCCCATTAATTCAATTTGCTTTAATAATTTATTTATAGCGAGAGTGATGTAGAGGAATACAACATTCTGTACGAAAAACCCACAGCTTAATCTAAAATTGCAAGATTTCTTATGAAACGGCATATACACTAAACGGCATATGTTGAGTTTATCTAAATTGTTTATATACATAAGAAAAAGAAGGGGACCAAGAGTGCTACCCTGAACAACACCATAATCAACTTCTGACATATCACTGAGCACACCATTTATTTAAACAACTTGTTTCCTGTCAGTAAGATAACTTTTGAACCAATCTAGCGCCACACCCCGCACACCTGCACACTCCAGTTTGAGAAACAGGATATTTCTGTCAATCGAATCAAACGCCTTTGCAAGATCTACAAAAACCATCAAGACTTTTTCATTTTTACTTATAGATTCTATAATACTTTTATTTATAACGAATAATGGATCTGACGTATGTATACCTTTCCTGAAGCCATATTGTTTATCTGATAAGATCATATTAGTTTCCAAAAAACATTGGAGCTGAATTTTTACACATTTCTCAAGAATTTTAGAAATAACACTCAACAAATAAATTGGTCTGTAGTTACTTTTCTCGTTTTTGTAGCCTGATTTAAACAATGGAATGACCTTAGATGTTTAAAATATTTCGGGAAAAACACCTACAACGAAACTTAAGTTTATTATATGTTTTATAGGGGGCAACAAGTTAGTTAAATTTGCTTTGAGAATCGAAATCGTAAAATCATCTACACCGGGAGCCGAGCCGCCACGCATCTCCTGCACACACCTGACAATCTGGCTATCGGTGACCGGCTCCAAGCGGAAGTCATGCCTTGCCCTGTACGCCGAGTCGTCCACCAACGGCGGCGCAGCAGGCGGCGCAAATCACTTGCTAGCTTCTCTCCTACTTTAGCGAAATATTCATTAAATGAATTTGCCACCGCCCTTACGTCGCCACCGCCAACATCCGACCCCTGAACAAACTGGATGATCGGAAAACTACTTTTAATCTTTTTCACACCACTAATTTCGTTAATTGTATTCCAAAACTTTTTTGGGTCCCCAGTACAATCAAAAGAACTTTTTGAGTATAATAAATCAATATTTAGTGGAGAATAAACGTGTTGACAAACCTAAAACACATTATACAAAATCACAGCTAATCAATAATTCACATTTTTCTTATTAATTAGATCACCGTAGTGATACTTCAATAAGAAAATCATTTGAGCTTTGAAGTCCATAGTTTGGGCATATCTAAGTTAATTTTTCACATTTCTGATATGTTTCTCAACGTCCTTGGCCTTATATGAATCGCCGTAAGCAATATTATCTCCTTTCTAGCTTTAGAAAGTTTATTTGGACCAATTCGCTTCCGGAATAAAATATTAAGATCTTTGTTCTTGTATAAACTCCACGGACGCAAAGTTAGTATTTGTCTGTGTTCGCTATTTCATTTGAACGATATTATTTATCATATCTAGGCTATATACAATGTTTGCATTCAGAAATATTATTTTATACGTTATGTAAACCTTAAATGTTCTTTACATTCCTACTATATACTCGGTAAAGATTTAATTAATTCGTTGTATTTGCTGCAGGACTGCGGCAGTTGCAGGTACGAGGTCAAGAACAAGGGTGCCACCTGCTCCGCATACAAAGTCATCACTTCCGGCAAAGAGGAGGACCTGCAGCAGGCCGTTGCCACGATCGGACCCGTGTCTGTGGCCATCGACGCCAGCAACGACTCCTTCGATAAATACGAGAGCGGTAAGGGGGCAGACGCTTAACACTTGTCTACACGTAAGACGCTGACACACACTCGGGCTTTCAAGCGACTAATGCAAACTAATTCTGAGTGAAAATTTGTAAAATTAACATCAATACCAGAACAAGGAAAAAAGCCATAATGTTAAAATCAATTATGTCTTTTGCAAAATTCTCTGTTTTTAAAATAACTACTATAAAATATGTCAACAACTTCAGATAGTGTATTAAAAGTCTCATCATTGCATTTAAGGGTGAAGAGGAATGATTACTAGCTCGGGAAAAACTAACGTCAAATAGTCTAAATGGTCTGTTGTAAAAATCAGGAATGTTTACATGTTTTAAGCGTTATTTATCCTCTAGCTCTTAACGAGAGATGATAGAACAGGACAAAATATGTTGTTAAATAAAATATCTTATGAACAGATATGAATATATCCTTACTTAGATATTTTTAAAATAATCTAATACTTGGAACTACACCATTCTTTTGGATATTTAATCTTAGTATGCTGATTTTGAGTTACCGACATAAACAGTCAACTAATAAATGCTGTCTAACAAATTAAAAACATAGAATGTCATTGTTGAAAATACCAAAAATAACCTTAGGCTTATAGAGTTTAAAATCAAAACAAAAGAATCATAAAATCCGTTCACAAACAACCAGTGATATTTCAAAGTAATACTAATGACATGCATTATAAATATGTGATTTCCTGAGAACAGAGACTAAAAACATTGTATTATATATAGAGTGGTATTATCCATTACTAATAAAATGTTGTGATAAAAATAACGACAACAATGGACTTTGAGCTATAATAAAAACTGCAGTGACATTAAACTCGCAGGAAGGAGGTGAATCAGTGAATGAAATCTGATGGTCATTAGTTAAAAGGGACGTAGTTAAAAATTACTACAAGTAATATAAATGAATTGTCTGACCGTTTCCGAGAAAAGCTCAATTCCCCAGATATTAAAATCTGATATGAGAAGGTGTGCCCTTGGCTGCTTGCTTGCAACTCTGATCTCAAAAACGGCCCCAATAATTTCTTTTAAAAGTTTCAATTAATTATTTGGGAGGAAAGTTCAAAACAGGTCTCATCTTCAACAAAATCTACGTAAAAAACATAATTTTAAAATAAAACTTATCTCTTACAGATTTGATTAAAACAAAAGAGATACAAAACTGTCATGTCGTTATTTAGTATATGGTTTCTATAGAAGTGTAAATTAAACTATTAAATAAAGATTAAATATAAATTAGACAAATACTAAATATATTAAATTTGTGTATAATGAAAATATTGCCTGAAGTTACACTAAGTTATGTTAACAACTGAAGTTACACACGTAGAGGATGGAATTGAATGAATTAAATCTGCTGAACATGAGGGGCTGGGGTGAAAAATTAGTCAAAAAGTCTAAGTGATCTGTTGTATAAATTAGGATTGTTGACATATTTTAAGCAATTTTTATCCTCTAATTCTTAACGAGAGATTATAGAACAAGACAAAATATGTTGTTAAAATTAAATGTCTTATGAACAGATCCTTCCTTATATTTATGCATAATCCAATACGTGCAACTACAACATTCTTTTGGATATCTATTATTAGTATGTTGGTTTTGAATTACTGACATACAACAGTTAAGTAATAAATGCCAACTAGCAAATGAAAAACATAAAATGGCGTTGTTAGGTACTGGTAGTACCAAACAACCAATTTCCAATTTAGAAATACATCTCTCTAAATCAGAATCAACATTCTTTTGTTTCTTTCTTCCGTATGAATTCCTACACTTTTCCTCTGGTTGGGATAAAACTTTGCATTGTAATTTAGGTTAACCCATGAAGTTTTAATCCATAACCGAAGTCGAAAACATTAGAGCTCCACCCTACCCCCTGCAATTTGAAATAATTTGTGTAACCTTATGAAAAATTATTATATTTTGGTTTCCATGGTAACAATTATTATACAACTAGGAAAAGAAACACGAATCTCCAGGAATCAAAAAGAAAAGCAAAACTTAGTCGCGAGAACCAGCTAGTTACTTATAACCTTTCTGACTAAATTATAAAGATTGTTTGACCTTCTGTGGTTTCTAGGAGTGTACAAGGTGGCCAACTGTTCCACCGAAGCAAAAGACCTGGACCACGCAGTGTTGGTTGTCGGCTATGGCACTACCAAGACGGGCGAAGATTACTGGCTGGTAAAGAACTCCTATGGTACAGACTGGGGCATGAATGGGTACATCATGATGGCGAGGAACCAAGAGAACATGTGTGGCATCGCCTCCGATGCCAGCTACCCTAAAGTCTAACCATCACCTTTTTATTATTTTATAAATGTTTGATTGTTTATAAAAATTAGTTTTTGTTTTAATAAAGCATTTTTTTTGTAAAACGGAGGGTTTAGTTTATCATCCATGTTTTTGGGAATAAATTCAATGCTAAACTAATTCAATAAACTAATCTTACTTTGAAATTTAGTAGTGGAGAAATGAGACTTTTGGTTCATTTGATTGACAGCTTCCGGTTATTTGACTTTTTGTGACGTAGTTGTGACGTAGTTGGCGACGTATTAGTGACGTCATGTAAGTAAGGTTAGTTCAAGGTCATCCTGAGGATTTTTTAAAAAAGAAATCCTGCACAGGTTTGATTCGATAAAACTATCAAATGAAACCTGTGCAAGATTTCTAACTTTTATTTTGATTTCTTCATTTACAATAATACACATCGAATAAAAAAACATGTGCAAGATGGTAGACTTAATTCTAACTATTTATTTATTTACATTATATACACATAGACAATGATTGTCGGAGAACCGTCGATTCTGTGGTGGCCGTTGCTTCTGTAGATGGGTAGGGTACACATTATCCACAAAAATACTTCATTCTAGGCGCGGTTAGAAGTGATGATGGTTGCCACGATGAAGTCTCCGATTCCGTAGAGCTGTCGACATTGAATGAGGCGAGAGGTTCATACTCTTTAAGATTATATCTATTCCCCTGTGTCGGTGGAAGTGTGTTTGCGGGTGTTCTCCAGTGTTCTTGTGTTAAAGTGTGTTTTGCAGTAATATCCAATGTTACTTTGTAACCGTTTACAATCAAAACGTTTAAGTAATCGGAAAGTAGTTGCAAATCATGAACTGTAGAAAGATGAACAGTATTGTAGTGGACACATTTAATTTTGAGAGCCATGATGTTACCTCGTGTACGACTACTTGGGGAGTGAGCTTCCCACCTCTTTGCCTTCCTTTTATTTGCACCCCCTCGACTTTATTCACACCTACGATATGAATTTTTTTCATCACGCAACCTATTGGAGTTCTGCAATGCAATGGTTATACATCAGTCCACAATCAGCGCATGTACAACAGTGTCTACAAGAAAAAACAATTCTTTCTCAGAGGATAAACTTACTACACATTCGTTTCCTTCGCTCTTATTTTCTTCTGTTGGTGTTACTGAAGTTTTAACAGGATGAAGTTTATATACTCTCCGATGGTTTTTTACAAACTCTCTACCTTTTTGAACTAACAGATAAACACACCTGTCAACCCATCGTGTATGTTCTTCCCATGGGTTATCTGTCGCTTGCCAATCCTGCAATCCTCCTCCGCAATTGTAACAAACGGTCTTATCATCTTGCCCCACGTAAACGAAACCAGCATCTGAAAACTCCATTCTAGACTTGTATGTAAACGAGTCTTTTGATGCTGCATCAAACGTATCCTATCTCGATTGTAACTGTGCATATTTAGGAAATCTCATTCTCCTCTTTACTACTATATGTTCCATTTTGTTTTTGTAGGTTATACAAAAGAAAATGTTGGCAAATGTCGGAAGTATACTGACACGGCCTAAGCGTGTAGGACGGGTACATACCCTTCCCCTCCACAATGTTCCCCCACCAACTCATTGTCAGTCTGTATGAAAGTGATAATCCTTTAATCAATACAGCGCATTTTTTAAATTCTGAATCTAGGTCAAGGTCATCAAAATTTTTTTTTAAAGATAAAATTTCAATACTTGGAGTTTATACTAATATTTTAGTTATTTTTTATTTTTTTATTTATTTTTCACATAAATTACATTTAAAGTTTTATATGATATTGGCTTAATCTAACAATGTGAAGTTCAGGACGAGGTCAAATGCGGAGATAGCTCGGTAGAGTTGTTCCCACTGACTCCGTGTGATACTATATACAAAGTTCCAGGTTCGATATTTTGCAGATCTTCATTTTGAAGCAGTTGAACAAATCTCTTGGGCAGGAAATTTTGGAATTTTGCTTCATCTCCTACTGCGTATGGAGCATCGCTTAAATATACAAGAATAGCGTCTCCCACTGATGTTTCAATCTTCCTCATGTCGTGCACGATGTAATGTTTGTTTTCTTTGATTTATGAAGTTTTTCTTGTTGGTAGTATACTTGATTTTGATTGTGTGTTAAACTGATCCACCAATGTTTGCAGAGATTTCTGTGATGCCATCTTGATACGTGTTCTCTCGTTAATACTGACGGTGGGTCTCCTTGCTCCCCCCACTTTTATAACCTCCAGTCCCCCCTCCACTTCCCCTTCCACTCTCCATTGTACAAGGATGTAGAAAAGCAGCTGGACGATAAGCGTTCTTTACAGCGCAATGAAATTGTGTGTGTTTATCATTGTTTGTTAAAATACAAATATTATCCATCTCAAATTCTAAACACGTATCCATTTTAACATCTATTACATCTTTTGTAGTATAAAGCTATATCCAATTGCGCTTTTCTAATCCTTTTGTATAAAGTCTTGTAAATGTACTGCAGTAGTGATTCATAATGCTTTCCACTTCTTCAAAACCGGTAAAACCTTCACCCCAACCAATGTGATGCAAGTTTCTTGCTAACAACTTATTTTTCCTTTTGGATTTGGAGTTTAAGTTGTTAAAAAGAAATGGAGGTTTGAATAAAAAATTATAAATGACATATGTTTGCAGGTCTAAGATGATTAGTTCTTTAACAATGTATCTATTATTGTTTCCACGAAAAGCTTGAAATTCAATTAAGCCAGACTCCTCCATGACTCGGATGATGACTGAACTGTTTCCACACCACGGTAGAGCTTTTATAGCACAGGACAAATAGTTTTCAGCGCGTTGATGTTTATTTAACGTGGGCACCATCCTACTTCTTTGTAAAATACAGGTCATTGCTGCAGAAAATATTTGAGTCTCAAATACAAAATAAAATGTGACTGGTTATTTTGGTTCAGCATACTTTAAACTAATACTTAAAATGTTGGTCCACTCCTATTGTAAAATGTTTTTGTAACCATAAATATGTATATGCGTAACAATTTTAATTTTCAGACTCGCCAATTCGCCCCAAAGTAGAATTGAAATATTGTAATCATGCATTATTCATTATCCATCAATTTATTCACATAAACGTCACAGACCTGTTCCCGAGGGTGACAGTTAATAGAGGTTTTAATGTAGTTATAACATATTTATATATAATTCTGTAAGCGGAATTTGTAAGTCAAAATTGTGGGAGTTTGGCAAATTGCAGGATGATGGGTCAAATTAAAGGTCTCGATCTCAGGGACTCGGGAAAAATAGCAGTATTTCCAAAAATGTACCAGCAAATGAGAAATAATGCAAACATCCTCCGTAAGAAAAGCGTGGGAATTTTAAAACGTCTGCTTTGTTTACATTAAAACATGTGATCGAGTGTCTACTTTGTTTACTAACTGACAGTAAAAATTCGTATAAGGCAGAGTATTGGAGCAAGGTTAGGGGTAATGGCCCCTTATATTCACTAGTTATATTCTTCTACATTACGAATTTATTATAACTCATTTTGACATAGGGCCAATAGAAGTTTCATAATTATTTCATAGGAAAGTCTGTTTTAAATGCACTTTTCAATTTGTCTCTTAGCTTTGCTAGTGTAAGTTTTATAACTTTTTGCATTGATTAATTCATTAAAACACCCATATTTTAGTCATGATTAGATTAGATACGGTACCTGTTACCACTGCTCAAAAGTTGTTATTACATTTTCAATAATATTCTCCCAGTTCAGACCAATATGCTGTACCGTATGTAATATTGTGAAATTTTATTAATTTATTATTGTACTTTTCTATAGTCAAATCAAATTCATACCCCTATCAAATGGTTTCTAAAAACACATTAAACATTCAAAGTGATACCTAAACAATCTTTATCCACAACTTCCTAGCAAATATTTTGTTGATGGAATACTCACTTGAGAGACATTGTGTTGAATTGTAATCACTAGAGGAACACTAGAACGATGTTGGCGGTCCTTGGAGGATTAATTAATTGCTTTGCATAAATTGCTTCATATAAATGCACATCAGAGCTGAAGTGTACAAGTTACGTTTGGAGTGTGCAACTGAGTGAGTAATGTCATAGTGACTTATCAGTCAAGGTCAAAAGGACTTATCAGTCACTCAATCCAGTTAGCTTCCCTCTCTCGATAACCGTGATCAACTTTATGCAGTGTTAGGCAAAATCTGTCATTTTTTATAACCTTAAACATTGTTTTAATATGTAATACTCTGATTATAAAATAATTCTCGATTTGAGACTTTGTAATGATGTTTTCCTTAAAACAAGTATGTATAAAATTGTTTTTAACATGATATATAGAAACAAGTGGATGTCCTTGTTTGAATAGAAATAAATATTATTGTAAAAATTATAACTTATTGTGCTAAGTTCAAATTTGATTCATTGGATACTTTAAAACGTGCCAAATCTGATATAAAGTTCTTCAAATTAGTAAATTACTATTACTTGTGTTCAATAACACAATTGCCTCAAAGGCAATTTCTGCTACTGAAGTGTTTAGTCTCCCCTATTGATAATTTCCACTACACAAAAATGGAAATATATTTTTTTAAGGTTTAGATTACTTGGACTTCAAAGATTTCTTATGGTGAGTGAAGAGAGCACAGACAAAATCACTCAGTACTTATGTAAATAAGTTTTAATTTTGAAACATTGAAAGGAAAATTGAATAATATTGGGGGAAATATTGTTTTGTAAAATAAATAAGACTATTTGTTTTTTAAGATGGTGGGTAAATTGAAAAATCCGTTTTTGTGATAAATTCAATGCAATTGAACACTGTCAACAGCCATTCAAAGCAAACATAAATCATAATATCATGTGTAAATAAATCTTAAAACCACTCAAGAATGTAACCACTCATGTTAGTTGTATCTAATCCCTTATCAAAGACTGCTGATTTTAAAGTACCCTGTGCATTTTGAGTCTACCATCAATCACGTTCATAGAATAGTTGACCTATTATATTAGTTTTGGAAAATACCCTGTCCTATATTTTGTTATTTTTATATTACACATACCGTAAACATCGTAGCTAATGTTATAAGTTTGAAAATCTTTGATGATATTGTTAGTATTGGATGTAACGTTATGGTTTCGATCTCTTTTCTGTTACGCAAACGGATAATTGAGCACCAATTATCAAAATCATCTATCATAACCACTGTCTGCATGCAACACCTGATCTAACAAGTATCTATAAAATAATAGCTCTATACAAATGATTTGAATCTTATTTTTGTGATATACATTGCAAATTACGTATAAAGTTGTTTTATCTTATGTGTTTGCCTTAAATACTTTTTAAAATCAAAATCGGTACTTTGTGACTTTCATAGTTTAGAGTAAACTATAAATGGCCTGGGTTTAAACATGTACATTGTACAAAGACCAAACCGAGCAAAGCAATGTCTTCAATTCATTAATACAAATTAATATAGCACCTAGAACTGTAAATATCAACTGTTATCATAAATACATTCAACAACAGTATATAGTGATTGTTAACCGTATGAGTTGTACCATAATTGATAAATAAATCAAACAACTTTACATACACTTTCACTGTAATGAAGACTGCCTCACTTAAACAAATTAAAAAATTGAAGAATAACAATACATTCAGATACTTTAAAATTTGTGGGCATTTTGAGTCTGAATAAATCATTTCTTAAACAAAGAGTATTTGAAAGTAATTGTTTATAAGTCTCGATTATTTGATTTTTAAAGCTTCAATTATTTGTTAATGTCTGCTGACAATTCAGGGAGGTTCCTATTATATCAATTAGTGTTTGAGTTTTTAATCACTTTTTTAATTTTATCGAATTTCCCCTACAGGGAAGAAACTATTACCGTAGGTTTTATGTTAAGATTTAAGCCCGAGACCATGACAAATTTTTTTTAGGTCCCCAGATGACTAAATCACTATTTGTTCAAATTTATATATATATATATGTGTGTGTCCGTGAATGCGATACCTTGAGTAAAAAACGTCCGATTTCGATGAAATTTGGCTTAAATGTGTAAAGTGACATTTCTTACTTTAAGTTCGAAAACCAGAAAAATCGGGCCATGGAAAGGGGGGTTTATGGGGGTTTTAAATTTTCCAAAAATCAGTTTTTTGCAGTTTTTACCCTAAAAACCCCCAGGGGTTCAAAATTAAACCAGTTAATTTTGGTTTAAACCATGTAATAGAGCTTAAGAAAACAAATAATATGGTATTTTGAATTATTAAGCTAGGTTAAGTGGTTGCGGAGAAAATCCAAAAAAAACCTGCTCATAAAATCTCCTATGTTAATCTTATGGGAAAAAGGGTTTTGGCTTTTCCTGAGTTAATTTTAATATAAAATTCACATTTGCTTTTACCGATCAATTCAGCTTCAGAAAACAATCATTTTGGTGTTTAAATTGTGATTCTACGTCCAACCGTTGCAGAGATATTCAAAGTGCTAAACACAGTACGTTGTCCAATGTTATCCTTATGGAGAATAAATAAAATTTGATATCTCCATTATTAATGAATGTATATTGATGAAACTTGGCACGTGGGGTCACGTAGTACTGGTATATTGATATTTGCACTAAGAATTGATTTTTTTTTATTATCCCCGTAGCAGCGAACCTGCGTACTCAGCCCCCATGTTATTCTCATGGAGAATAAGTAAAATGTAATGACTCCCTTAATTATGAACATAAATTAATAAAACTTGGTATGTGGCTTCACCTTGTTGAGTTATATTGATATCTGCATAAAAACCCATTTTTAGTTTCTTGTTGCAGCAAACCTGCTTACTCAACTCCCATGTCATTCTTATGGAGAATAATTAAAATGTTATATAGTGCTTACTTATGATTGAATACTGATTAAACTTGTTATGTGACTTCACCTAGTTAAATTATATTTATATTTGCATAAAAACCAATTGTTTGTGTTCCTTGTTTCAGCAAACCTATGTACTCATCACCAATGCTATCCTTATGGAGAATAATTAAAATTGTATATATCGCTTATATATGAATATATTTTTATGAAACTTGGTATGCGGCTTTATATGGTATTAAGACATATATTATGCATTGGAAATTCGCTGAGTACGCAGGTTTGCTGCAACGGGGGTATTTTTTAATATTTTAGCAGCCTCTTTTTGCCTTATTTGCCCATCCACATAGACTAAACTATAGGTCTGTGTGTGAAATGTATCCAGCAAAGAGCAAGGGGCAGGTCAGGGGGGACCCGGGTCGGGTGATCTGGACGGTAACAGGGGCCCACACCACCCACCAGGCCTGGCCCGTTAAAGCTGAGTAATGGCCCTTACTGTAACGGCCCCTGGCAAGGTACTGATAACATTTACATGCCAGGGCTGGGATTCAAACCCACGACGGGGCCGCTGCCATGGTTCTGCAGTCTGTAACCTTGACCATTACGCCAACAAATCGTGACACAACCTTGTATTTTTTGTTTAAAATGTTACAGTTGGTTTATATTTTTCTTATATTTTTTTATATTTTCTATATTTTTTCTAAATCAAGCTCATTTGAATAGGAGTAATTCAGGGGAGGGGGCCCAAACATTTGAATAAAATGTTATTGTAATGTGTAAAAGGTCGTGGTAATCATAACTGTCCCTATTTCTACTCTTCCCTCACCCCAAATTGAAATACTGTAATTATGCTTATCCTTGGTTTTTGTCTCAAACCAAATGATAGATAGTTCTCAAGGTCTAGGTTACGCATCTGGGTTGGTCATTTAGCCAATTTATTGGATTATTATTATTATTATTCAAATTATTTTTAATTTCAGAAATGAGCTTACACAGGTGCATAAAATGTGACTTCTTATAAATATATCATTTGTATTCAAGTTATTATACGAAAAATTTGCTCAACCGCTCGTGCCCAATCGTTAAAGCAACCCTTTTTTGGAATTGTTTGTCCATTACCCTACTAATCAACATGTCTCATTATTTTTATATGTATTGAACATCGAAATTTGTCCATGCCAGCGGCATTTTATTTTAGAGCGGTCCAAGCCCCTTAAATGTTTGTGGACAATTCAGGATTTTATTGTATTGGTATTGTGTGTTTTGCCCTTCCTTAAGAACAGTAAAATAAATAAATAAACAAATATTGACCAATACGAAGTTTCATATATAACAGCGGTAGTAAAATTTTGTTTCACAGTTATTTCAGGAAAGAGGAACCACTTGTGTAGAAAGGAATTTTCCAGTACCCACTTTAAATTACTAAACTAGTGTATTCCCAGTTAGTTCTCCTAGTCATTGTTGTTTGTTGTTAGTGCCAGGGGCACAAACACAAGAACTAAACAGACTCAGGCGCTAAAACCTCATTTGTAGCCCAGGGATGGCAGCAAAAGATATGCAGACAGCAAGTCCAGGGACATAATGAAGTCAAAAAGAAGGGATTCCCTGCGTCTGGGCCTGCGGGGCCCGTAACAGGTACATCACATCAGGTAAACACATCAGGTAAGCCTGATATATATATATATATATATATATATATATATATATACAAAGTAAGGCAAGGGAAGTAATAGTAAATATACGCAAAAGCACAGCCAATCCCTATACAAAAATGAGACACAACATACCCCCATGAAACTTGCAGAAAAAGTTTGTAGGAAGTACCAATGGACGAACGAAAATTTCGAAAGAAATTCTGCAAACATATGCGTTATACTTTTTGATTTGACACATCAACCTTGAAAATCGGTTCGATAGCCACTAAGATATTAGCGTTTCAACTGTGCTTTAATACATAAAATACCTCATTGCAGTAAAAATGGTTAGAAAAGTTTTAAAAAATACTGCAGCAAATGTTTCTTGGGTGTTTCATAGATTAAAAGATACTTAACTTGTATATTCAGCTATTTATTTCTGTGTGAAAGATGAGAAAAAAATAAATTCTACTTTTATAAAACATTCAAAATGATTTACAGCTTCAAGATGACCAGTGACATGACCAAAAATGTGTAGAGGCCAGTTGCTTATCCTATTTTTACCGAGGCCCCGATTTGATAACAATGTAGGACTAAGTATTTAAAACTAATATAAAATAATTGATACGCCATGTTTGCCTCCTTTATTCCATGTTATCGAACACTGGAAAACAGACGATAAGAGTCTACGTACCACCACGGTTTATATTGCAACAATCAGCAAAAAGTTGGTTTAGACTAGATGCCGACTCAAACCCTCACTCACAGCTCCTAGAGTAAGGATAAAGGCTGTAGCAACAGCTCTGAAGTCTGAACTATCGAAACTATAGCCAGAGTTCTCCACAAAGGAAAATATTGCGAGGGAACGGAAGCGCATCCGGGAATTCACAATGCCAAGGAGAGGGGAACCTGAGGCGAGCGGCGGTGAGAGTAGTTCCCGTAGACGCCACGGTGCGCAGCGCAACAGAGCGCTAGCGTACGTAGGGCCCCGAAAGAACACTTGCATAGAACCAGATTGTGGGGTCTTCCAAAATTTACGAAAAATGATCGTGTTGAGCTATAGTATGATTTTAACTCGGGGGCCCTGTGTAATGCCCCACAATTTGTGCGGACCCCCGAGTCTGGCGAGTTGAACACACAGGAACCCTTAGGAAGATGGGTCCATACACACACACACACACACACACACACACACACACACACACACACACACACACACGCAGAAATCACGTAAAACCACTTTTTTGGGTTCAGGGAGAACCACAACGAATATTTCCACTAACAACTCAAATTTGAAAAATTTGACGAAAACAATACTTTACCCATATACTACGTTTAGGCGGAGAAAGTAAAAATTGGATTTTATTAAAACAACAGCGCAAGTGACACTTGTTAAAATTAAAATTTAAAAATTAAACTAGTTTTAAAACAAACTATGTTGGTAGGAAGATTAATTAGTTCCTGATTTCCTCCTCTTAGTCTTCAAAAGCGGAAAAATGCAATAAGCGTCGAGTCACATCACACATCCGTAAAGCCGACTGTTGTTCAATCGTAAAAGGAAAATAAATGTTATTTCTTGAGTAATAAAGAACAGGAAGTTGCCAGGAGACCCGGAAAAGTAATAAATTGCATAAATGCGATTTTTAAAATATAATGATTCATATTTCTGGCAATATGTTAACTAAGAAGTGAAATATGACAACGTAAAGATAAGATTGTCCTTTTACTTACATATCACTCGTTTTAGATGTTTGAGTCTAAACACGATGACGTTTCACATAATAACATGCTTGAATATTTGTAACAGCTCTGTGAACTTGAATTATATAATGGGTTCTAAAATGAAGCGGGTATAGTACATTTCTATAAACATTTAACAACAACAATAACTGGATATAACTTTGAAAATTTATGTTTTAAATAATAAAAATGAACTATGCAAACACAACGAACATAAACTTGATAAGTAATTAATAGTCATAAAGCAGTATTTTTTAAATAAACTATATTAACAGGTAAAAATAATCATGCAATATTTTCCATCATCTACAACCTAAATCAGAAAATAAAACTTTATTTCATTACTAACCTTAGTTAAGAAGTGGATTTTATTGGTGCAACTTTACAAAAATATCATAAACTGGTATATACGGTATATTGATTACTCATGTTAAGCCCAAAATATTTATTTTAATTTTATTATTTTATTTACTGTATTATATTTATCTATAGTTGGTCCTACGTAAAAATCGGTAACTGCAATGAAATTTGGAAAAACCAGGATTAATAATGGGAGGTACGGTATGTAAACAATTATTCATATAGTTCCTTTTCAGTATGGCTATGCTATGATAAAATTACCACCTTATTGTCCAATAAAACCCTTTATCCTTCTAAATATACTGAAATATATCAGATTATCAACTACAAATATGTGCTCCAGAACTTGGTATACATATTACTAATGGAAATATTGGCCGAGAGGTCCCCTGATAGGAACCGATGAAAAGAGAGTAAAGCAATACTGCAGTCTCCTTCTCTCTTCATAACCCAATATTTTCAGTCTTGCCACCATCAATTAATGTCATTTGGCCATCATACACTAGATGTTCCTTTCAGCATATTAAACTACTTTTAACATATTTGTCTCATTTTTTATTATTCTATTTTTTTATATTTTGGGCAGTAAATTCTTTTCAAACATTTCTTAACATTTATTTATATGTTTTTTGTTGGAACTTATAGTTCCTTTAAAATTTAAGGAAACTTTAAGGAAAATTTATTCATTACAATTTTATAAAACTTAGAAAGTACACAATTACTGGTTAACTATAATGTTGTTGTTCCTTATATTTGTTATAAGTTACATTGCCAAAATCATTTGCCGATACCTCAAAGGGATAGTGCTTACAGCATACTTCCTATTTGTAAATTCAGGTTTGTTATTTAATTTATGGAAATTTTTTTACATCTAAATACCACTACTGCCGTATAGTAAATTTTATTTCAGTGAGTAGACAAATTTGCATTACTAATTATTGATAAGTAGTCCTGTTTCTCCGTACCAGTACACAAGCCATGCATTTATAGAGAAATGTTCTCCCAACAAAATAATAAATGCCCCTTACTTGATAAAATATAAACGTTTTGCTACAATATACATTACAAAAATTAATAATGAAAATAATTATTCTATAGTTTAAATTACATACCGCGTTTTCTTGTATGAATGAAATGTAAAGTGTATGAATGAATCCATAGTGTAATTTCCTTAAAGTTATGTGGAGATATAAGAATCCCATACACCAAGTAACATATTCTAGTCGTTCTTCTGTTATAGTACCCCTCCTATGATACTTCAACAGTAACGGCGGACTGGTCCCCAATGTTATGGCCGTATCGCTGTAAATGCTCCAGGTGCATCGATCATGAACGATCTATATTCAAACGGTGCGGCGTTCTATATGACGTTCGTGGCAGAGAATTTTATAAGCATCTCTGTATAAAGTATCCTGTTATTTCATTTAACATCCAAAATTATAGTTCGAATTAAACCAATATACAGCCATCACCATCACTAAACTACATAACAACCTGTATTTGTACCAACACAGATCAAAGTAACAGATTGCAATACAATTATTGAATCAGAAATAATATTTTTCTAGGGTTTAGTGTGTTAGGACGTTAGATTTTTTCAGGTTACAAGGTTGAACATTGTCCAGCAGGAATAGAACTAATCAGATCTTAAATGAATATGTCGAATTTTATAATAGGGCAAAATATCATATTATTGCATAGTTAAAATTCAATACAGTGTATTTTTGATAAGGAACAAAATAGTTTTATCTCTTTAAAATGTGTCTTTTATTACGGTTTAATAAGTAATTTATGGTTTAACGGAATGATGGAAAGAAGGAATATAGATAATTCTGCACACATAAACAAGAAGGGAACTATTTGATTTGGTATTAAGGTAATTAATACCTTTGCGTGTGTATCAAACGAATACATAGTGTTTATTTCACTAGTCGAAGAAGAAATTTCTGAGCTCAGCTCTGATTGTAAAGGTACTTGCTATAAAATTATATAATCACTGCACTTGTACAAGCATATTATCTAACAATATTTGAAATAGACGAGTTTATTTGTTGAAAACCTGAAATGCTATTTACTTTAATCAAAGACAACGATTCCGTATTATATGTGCTTTTGTTTATTTGTTGACGTCGATTCAAAAAGTGTGATGAAATGCTCTGTTCAAAGATATAGGAACAAATTGTGGCACTTAAATTATTATTTTAAGAAATCATTTATGTTTTAAAAAACATCTCTTGACTCATTAATACATTATGCTAATATTCTAAACATGATTGACATTTGTTTACGCTTTGTTTGGAAACGGTGCAAACCCTCGTCTTGTTACTCTCTAAAGTTCATAGAAAGCATCAGTAATGAATAGCCCAAAGGCCAATGGAAGCTGCGACCAGTATTAAACCTTCACGATATTTTCACATTTTGATCTGAGCCGAACTAACGATTCCGAGGTGAGCACACCAACCACTACAATAAAGACAGCTGGTGTCTCTACTACCAACCTAGTCCTCATCTCTTTCAAAATTGAACAGAGAAACCTACTTAAAACTAAAATATCCATGTGGAATATCATGTATAAAACGTGTACCAGATTGCTTTTACATTAGTAAAGTCATTAGTACAGTATTAATTAGTATGAAGTCAGATTAGTATGTCATTAGTAGAATTCATGGTCCAGTTATCTTCATAAGTGAGGTAGAAGCAATCTAAATAAAACAATAAGTTATGAAAAAATAATGGTGAGAGGATCATTTAAGTAATAAAATAAAAATCGTTACTGTGCAAACCCCTTCTACGCTAACCTACTCTGAGCATTAAAGTATTGCCGGACGAATAGTGGTGAAAAACACGTGCTAGCCTAACGGATAGCGTCTTGGACTTCGGATCAAGGGTCAAATCCTTGGGTGTCAATAAAAATGTTAGTGGGTTGAACCGTTTTCTCTAGAGGCGTTTGCGTGTTCTCTTAACGAAAATGCTGTTCGGGAAAATCATTTTGAACAATCGTAAGCAACATATTGTTTATACCCTGACAATATTTTACACAGCCTCTTACGGAAGAAATATATAGATTTTAAGGTAAACACATTAATTTAGAATGATAAAATAAATAGATATGTAAACTCTTTATCAAAAGAAATATTAAAAACTTTATATAATCCTGTTTAATTTTTTTCATCCCTAGTTTTGGGAGATTGGATATATTTTCCCTATTCCTGCTATACCCAATAATTCATTTTAAACCCGGCATTGAATAAATTATCTAAATTTATCCGTATAACAATTATATTAGACAATATACTCTTGATACACACTTTGACGTAGAGCTGCGATTTGAGGAGGTACATTTTTTCAGTACATTTGATTCCAAACACACTATTACACATAAATCAATTTTATATGTAGTCAAAATTTCAAATATTTTATTCGTAATTTATCCCAAAATCCTAATAATATTAAAAATATAAAAGTTTGTAAGTTTGTATGTTTGTTTGGTTAGATATTTGTGGATACAACATGGTATAACCACAGGAATGATTGAGCTGAGATTTGGCAGAGAGGTACTTGATAGTCCTGAGTAACATATAGGCATATTAAACTTGCAAAAATCCGATAGGGCTTTGCCCCACGGGTGTTTAAAGTTCCTATGTATTCCTTATGGGCTTTAATTTTTGTTTGAGCTGATGAAAATACAAACAGCTGATCTTGATTCGTATTAGTTCCATGGGCTAACCACAGAATACAGTACACACGTGTCATAGGTTTTTATAGATCATTTGCGAGGTGAAGCCTGCGGGTAACATCTAGTATTTGTCTAAATGTAAAGTGAGGAGGGTTAATGTGTTTGGGCTTCAACTACACGTCGAATCTTCCAAGCTAATTACTTCAAACTTGAATACTGGTTCGTCGACGTTGATATTTTAAACTACGATGTTTCTTTTCCAAACTAAAATGGTTATAATTTTGGAATTTTACTGTCCATTTTATCTTATGATTTTCGCTATCCACTTCTTAAATCACTCTGTCGCTTTGGACAGAAGAAAGTAACTTAAATAATTTATAAGGTTAGCACGTCAAACAAACCTACTGCAGAACATTCTCTAATAGTTCTTTGGCCGCCGCAGTTCAAGTCGCAGCTCGTGTCTGTTTTGACTTTGATTGCTAAATACATTTATAATACACCAGAAGAATCCTCACTGTATAATTTTATCAGGAACTACGCTATAGCCAATAATTATGTTTATGTTGTGAATTTCAGCTTCAGTAAGTAAACTATATCTGCATGAGCTACAGCCAAGATCACAAGAACACATGTGGTTTTAAATTTTCCAATTGTGTTATATTAAATCATGTTTGAAAACCATGTTCATACTTAATATTTATTACTGTTGAATGAACAAATAATAATAATAATAATAAACAAATGTTTAATATTAAAATTATTTTTGTAAAAAGCAAAATATATTCTAGTGACATAGGTGGGGACATAATACCTACAGCTCGAATGATATTACACTTTTCTTGACAATTTCGATTATTAAATCCAATCCAATATCTTAAGATTGAATATTGAACATTTTTTTACTTAAATAGAGACAAGCTGCAGCGCAAACGGATATTATTAAATAAAATATTGTTTCTTGAACGGAAAATAATTCTCACTTTAAAGTAAACGTTTTAATATTCTGAAGTAAATATTATATTTAAATGTTCATTTTACATTTATTAATCCTGGTAAATTATCACAGAATACTGAATAGCTTTGAAACCATTTGAGTTACTAAATATTTGTTTGTGATTAGCTGAGATAAATACCTAACTCGCTAATGTAATACATACAAATATTAAATATTACATAGAGAGATTTTTAAATGTATACAAGAGTGATAAATTGGTCATAACTACACACACAACCCATAAACCAACAGATAGGCACAGTGAGCTCGTCACCGCTTGGATTTGGAGAATGGACATAACGAATATTCTTCTTCGGGTGAAGGCAACTGATTTTGATTTACTAAAATATCTTTAAGTTAGAATTAAAATTTACCTTGTTTTTGCAGGAAACATTAGCCTTTCTTTTAATAACAGTATGACTGCAAAAATAGGCAAATTAAATTAAATGTAAAGTAAAAATAAATTCCACCGTGGCATTTCTCTCTATTGTTTAAACGGGGTTAATCTTAAAGTTTAAGACATGACTTTTAATCTACAAGAAGCATTATATTATAATTAATGCCAGTACTTAATAAAAAGTATGCAATCCTAATATGCACGAGAATGCAACAGTATATAAGCCTTTGTTCTTCCTCGTTAAAAAGGAACCAATTTGAAACAATAAAGAATGAAATCATGCATTATACATTTTTACGCAGGCTTAACATACAAACTTCATGATATAAACTTATGTTTTACCACTTTATAGTGGAATTGTTAACGTAGTACTTAGAATATTATCCATAACAATGCATTTATGTACAAAAAGAATGTTCACGAGAGATGGCATTTGTTGATTAGGAAGGAAAAACTATTTGTCAAATCCGTACTAGCGGCCAAAGGCCGGCGAGTTGTAGGTGGTAGCATTGTTAAGCAGTGGCGACGCCGACGGTTCTCCGCCTTCTATTGTAGGGGCTCTGTAATGGCTATAGTAGTGACTTGTGGTATCCGCAGACACCTGGAATATTAAGGGGAGCGATTCATGATATTGTTAAGAGGAATTTTGACTAGGCAGAATTTATGTAATTAGCGGAATAGATTGGATTTACATGGCAATAAAAGCAAACTGGTAGAAAAAATTTATCTCCGTATCCGGAGAAAATATAACACGAGTTACAATAATTTACACAACAAACTAATTCCCCCCCCAATCCTAAACCTAACATATGGAACCGTTCATGGAAGCTAACATATGGTATTAATGTTGGCAGAGGGTTTGGCCATTGGACGATAGAACCTATATTAGTATTGTATGAATTTAGGTAAAAGGGACTATATATATATATATACTACACCACAGCAGCGAACCCACATAAAATGTCAAACAAAACTCGCAGCAATTCCTATTGTCTAATTGGCTAATTCATACTATTTTTTTTCCGAGTTCATAAACGCTCCTGGTGAAATTGTAAGTAGTTATACTGTTTGCATTAACTAAAACAGCCGAAGTCACCCAATTTTTATTCGATATGAACATACATACATAACTCATAACTCAATCATATTGATTATTGCATGATTACAAATGAATATTCCGTTTAACAATCAAATTACTATTATGAATAATAATTACAATGGTAAAACTATTTGCATTTCCACCTGACATTATAATATAATTAGGTAACTTTGGATGATGATTGGTAAACATCATCAGTTAACACAGACTCGTCATTCGTAAACACAGTACATCAAACATCTTGCTCAGGATGAAGCTAGTGTAATTAGTTGGAACTATTGAATAGCAAGTCAACTACCTAAGTTAATATCATATGACAATGTAGCAAAATCTCTTCCTTCAGATAGACAAATATAAATAAATCTGATCATATACAAAATGTATGAAAATTATTGGATAAATTAAAAGTGCTTCCTTAAAGAAAAAAAAACAATAATTTTGAATACAATTATAAATTGCATATTTTATATACAGTAACAATTCACATGACATAGGAAATATAAAAATATGTAATTAATCTTAGTATACAATGTGAGAATATGTTCAATCATTACCCATTATGATTTAAATGCCTTGCTATTCAAATATTAGAATTTGGTATAAAATACGATAAGGTTTTTGATTTATTTTGTTATTTCCGCATGACCTTTTACATGGAGATTTCTGTACTATGTTTTTTTGGTGCGTATTGAAGGACTTTTGAAAGTGTTGAATAGAGATTGAAATCGGCAGAGTAGTATAAAGTATATTTCGAGTACCCATTTAAAGGTTTACCAGTGAGACATAAACAACTTGTATAGTCTTATATAGCTGTATATAGGTTTTTGCAACTAAACAAATTGATTAATCATTCAATTTAAATTTGAATTTTTAACTCGCCTTCGTGCATCATGTAGAGCACTCAGTTTAACCACTTAATAAGGCTGTTTGTAATTTGTTCTAACCTTGTACGTTTGTGCGACATGTAGACTTTCCATGAATGTTTATAAAAATCCATCAAGTTTTAAGACGTATTTAATTATCCATGCCACCAGAAAAATTGGTATTTTAAAGTTATTTATCACTCAGATAACCAGTCCATAAAGCCAGGTACTGTTCCAAATGTTAAATCATGTTTAATGGGATAGTTTTTGATTTCTATGTTTTGAAAAACTGTGTTTTAGATTGAAACAATTTTCTTCAAATTTGTCCTATGTAACCTAGGTGAGTTCATTGCTTTAAACTAGTTTAACCAAATTTTGAAATATATTTCAATTTAAATTAGAAATAATTACTTTTTTGAAAGACTCCTACAACTTTAAACAGTACATCACCTGTGTTATATATGAAGCTCTTTAGTTAACAGTGAAACTAACTCAAACTACTCAGTTAATTTAGTTTGCCAGTTTTTCTATATAATATCATAACTGATGATCTGTTGAAAGGTTGTGGTAGCATGATAAATGGAGCTTGACCTGATCGTATATTTATTACATGTGTAACAGATGCTCCCTTTTGATGCTCATGCTATTTTTTCTTAGGGTAGAATGCACCATTAACCATCCTCGTTACAACAAATAATACCCATTCCGAATAAATTATAAAACTGTACACTAAGACACGTAACTAAGACACGTTTTACATAATTGTTATTATATACCTTATATATACGAGTGAGACCTAAATGAGTCCCCCCTACCTTTTTATATATTTCTTAAGATATCGACTAAGAACTGCCACCGTTCATTGTTGATCCACTTATACTTCATTTTGACTTAGTTCATATTTTCAGCCGCCATATAGGATTGAAATATTTTGGTTCAAAAGTAAAGATGGGGTTGTAATCCATCATATTTAACTACTTTTTTACTGTGAATACAATGCCGCGATACGTTTTTGAAAAACATTAATCAAGATGTCATTGATATTTTCAAACTAATTATGAAGTGAGTTTTAAATGTACCAACCTATTAAATGTAACCTGCCCCCATTCTTGTCATTACATCAGGTAAAGACCATGAACTTTTGTCGATCATAGAGTGGCATTTCCTTCATTACGATGGCAAAAGTTTTTGGCTGTCATCTTGGATTTTCCATTTCGGAATAAGATAATTTTTTTCAAATGAAAAGGTGGGGTAACAATTAAATACCCCCGTCGCAGCAAACCTGCGTACTCAGTGACTTTCCCATCCATATATATGTGACTCGCTACTACATAGAGCCACTTACCAAGTTTCACAAAAATACATTCATAAATAAGTCATATATAGCATTTTATTTATTCTCCATAAGAATAGCATTAGGGCTGAGTACGCAGGTTTGCTGCAACGAGGAATATTAGAAATGCGTATCTTTGCAATTATCAATATAACTCGACCAGGTGAAGCTACATACCAACTTTTAATAATTTATAAAAAAAAGTTTTATTGCAGAGCTAAACTGATTGGTAAAACAAAATGTAAAGTTTTTATTAAAATTATCTGAGGAAAATCCAAAAACCTTTTTCCCATAAGATTAACATGGAAAATTTTTTGGACGCGTTTTATGAGTTTTCTCTACAACCACTTAACCGAGGTTAACGATTCAAAATACTATGTTATTTGTTTTTTAAGCTCTATAAAATGGCTATAACCAAAACTGAGTGTTTTTAAATTTTAGGGGGAAAATTAAAACGAGTTCGCACGCAGCGCGCTGACGTGAGGGAAGTGAATTTCCACTTAAAAACTTGTAAAACTCAAAATCAGTGTAAAAATATGCATTTATTCCAATTTTTATTAAAATCTGAAAACAGTGATTTTTTGGCTGTTCTGATGCTCCTGGTTTAATTTACCTGCAAAGATGGGAATACAATTTTGCGCATTATAATGTTAGGAGAAGGTCCAGACAGGCTTGAAAGTACGCGTGAGGTTGCTGGGGATGATAAAAATACTCTAACAAAGGAATAACAGGCTTTTCTAGTGTAAAACCCCCATAAGACAACGTACTGTGTTTAGTCGAAACACATTTTCTTTAATATCTCGGTAAATATTAATGCTAGAATGACGAGAGATGGTTTAAAACTTTCGCCTCACTAATTCCCATCTTTTTTCATGAATTAATTTTATATACAGGGCTTTTCTGACCCTTTTTGGGCCCAAAAACTCAAAATTTGAAAGATTAATCCCCAAAAAAGGGGTTTAGAGTTTTGCGATTGTTTTTCCCAACGAACTTGTCCAACTGATTACAGAAAGGAACGTCCCTACCAAATTTGAAGTAAATCGGACAAAAAATGTGACCGCTAGAGTGCAAACACATATATACATATACATATATATATATAAAATTTTGAACGACCCCCCAAAACGTGTTCAGGGGGTCACGTTAGGAACTTCTATGGTGGTCCCGGGCTTAAGTTTCACCGTGCGGGTCATGCTAATAGTTCACTTTCCAAAGGAAATTCACTAAAAACTGATTTTTGGAAAATATAAAACCCCCAAAAAACTCCTTCCCATAGTCCGATCGATCTGGTTTTCAAACTTAATAGTCATAATTTTTACTCTACCCATTTGTGCCAAATTTCATCAAAATCAGGCGTTTATTTCAAAAGTTATCGCAGTAACAGACACACACACACACACACACACACACATATATATATATATATATATATATACATAAATTTGAACGAATGGTGTTTTTTGCATCTGGGGACCTCAAAACAAAAAGTTATCATGGTCTCGGGCTTAAGTCTTACCATGCCACCTACGGTATTACCTACATCCCTATAGGGTAAATTCACTAAGAACAGATTGCTGTACTGGTTTCAGCGTGAGAAAACCGTTATAAATGGTAGGTCATAACCCCAACTTTACATTTTAACATTATTATGTATTATGTACATAAACATGAATTATGACACGTGTGTCATGTATTGTGTATTATGTATTACGTGTTATGTATTGTGTTTTTGGGTTATTATGTATTATGTATCTGATACAGTCCTATCAACATCAATATTTTACCAGAAATCATAGATTAAATTCATCTGTTCAACATCATTTACAGTTGTTTGAAACAAAACCGAGCTATGCAGGCCTTAAATATTTCTCACGTTTCCCATCACACATTTAAGAAAATATGGACATTAATAATTTCAAGAGAGAACTGAAACTTAATCTTTTAGAAAATTCCTATTACCGTTTGCCAGATTTCTGACCACTGTTGAACATTTTTCCAGATTTCTTCTCTGTCCCATTCTGGACTCTTTTTCCAACAAACCCAACCCTGGCATTACCCAAACCTGATTGGACATGGTCTACGGCCGCTCGAATGAAATTTTATTGCCACTGATGCCCTCGGGACGGACGACGTAGGTAACAGGTAGCAGGATTCAAAAATTCTAAAATGGTGGATCCAAGATAGTGGCCAAATATTTTAACTAAACAAAAGTAAATGCCACTCGGCAATGATGAAATATAGTTCATAGTCATTACGTGATATAATAACGAGACTAGGGGCTGTTATGAGTTTGGACATTTAAAACTCACTTCAAAATTAGTTTGAAAAATATCACCGATATCCTGAGGAGGAATAATGATTTTCAAATACGGATCGCGGCATTTTGCTCACAATAATAAAGTAGTGCAATATGATGGGTCACAACCCCATCTTTTTATTTGAACCAAAATGTTTAAATCCAATATGGCGGATCCCAGATGCCAGCCAAAAATATGAACTAAGTCAAAATGGAGTAAGTATAAGTTGATCAACATTGTTCGGTGGTGGTCCGGAGTAGATATCTTAAGAAATGTAGAAAAAAGTAGAAGGTTTAAAACTCATCCTGTATAACGTCGTGAACTTATATATATTTCAATTAATTTCACGAATAAGGCAATTGAAAATTAAAAAGTTACAAAAAGTATACTCTGGAAGTTGTATTATTTAGTTGTTTATGTAAAGAAAATTTATTAAAATATTTACATCTTTTTACCAATGTAAAGTCCCAATTGACAAAGAATACTGGACAAAAATTTTGGTATGTTAGGAGTTGGTGTTGTATAGGTGATTCTTCAGTATCTTCACTGAATATTTCACTGCTGTGAGTGCAATACTGTTGTGATTTATTTTCTAGCTGAAATTGTTTCCACAATCGTTGAATAAAATTAGGCACAGTCCCCCTTGCGCCTGTTAAATTTCCATATATCTCTAATTCTTTTACATTATATTTTTCTTTATAATACGGAATTTTATTTTGATAGATACCAGTCTTTTCAGTATTTACATCTTCTGGCTGGTTCAAACATGTTTCAAATCCTATGGTTGGGTCTACAATGAAACCTCAGCTTTTTTTCTTTTACAATAACAATTATGTCGCTTCTTCTTAATGAGCCGTTAGTTTAAATTGCAGTAACTTCTTCGTATGCTTCATATTTGTTTTTTAATCTAAATTGATCCGCAATAATCTTTCTGATTGTATGGTGTCTTTTATTACGAAGAAGTTCACTGAATGGGCACTGTCCAAGGACGTGGGGTAAAGTTTCAATTATATGATTCTCAGTTCCAGAACAGTGCCGGCACTGGTTCCCGTCCCTGGACCTTCCATGTAGACTTCTGACCGGGGCTACGTCATAAATTATTTTCAAATATGACTTATATTCTGATTCAGTTAATCCCCGAGAGTTGGCCAGACATTTGTTAATTTTAGGGCATTGTTTAAAAAGGATTAATCCCTTAGCTTTATAAGGAAGTTTACTCCAGTTTTCAAACTCAGTTTCTTTTAATGTATTTCGCAATTCCCTCACTGAAATCTTAGGCTGGTCGTTTTGATGTAGGTTTAGTTTCTTTATGCAATAATTTTCTTCTGATTCAAAACTCTTCAATATTTCTAGAAAGGGGTATTTGGATCCATGGAAAACAGAGCAAATATTAATTTGTTGCAATATTGCTTCCCATAAAGATTTTGACAAACCCATTCCTTTATATTTTGAGCTACTGTAAAAAAATGTGTTTGGCGTGTCATTTGATAAATCTAATCTCCTTAATGGCTGAACGTATGATTTTATCTATGTCATCAAAAAACTTAAGTGACAGCTTTTTCAATGAGGCAGTTTGAAAAAGGGTAAATTAAAGTTGGCCAAATATAATTAGTTAAAACAAATGTTTTTGATCAGTCTTTAGGTAAGGCGAGCTTGTCAATTTTTCAATTTTGTTGGTTAAAGATTTAATATTTTGTTCAGGGTCAGATATTATTTCAATGGTGAAATTCACACCTAAATATTTAATTTTGTCTTCAAACCCAATCGATTTTATTTCTTCTAAGTCCAACAAATAGTTTCCTTTCTGCACCATGCTTTTTTTGCTGATAATCTTGTTCTTTTTAGGGTCAATATTCAATCCAATATCATGAAATAAGTTGTTAATAGTGTTATATATTAAAAATGCACTGTCCTTATTTTTCGCTACTAAGACTGTATCGTCTGCAAAACCTAAAATACCGATTTGTTGTAAGTTAGTACAAAGTTTTAAACCAATTTCCTCACTAAGAGAGTGTTCTGACATCTGCTCTATAATATTATCCATATATATATATATATATAAGTTGTACAGAGTTGGAGACAGTGGTGATCCTTGTAATACACCCTTCATGATTGCAATAGGTTTAGTTTTTCCTTTTGCTGTCTCGATTTGTGACATGTTGTTTATTTGTAGTTGGTAGACTGATGAGGTAATCTTTGATGGAGTGGGCAAAGAATTTAAGACTGTTTCTAAATGTAAGTGGCTTGCATTATCATATGCCTTTTCTGTGTCCAGAAACAGAATGCTGCAATCAATTCTCTTTTGTTTGGCATTTTGCAGAACCTCACTCAGTGTTTGGGTATTTATATGTGTTCCAGGTACATTGGTGAAACCTTCTTGAAACCGATTGAATGTTACATAAGATTTTAATCGTTGATCAAGGATTTTCTCATAGATTCTTCTTAGTATGGAACATATCGTTATTGGTCTCCAGTTGTTACATCTTTTTCATCTCCTCCTTTATAAATCAACACAGTTCTTGCTAAAACAAAGAGGTTTTGTACCTGATTCATCCATAAAACAACTTTTTAATATCAATCCCAATAAGTAACAATTAGTTTATTTTGTTCTGAATTACCACTTTTGTAATACAATTTCTCATTCTCAGATTTTCTTTTAGTTAAGGCTCTGAAAATGATCTCAACATATTAATCTCATATGAAACATTATTATTTGCAAAGTCCCTACATTTAAAACTAGGTAAAGATTCAATTAGTTACTCACCTTTACAGGAGAAACCAACATCATCATTCCTGACAACATGATGCTGGAGAAATGATTTGACAACACTGTCTTTAATACAAGGAAGAAATTAATGTCTTATTTGGGCAAATCACGATTTAGTAAATTACAAACAATGTGATTTACAGAATTCAAGGACCTAACTAAATTAGACTATTTCCAGTGAGTTGACGCTGGAAACAGAGTAATCTACGTTTGCGGTAGTAGTTAAAACGCAGAAAAATTAAGTAAATTGCCGCGTAAAGAATAATTATGAATATATATATATATATATATAAATAACTCTTTATCACTCATCTAAAAATTATTTAGTTAGAATGAATCTCAAATTAAGATTTTCTGAACCTTTTTCTATAACTTACTCTTAAAATTAAAGCTTGATTTGGAGTAAACAAATATAATAAATAACGAGTTCGCACGCAGCACGATACCGTGAGGGAAGTGAATTTCCATATTAAAACCGTTAAAAAATGTAATAAAAGGTTTCAAACAACACTGATAACATTTTTTTGGAAAATTAAAAAAAAATATTTGTTGGCTGTTTTGATGCTCCTCATTATACTTAAATTCACTATTAGGATGGAAATTTGGTTCATTATAAGGTTAGGAGGAGGTATAATCAGGATAACAAGTTGGTATAGGGGTATTAGGGGTGATAAAACCACATCAATATATGAAAAACACAGCCTTTTCCAGTGTAAAATCCCCATAAGACAACGTACTGACTTAAGACAATTAACATTTTCTTGAATAACTCGGTAAATACTTGTGATAGAGGTAAATGATGATAGAGGGCTTAAAACGCCTTACTAATCTATATCTTCTTATATGCATTAATGTTACTTTCGGGGCTTTTCTGACCCTTTTTGGACCCAAAAACTCCAAATTTGAAAAATTAAATTCCACAAAAGAGGGGGTTAGAGTTGTCCGATTGTTTTTCCCAACGAACTTGTCCAACTGTTTACAAAATGGAAGGTTCCTACTAAATTAAGCTAATCGGACAAAAACTGCGACCGCTATATTGCGAACACACACACACACACACACACACACACACACACACACACACACACACATATATATATATATATATAAATTCAAATGTATATATATATATAATGTTGTTAGCGACCCCCCAAATAGTGTTCATGGGGTCACGTTTGGAACGTCTATGGTGGTCCCGGGCTTAAGTTTCAAAGTGGATGGTGATTTTCAAACAGTTTTAGAAAATCACCATCCACTTTGGTCAGTTTCTCAACAGTTTTTGAGTTAATGGTAAAACATCTGAACGACCTCGGAATTTTAAGTTGTTTCTTTTGATAAATATAATGTGTGTAAGGGTTATCTTTGTACAACTAAACCTGGGCTTCCACCGGACAGATTTTAATGTTTAACCCATCACAATATACCAGGAATTGTGTAGATTATTAAATATGTAAGAATGTCTAATATAGTTTATCAATTATGATGGAAAAAATAAATTATTAATTTATACACAAATTTATTTATACAGTAATCATTAAAGACATATTTTTTCTAGTCAATATTTGTCTTTGTGGCATCAGTTTTGTAGCTAACGTCATATATCGATTTAAAGGAAATTTCATAAGTTTAATGAATATAACATCTGTTGTGGTCGATTCGCCACCGTTTTGTATTATATGTAAAAAATTAAAACAACTTCTAAATTTGTAATCTATCTTTGAAAAAATATGAGGAGGTTACGGGGTATTTTTGTACAACTTAATCTAGAGTTTTACCTAACGGATTTTAATATCCAACACCTCATTAGAAACCGAAACCCTGAATTGTGTAGCTTGTCAGATAATTATGAAAGTCTGATATATTCTGTAGTTAATGTGTAAAATGCCAAGTAATAATAAATTTTAACAAATTCGTTAGAAACTTGATAAGAAGTTAGTGTTTTTCCAGTCAACCATTGTCTTTGTTTTATCAGTTTTGTCAACTAATGATTTATGTCGATTTGAAGAAATATTCATTCGCTTTAACAATATTCCATATATATATTGGTCTTAGTCCACATTTTTTTTTTAATTATAGATAACAGACCAAAACAACCTTCAAATTTTAAATCTGCCTTTGGCAATATATGATGAGTGTAAGGGGTATCTTTGTATAACTAAATCTGGAGTTACAACGGATGGATTAAATTTTAAAAGTAATCTAGGCCTACTCGTTTCCATCTAGCTCTTGGCTCGGTTGTATTAGTTTTTTTTAACTTACAAATATAGTTTTGTAGGACCTTTTCTGATCTTTTAATATAGTTTATTTTAGCAATATAAAAAAATAAAAGTACAAAAAATATAAAGCAATATAAAGTAATAAAAGTAGTATTTTAATACTTGTATTAAAATAATATGCAAGTTTGTGATATATATTCCCAAAGACAGTTGTATTTTTTGTTACTACAGGCTTACAGAAACAACACTTTTATTACTTACGGGCCAGTAATAAACTAATTTACAAAATGTGTAACAAAATGTGGTTTTACGATGTTTCTCTCCTCCAGATGATGTCAGTCTTCAACGTCCCTACCCTGGAATCTAGAAGAGAACTCCTGGACATGGTCTTCCTCTATCAGCTAATCAGTGGTGCGGTTGACTGTCCTGAGCTCCTTGAGCTTGTCAACTTTAGACCGCCTGGACGGACAAGGTCCCTGACACCTTTCTCCAAGATGCTTATGTACATTGAAATGAAATGTACATTTATGTAAGTTTTTTTAGGCTGAAAACGAATTACTACATCTACTCAATTTAGGTAAAGATAAAAAATGTTTAAACTAATACAGAACTTCTTTGCTAAGCAATTCATGTTTCTCATTAACTTTTAATCACTGAAATAAAACAATATTAATAATTTTAAACATTTCATAGTCTTAAAAGTTATTCATTTAATTTTAAAATAATTTTTAAAGGTTTACTTAGGATTTTCAATTGAGTTAGTAAAAAGTTATTGAATATAATTTTAAAGCAATATATAAACAATTTAAATCAAAAAGTTATTTTTAAACTAATTTAAAGATATGTTAAAATTGTTTCAAAATTATTTAAAATGATTTTGAAACTAATGTTAAACTTATTTTCATTCTTGATTTCTTCATAGTTTTTGATAAACCAAACAATGATATTAAATGATTTAATATAATGTTAATAAACGGTATCAAGAAACTGACACATACTTTCTCCCTTTTAGCCAAACTTGAATGACAAAAATATTTGTTATTTACTAAATATAGAATATGAAGTATAGATAAATGTACAGAAAATTGTCTAAAATAGTTGTTTTCAGAAAAATCCACCCAAATCCGTTTTAGGGAGGCACTATAGAATCCGTTGCTACACACAGTGGTTTTGAGAGGGGAAATGCCCCCTTGCCCCCCCAGGGTTAAATAACAACATATTTCGAACATCCCCTGTTGGTCAATGCCAACTTGACCTGTATATCAAATTTTAATGAAATTGATCAGTAAATAAGAGAGAAATAGTTATTTTTGTATTCCCCATAAGAATAACATTGGACAACGTACTGCGTTTACTGCTAAATGAAAATTTCAATTTTCTCCGCAACTAGCAATCGTAGAATAGTAATTTAAAATACTAATTTATTAAGTTTTTTGAGCTCTTTTTAATGGTGAATAGTAATATTTTTTAACATTTATGATTTTTTGCGAAAAATCTAAAAAACTGAATTTTGGATGTTTTAAGTCCTGTAATTTCTGAACCCGAATTTTTCCAGAAATGCGGGTGGTGTCATTTTGTTGGAAACCTAAAGTTCTACAAACCACTAAAGATTAATCAAAATCGTTTGAACCGTTTTTGAGAAATTTGGATTTTACATGTTTTTTGGCGATTTTTGTGGGATAATTACCCTTTAAAATCAAAAATTCAAAAAAATGAAAAAAATTCCTGAAGATGTTGAGGATTAGTACCTGCATACCAAATTTCATAAAAATCGGTCCATAGGTTACGGATCTAGCTCTGTACACATCCACACAGACACACACACACACACACACACACACACACACACACACACACACACACACACACACACACACGGACACACACACACACACACACACAGACAGACATCACGTAAAAACCACTTTTTTGGGTTCAGGGAGCACCAAAACGAATATTTCCACTAACAACTCAAATTCGAAAATTTTTACGAAAACAATACTTTCTCCATATAATATGTATAGGGGGAGAAAGTAAATAAACGGTATCAGGAAACTGACACATACTTTCTCCCTTTTAGCCCAACTTTAATGAATAAATTACTTTTTATTTACTAAATATAGAATACAAAGCACGGTCGAATGTACAGAAAATCTTGTAAACAAGTTGTTTTAAAAAACATCCACCCAAATACCTGTTTTGGAGGTACTACAGAATCCATTGCTGCTCTCGTGGTTTTAAGAGGGGAAATGCCCCCTATTCCCCCCCCAGGGTTATTAAGGGGCAACATATTTCGAATTTCCTCTGTTGGTCAATACTAACTTGACAAGCATATCAAGTTTGAATGAAATTGATCAGTAAATAAGAGAGAAATAGTAATTTTAGCGAATTTCCCCTATAGGGAAGAAGCTATTACCGTAGGTCTCATGGTAAGACTTAAGCCCGAGACCATGATAACTTTTTGTTTTGAGGTCCCCAGATGCCAAAAACACTATTCTATCAAATTTATATATATGTATATATATATATATCTATCTCTCTCTCTCTCTCTCTCTCTATATATATATATATATATATATATATATATATATATATATATATGTATATATATGTGTGTGTGTCCGTTAACACGATAACTTGAGAAAAAAACGTCCGATTTTGATGAAATTTTGCTCAAATGTGTAAAATAACATTCATGACTTTAAGTTCGAAAATCAGAAAAATCGGACCATGGGAAGGGGGGTTTATGGGGATTTTAAATTTTCCAAAAATCTGTTTTTTGAATTTTTTACACACAATTTTTAAAAAAACTTAATTTTGGTTTTTACCATGTTATAGAGCTTAAAAAACAAATAATATGGTATTTTGAATCATTAAGCTAGGTTATATGGTTGCGGAGAAAATCCAAAAAACGTGTTCATAAAATCTCCCATGTTAATCTTATGGGAAAATGGGTTTTAGCTTTTCCCCAAGTAATTTTACTATAAACATCACATTTGCTTATGCCAATCAGTTTAGCTCTACAAATCAATCATTTTTGTGTTTAAATTGTGATTCTACGTCCAACCGTTGCCGAGATATTCAAAGTGCTAAACACAGTACGATGTCCAATGTTATCCTTATGGAGGATAAATAAAATTTGATATCTTTATTATTTATGAATGCATGTTGATGAAATTAGGTATGTGGCTTCACGTAGTACTGGTATATTGATATTTGTACAAAAAATTGATTTTTGTTGATTATTCCCGTAGCAGCAAACCTGCGTACTCAGCCCCCATGTTATTCTTATGGAGAATAAGTAAAATGTAATGACTCCCTTAATTATGAACATAAATTAATAATACCCCCGTCGCAGCAAACCTGCATACTCAGCGAATTTCCAATGAATATATAACATAACACATTAAAACACTTAACAGGATTCATAAGAAATGTATTCACAAACAAGCGAAATTTCAAATATTAATTATTCTCCATAAAAATAATATTGGGGATGAGTACGCAGGTTTGCTGCAACATGGCACACAAAATAATGGGTTTTATGCAAATATCAATAGAACTCATCTTAGTGAAGTCACATACCAAGTTTCATCCATATACATTCATAAATAAGCGGTATATAACATTTTAAGTATTTTCCATAAGAATAACATGGGGACCAAGTACCTAGGTTTGCTGCTACAGGAACCATAGGCAAACAATTGTTTTTTTGTGCAAACAACAATAAACCACAACCAGATCAAGCCATATGCCAAATTTCGCCAGTTTATGTTCATAAATAAGCGAGATATACAATTTTTCTTTTTCTCCATAAGAATAACATTAGACAACGTACTGTGTTTAGCACTTTCAATATCTCGATAACCAATTGACGTAGAGCAATGATCAAAATACCAAATTGTTTGTTTTTTTAAGCTAAATTCAATGGTATAAATTAAAATTTGATTTAAATTAAAATTACATGTTAAAACCCCAAAAAACAAATTTTCGGGGTACAAAACCCCCCCAAAACCCCCCTTTGTATGGTGCGATTCATCTGGTTTTCGAACTCGTTCAAATAAATGGTACTTTACACATTTGTACCAAATTTTATTAAGATCGGACCTTTTTTACGAGAGTTATCGTGCTTACGGACACATATATATATATATATAAATATATATATATATATATATATATATATATATATATACATATATAAAAATTTGAACGAATGGTGTTTTTGGCATCTGGGGACCTCAAAATGAAAAGTTATCATGGTCTCGGGCCTAAGTCTTACCATGAGACCTACGGTAATAGCTTCTTCCCTATAGGGGAAATTCGCTAAAACTTGGTACGTAGCTTCACTTGGTTGAGTTATATTGATAATTATTAAAAACCCTTTTTTTTGTTCTCGTTGCAGCAAACCTGCTTTCTCAACTCCATGTTATTCTTATAGAGAATAACTAGAATGTTATAAAGCGCTTATTTATGATTGAATATTGATGGAACTTGGCATGTGGCTTCTCCTAGTTAAATTATATTTTTATTTGCATAAAAACCAATTGTTTGTGTTCCTTGTTTCAGCAAACCTACGTACTCATTACCAATGTTATTCTTATGGAGAATAATTAAAATCGCTTATATGTGAATATATTTTTATGAAACTTGGTATGAGGCTTTATGTGGTATTAAGACATATATTATGCATTGGAAATTCGCTGAGTACGCAGGTTTGCTGCGACGGGGGTATTTTTATTCCCTATAAGAATAACATGGGTACAACGTACTGCGTTTACCGCAAAATGAAAATTTCAATTTTCTCCGCAACCAGCAATCGTAGAATAGTAATTCAAAATACTAAATTATTTAGTTTTTTAAGATCTTTTTAATGGTGAATAGTAATATATTTTTATCTATATGTCTTTTTATGAAAAATCCAAAAAACAGAATTTTTGATGTTTTAAGTCCTGTAATTTCTGAACCCGAATTTTTACAGGAATGCGGGTGGTGCCATTTTGTTGGAAAACTAAAGTTCTACAAACGACTAAAGTTTAATCAAAATCGTTAGAGCCGTTTTTGAGAAATTTGGATTTTTCATGTTTTTTGGAGGTTTTTGGGGGAAAATTACCCTTAAAAATAAAAAATTTTAAAAAATGGAAAAAGCACCTGGAGATATCGTGAATTAGTACCTACATGCCAAATTTCATAAAAATCGGCCCATTGGTTAAGGCTCTAGCTCTGTACACATCCACACAGACACACACACACACACACACAAACACACACACACACACACACACACACACACACACACACACACACACACACACACACACACACACACGGACACACACACACACACAGCCAGACATCACGTAAAAACCACTTTTTTGGTTCAGGGAGCACCAAAACGAATATTTCCACTAACAACTCAAATTCGAAAATTTTTACGAAAACAATACTTTCTCCATATACTATGTATAAGGGGAGAAGTAAAAAGCATCAAATTTTATAATTGAAAATTATTTAAAATTAAATTAATACAATTTTAAAATTATTTTAAAATATTTGTTCTACTATTTTGAACGAGTTTTGTAACATTTTAAATAATTTTAAAACTGATATAGAAATGACTTTAATATATGTTTTAAAAATTATTTTTAATCAATTGTAAACCCAAATCATAATTATATCAAAATAATCTTAACTCGTTTTAAACAAAAACTCACTTCAAAACCATTTGAAATTATTACAAATTAGTTCTATGCTACTTGGGTAAACATGAAGTGCAACTCAAAATTAATTCACCTCATTTTGTCATATTTCTTCCCTTATAAATATTTTTATTTGAAATTTTCTTTGTTTTGCATTGAACTAATCGTCACTCTACATTGACTGTTGTCTGTTTAAGGTCGCTGTCGTGGTATTTTCTCTTATCGCCCTCTTCGCCGTTGCTAAGGCTTTACCACAATATGTTTGTACCTATGAGAGGCTACCATTACTACAGCCATCAAATCCATCGAAATTTTATGGTCGACCCGAGATAAGACGTACAGCAATGATGACCCGTGAGGACACGACAAGGACCAGCATACTCTGGCTAGGGGCAAGGTATATGAGGTATATGTTATTTAGACTTACTACTGCAATCAACTTAATACGACTGTGTTTATATTAAACATATGATTTAATATTTTAATTTTATGTCTAGCCTTTACATATGCAATTATAGAGTTAGACGTGGTATTTAATTCAATATTACATACAATAAAGCCTACACTAAAATCCGATTTAAATTACTATATTTTAAGCAACAGTTTTTATAAAATTGGCTGTAAAAGTATTTCTTCATAAATGTTTCTAACAATGATTATATTAAATATTTATGAAACTCTAATTTTTAGTTTGTACTTACCTTTCACATTTTTTTTAATTTAAGTATGTTAGAAGTAAATTCTTTCTACTATGAAATGATATGATTTTTAGAACAAATATTCCTAACTATTATTAATTTGTTTCTACCTTTGTTTATCTATCACTTTTTGCAAACTATCTTAACTTAATTAAACCATCACATTTTTACCTACATCGTTTGAGTTATTTAACTTTAACTTTTTTCAAAGTGTTATAGTTTTTGTTGAGAATGTTTAAGTTACCAGAGAACATCTAAAACATACCTCTAAAACAGTATATTTATAATAAAATGTATATTATTAAAACAAAACGGAAAATTCCTTGGGTTTGATGCTTCACTAAATCATTTGAGCTAACTTATTTGTTGTTTAAAGTTATTAAAACCTAACCTTTTTTTAATTTAGATATTTATCTTTCAGACTTAAAAACCATTATACTTATAACAAATTATTATTTCCTCATAAGATCTTCCCAAGTATTAGTCATATTTACAGATCTTTACATTTGCATTGCAATAAGCATGTCACATTTACTTGAATATCGTTTAATAACAGCGTATGGTTTGTCTCATGGGTAGTTTCCCATATTAAAGTGATAGTCACATAAGCTGCAAGGGGATCAGCGACAACGACGTGGCGAGAAGGACAATAGAGCTATGTGTCTCTTTTATTGGTCTTTTGTGTCGTAATAGTGTCATTTAAAGACTGTCCGTCGTGCTCTATATCTTGGTACGTGTTCACATTATGTAGTGCGTTCTATTAACGAATACCTCTTTATGGACATATATAGGGGAAATGAAAACTACTAGTTCCTTTGGTGAAATAGTTTACTGTGTGTTGAAAACGTATGCTTTCTTTGTCACTGTTCAAACAACGGTATGCTTACGGGATTTTGTATAGATTAATATGATTTAAAAAAATAAAAACCTTTAGTTTTTAAGACGGGATGGTTAAAACACAATCATTATTTATAATGACAGAAATAACCACTTTTACTTTAGCTGTTATATATGCTTTTGAAATCATAAATAAATAAACTCAAAAAATCTGCGCAAAGCAAGCACATTTCTAGTTGTAGTGCCAACGACACTACTAAACGTGTCACGTAATAAAGGTAACAAACAATAGGTTGCGCTCACTTGAGATAAACCACACACTTGAGCTACGTAACCTCACTCATGAGCTAACTATCTCGTCTCTCTCTGGCAGCTTCAAGTGTTCTCATTCACAGCTTATTTGGTATTTTTTCTTATCAATTTAAGACACTCCTGTTGACATTTGACTTTGCCCATGAAAACACATTAGATGACGGTGCAGTAATTTTGCTCTCATAATATTTCATTCAAATCTGTTACATGCTAAAATTTTGGAATTGATAACGTGTTTATTAATCCATTATTACATGTTTTGACGACTATGTCGTTACTAGTTAATTCAATGTTCAGCCGATGTAAGTGCCAACCAATATTATAGATATGTTGTTTTTTTATTACATGACAATCTTTGCAATTTCAAAAAACTTCCTTAAAAATGTGTAACTTGTACACCTACTTAGATTCCTTATTTATTGTAAATTATATACTAGAATGAAATCATTAAGAAAAAAATAGTGGGATGTAAGCTGTCAAAGAGGATCATTTCGTTCCTTTAAAAAACAAAAATAAACTATTAGTCTCACATTTACCCTAAGGCGCTTTAGATTTTAGGGATTAGGAGGCACCTAGACACGTCTCCCATTAGGTTATTGAACAGTCATCAGAAGAAAAGGATCTGCCATGATGAGAAAGGTATAACAGGGACGGCAAATCACACTGAATGGGAAAGAAAATCAAACTATCTGACATTTAAAACTGAGTTTAGACCTAGGCAAAACCAGGTAGATTCTCTCTCTAGCTCAGATGCTAGAGGAGATACACTTCTCAGAACTAAGAGTAGTTGGGAATTTAAAAGGAGAATATCTGGTTGCTATGATGTCACCTACCATATAATGTTGGATGTGGAATAATATATTATAATATAATATATACTATCAAACATTCAATTTTTAAAATAATTATAATGTCGGTCATATAAAAAGTTGGATATCAATGATGGAAAATGAGAATAGTTTCTTGAATACCTTGATGCTAATGAGACAATGTTTACTCAGCCTTGTTAGCACCATTCCTTGCATCTCAACAGTTGTCTGGGTATACTGCCATGAGATAATTTGATTTTCTGGGTTGGTCATTTTGTGCTCCCTATATTTTCCTCCTACTAAACTACTACTAAACCTCTAGTGATAGATACCTAGTGATAACTACACCACGTTGTGGGAGGCAAGGCAAATAATGCCGTAATCAAGTGACGCGACTTAACTGCAAATAAATTCAAAACTTGAACTAGCCTATAGGTTACTTAATTTTTGTAACCATATATTTAGTCATAGGACTAGTAGACTAGTTTATTTAAAAATTTTATATCAGGTTGATTTACCTTACCTCCTGTTAAGGAGTGTTGTTTTGAAGACTAGAATCGATAGGTAACATCCAAACAGATATACTAATAACAATTAACAAGTACAGTTTTAATCTGTGGTTATAGTAGATTAAAGTCAGGTAATACCATTAATAGTAAATCATTTAACCGTCATGTCTGTACGAGAAGACTATGGGAAGACCAAGTATAGTATAGCAATAAATACTTCTTGGCATCATTTTGCTGCTCTCTATGATTCTTCCTACAGATAAGCCAAAGTGTCTGCTTTGTTCATAGAATCACCGCCACCAACCACAAAAATTAACTATATTTTCTCGATGATATGTAGCATTACTGGAGATGTTTGTATAATTTACAGATTCGTAATGCAGATAACTTTCATTTCATATGTTTATTGGTGTTTTTTTACCTTTATTCATGATAGTTCTTATCAAAATCTAAGTTTTTAGGAAAGAGCCTTACAGATCTTTTGATCTGGCTTTCACAAAAAATGTTTTACATATAGTTTTATATTTATATTTATTATATCGTATTTAAATTATTAGTCAGAAACAGTAGGTACATTAGACATGTTTGGGTACCAACGTCGTCAAAACGCTTCAGACTCTTGCTAAAATCAATATGTTAGTTAATGTTTTATATTTAACCCAGGTTATGCATGTTAATAATGGAACTAATAAGCAGATAGGTTGGGTCTTCGTAATCAGTCAACTCACTAACTCTTCGAGACCAAAGAGATACTTAAAATTTCATGGATATTACAAAATCTTCAACGATGTAAACAAAATCAAGAACACACTCGTAATCTAAAAACGAAAATGACACAATCTATAAAAATTTAAAATGTCAAAATAAAGCCATCCTTATCCTTGTAAACTAAAAGACGTTTTGACTGATAATCTTATCCATCAACTAATCCACTCAATAAGACCTATAAATTGATCACAATGAGGCCTATAAATTCAGACAATTGGCAGCGGCTAGTATTGAAACAACTGAGGTGAGTTTCTTTATTTAAAAAAATTTTTATTTGGTCAGTAAAGGTGTTTGTTCTCCTTTGGTTATTTGCGACTTTTAATAATAATTAAACATATAAATAATTACATATAAATAATTTTTAATTTTGATGTTGTAAAATCATAACATATTCTAATTCAATTTAATTCTAAATTACAGGGTGTTTCCAAATAATTGTTGCTAACTTTGGGATATTGTTCGTTATGTCAAAAGGAACGTAAATCATTATATAACTGGGGTCTATTTCTTTTCGTTTATTATATGTCTGTCTGTATGTGATTTTTACTAGAAAATTCATATTTTAAAAACGGCTTAACAAAATTCAACCAAATTTTGGTTAAATGCTCTTCTTGGTAGGTTCTTTTTAGATAACATTTTTGTTCATCTTTCCGTTTAAAAATGGCGGTTATTGAATGTTTTTAACTTCAAATATCTAAAATACCAGAAAATGTATACACAACTTTTTATAATATAAAATTTTGTAAATGTAATTATAAATCCATATCTGCTTTAACATTTAAAATCGTGTTAAAATTAAATGAACTATGACTGAAAAACGAAACACATGGCTAAATTTTGCTATCATAACTAATCAAAATTAATTCAAAATTTAGTCATAGTTCAGTTAAATTTAACGAAATTTTCAATATTAAAGCGGATATGGGTTATAATTACATTTACTACATTTTTATTTATTTTAGAAATTTTTTTGTACATTTTCTAGTTTTTTTTAGATATTTGTGGTTAAAAACTTTCAATGGCCGCCATTTTTAAACGAAAAGATTTTATGAAAAAAAATTTGTTCTAAAAAATAACCTACCAAGAAAAGTGTTTGACAAAATTTGGTTGAATTTGGTAAAACTGTTTTTTAATATAAATTTTCTAGTAACAATCACAAACGGACAGATATAATTGCCATATAATATTTCCAATTCTAATACTTTGTATGATTTGAATATAATATATCCACAAAATACCAACTGTTGTCTTTATAGTACGAATGAATATATATTAGGAAATTTTACTTTCCTAAGCCCATGCATAGGTAGACGCCACCTACAATCACTAAAATTCAATTTAAACAATAATTTGAAAATTACTATAGTGCCGTCCGATTTTATTTTTGGACATGCATTATCCTCATTTCGATACGATGTAACTGTATTTTTTCTATATACTACTAACTATATAGAATTATATAGAACTATATAGAATAGTATAGTACTAACTATAATTTAATTGCACGAAGCGAGCGAAGCGAGTTGAATCCTTCATACTCGTGATTAGTCACTCTTTTGTTACGCTAACTCTTTTTTAACGGTTTAATGTATTGCTTTGATCTTTGCAGGATCTTCTAGCTCTTATTGTAAAAAGGGTGGTAATAAACTATAATTGGATTATTATTTTGGTATATTTCTATTTTTATTTTCCTGAAATATTTAGATATGTCTTGGGTTGGGTAGTAGGTGGTAAGAAACAGTAGCTCAACTGATTTTGTAGTCAAACAGACTACGGCCGGATGTTGACAATAGCAGCTAACCAAAACAACTAATTATGTCGTCTGAAGTCTGTGGTCTCCTGGCTGGCAGTGGCCGGTCAGTTCAGTAGTTCGTTTAATGGCGTTTGCGAATAATTAGTTTTGAATTAAGAATTTTTGATTCCACATTTATTCGTTTAAAAAAAATTAAAACCATGTATTCAGTATTATAGTCAATGTACCTATACGATGTAATGGAAGTTGTAGGCCATATGAAAGACTACACAGTCTGCGTCTACTTGGTTACGAATTTAACCTATGTAAGGTACGGTACGATGTAAACTATGGTTCAATAGACCTAACCATAACGTAAGTTATGCGTTAGCTCTATTACTTGTAAGTGGCGTCTTTATTTGGGATTCTTTTTTACGGTGGATAGAGTCTGGCTTTATCTACATCCCACTCTTTCTGCCGTTTTTAACATTGTTTTTTTAAATTTCAGTGGGATATTCTACCTATGTCTAGTTGCGTAGTCCGACATAATTATGGGTCAAATTATTGCCTGGGAAAAGCTAGTACAGTATCCGGTAAGACCTAGGCCAAATGTGAAAGTATTCTAGTTGGTTGAAATCCAAACAAACATTATCATATTTGTAACGTATAGCAGATTAATTGATTACAAGTAACTTACCAAACATCACCTAGGCCCTTATTTTATTCACCCTGAAAAAGAACTACTTACAAAATATAAATATACCTCTCACAATAACAATTTTTTAATTTGTCTTTGAGTAGAGTTAAGTTTAAGAGAATATAATAGGGGTAACCCCAGGGCTCTGAGGGGTCGGATATTTCCGGCTCAGAGCTCTGGGGTTACCATAGTAGGCTATGGGTAAAAATTTGATTAAGTCTTTAAAGCCCACTTACTTCGAACCTACGAAGGCATAACCGTAGTCAATGTTACTTTGAAGAATCTGCCACTGCCTTTCTTATTATCAAACATTAATGTAATGTCAAAATCGCAAATTAATATAGCTATGAAACTATGTTAGGATAACTAACCTATGAATTTATACATGAGTTAAAAAACAAAATTTGAGTTTTGCCACAAGCCAAAATATTATTTGAACACATGACATGACAGCTGATTAAAAAAAATAATTGTTACGAAAAACAAGAACAACTAATGGCGTTTTCCCAATGGCACTTCCGCCATTCTAAACATTCCCGCACTTCCGATTTAACCAAAGTTACTGACACTAAGATTTTTTAAGACAAGATATCAGCACTTACAAGTCTCGCGCAAAAAGAATTGTTCAAATTATAACTAAAATTAGGCTATATTGATCCGTTACTGCTACGAGGTATTTTTTTATATAGAAATTAAAGTTAAGAATCTCCTCTTTTAATTTATTGTCAGAATCAAAAATGAAGAAAAGTGAAATATGAAACTATGTTTACAATAACTAACCTATGAATAATAAACTACCTAGGCACTAAAATAAATTGAAATGTAGTAGGTTAGAAATCTTAATCTCTTACTGAAATAGGCCTTTTAAGGGTTGAAGTAACAATTTTAACCCACAGTGTAGGCATAGAACAACGATACATTACCCTCAGGCTGTTTGGTGACTAGTATTTTTGTTAGCTAGGATTGATTTTTTTTAAATTTCACAGTTTCTTTTAGTGTCAAAGTCATGACCTAAGTTATTCAAACAATAAAAAGTCATAATAATTAGATATGTATAACATTAGACTACACCTAGGCCTAACCAAATTTTTCATAAACAAAAACCAACATGTAACAGCGGCGTATACAAGGGGAATATCTCCCTGACACTTCAAAAATACATGTGAAAAACGGCAGAAAGAGTGTGATGTAGGTAAAGCCACACCCTATCCACGTAAAAAGAATCCCAAATAAATACGCCACTGACAAGTAATAGAGCTAACGCATAACTTACGTTATGGTTAGGTCTATTGAACCATAGTTTACATCGTACCGTACCTTACATAGGTTAAATTCGTAACCGAGTAGACACAGACTACGTAGCCTTTCATATGGCCTACAACTTCCATTACATCGTATAGGTACATTGACTATAATACTGAATACATGATTTTGATTTTTTTAACGAATAAATGTGGAATTAAAAATTCTTGATTCAAAACTCATTTATTCGCAAACGCCACTAAAGGAACTACTGAACTGACCGGCCACTACCAGCTAGGAGACCGCAGACTACAGACGACATAATCAGTTATTTTGGTTAGCTGCTATTGTCAATATCCGGCCGCAGTCTGTTGACTACAAAATCAGTTGAGCTACTGTTTCTTACCACCTACTACCGAAACCAAGACACATCTAAATATTTCAGGAAAATAAAAAATAGAAATATACCAAAATAATAATCCAATTATAGTTTATTACCACCCTTTTAGCGAATTTCCCCTACGGGGAAGAAGTTATTACCGTAGGTGGCATGGTAAGACTTAAGCCCAAGACCATGATAACTTTTCGTTTTGAAGTCCCCAGATGCCAAAAACACTATTCGATCAAATTTATAAATATGTATATTACCACATACACATCGTGGTTATATTTATATATATGTGTCCGTTACCACGATAACTTTTGAAAGAAACGCCCGATTTTGATGAAATTTTGCACAAATGTGGAGAGTAGCATTTATGACTTTAAGTTCGAAAACCAGATCGATCACACTATGGCAAGGGGGTTTTATGGGGTTTACAATTTTCCAAAAATCTGTTTTTTGCAAATTTGGCCCCAAAATGTTAAAAACACTCAATTTTGATTATAGCCAGTTTATAGAGCTTAGAAAAAAAATGTAGTACATTGAATCATTAACCTAGGTTAAGTGGTTGCAGAGAAAATTAAAAAAACTTTTCCCATGTTAATCTTATGGGAAAATTTTTTTTAGATTTTTCTCAGATAGTTTTACTAAAAACTTCACATTTATGTTTATTAATGTGTTTAGCTCAACAAAACAAACATTTTGGTGTTTTAATCGTTGTTCTATGTCCAACCGTTGCAGAGATATTCAAAGTGCTAAACACAGTACGTTGTCCAATGTTATCCTTATGGGGAATAAATAAATTTCTATATCTCGATTATTTATGAATGTATATTGATAAAACTTGGTATGTGACTTCAACTAGTTGTGGTATATTGATATTAGCACAAAAAACAAGTTTTTTGTTGATAGTCCCCGTAGCAGCAAACCTGCATACTCGGCCCCCATGTTATTCATATGGAGAATAAGTATAGTTGTATATCTCCCTTAATTATGAACCTAAATTAAGAGAACTTGGTATGTAGCTTCACCTGGTTCAGTTGTATTGATAATTGCAAAAAAACACATTACATATCTTCCTCGTTGCAGCAAACCTGCGTCCTCAACCCTAATGTTATTCTTATGGAGAATAAATAAAATGCTATATATCACTTATTTATGGATGTATTTTTGTGAAACTTGGTAAATAGCTCTATATAGTAGTGAGTCACATATACATGCATTGGAAATTCGCTGAGTACGCAGGTTTGCTGCGACGGGGGTATTATTTACAATTAAGAGCTAAAAGATCCTGCAAAGATCAAAGCAATTCAATAAACCGTTAAAAAGTAGTTAGCGTAACAAAAGAGTGACTAAACACGAGTATGAGGATTCAACTCGCTTCATGCAATTAAATTATCTAAAGTTAGTAGTATATAGCAAAAATACAGTTACATCGTATCGAAATGAGGATAATTCATGTCCAAAAATAAAATTGGACGGCACTATAGTAATTTTCGAATTATTGTTTAAATTGAATTTTAGTGATTGTAGGTGGCATCTACCTATGCATGGGCTTAGGAAAGTAACATATCCTAATATCTATTGATTCGGACTATAAAGACAAAAGTTGGTATTTTGTGGTTATATTATATACAAATCATACAAAATATTGGAATTGGAAATATTATATGGCAATTATACTATAACAGCCAAATCGTATGTTAAAATAAATAAGCTGGCATTTGGCACTATTGTAGTTTACTTTGTTTTATTGGACCGTAATGTTGAATTTGGAAATTATATCGGGTATTTACTTATGCAATAGCCTAGGATAGACATATCCAAATTGCAGATAAGTAGAATCATAAGCACCGATGTTAATTTTTGGTTGATTGCAACGAAATAAACAAAGAAAAACACAATTTTAACTATGTTATATGGGTAGCGGAAATTAAATTAGTGTGGTTATTCTTAGCAATAAGGTGGCTATAAAATATCTAAAAATCAATCAAAACGAACAGTATATATGAAGAAGTTGGTAATTGAATTGGTATAATCAATGATAATTGGTAGTATTTTTTCCAAATACAGTATATTTTTACAGTAATACTGAATTTGAAAAATGCAGGTGTAATTTATTAATGCATTGGCTTAGGACAGTAACATATCCAAACCGCAGTAAAATCGGACCATAAACACCAAAGTTAGTTTTTTCTGGTTTATGTATGTATAAACTATACAAAGTATTAAATTTGGAACTTATAATATATGGTAACTATAAATATAATAGTTGAATGCTATAATATATCCAAAATCAGTCCAATGTGCCAGTAAATAAAGAAGTTGCTAATTGAGACTATAGTAGTTTTCAAAAACCATTTCCTAATAATGGTTGTTAAATGCTTTTTTGAACTTAGAAAACAATTTGGTCTAAAATCAGTCAGACAGTCAGCCAGACCAAGTGCTTTATTTATTTTGATTATAATATAGGATGCAACAAATGTTTATATCGAGCACTGGGTTTAAATAATAGGAAATTTAAATTTATTGTATGTTTAATTTGTGTTGTAAATTTTATTTAGGAAAACATTTAGACAAACTTGTTTGTGTCCAAACATGTCATCCAAATCCTGTTATTAAATTACCTTTCATCACTAAAATGACATTATTTAATTAAGTACCAGTTTAAGAGGCTGAATTTCAAAAGTTTGTAAAATTAGACATTCCATAACATTTTCTGTATATACAAATTGTGAGATGAGGAATATTAAGGTTCTGTCATTAGAATTATTTTTACCATTATGTAAAGACTGACGTGCTATTGTCTGTTGCCATTTTATAACTGCTTTTCTCTATGAGGCGTTGTATTGACAGTGTTTGAGAATGAATATCGAATGGATGTTCACTGTTTAATTAACGAGTGAACGAAGTGAGAGAATCTATGTATCAGCATAGTCAATAATTCGTTGTCCGTCAGTGTGCCTGTGAGAGTGTGTGGGTGTGTTCGTAACCCAATAACGTAAAAAGGGCTGGACGGATCGATTTCAAATTTTATACACACATTTACGATTTAGTGCACTTTACGATACCAGTTCAAAAATGGATCACCTTCGTTTAAATATTTTTTTAATTAACATTTAAGAGTTGTAAAATTTCCATAAGGTAAAGCATTAGACAAAAAGCGTGGTATAACAATTTATTGAATGAACCAAGCGTAACCCTAGATAGATTCAAAAAGCTCAGTGGCTGTTTGTGTGTTTGTGTATGTGTATGTGAGCGTAAAAACTAAAAAGATATGTAAAATATATTGTAATGAGATTGTAATTAGATATTTAAGATCTCTAAGGGGTGACTCAAAGCAAGATTTTCTAGCTTCATTGAACCGGTATGCCGTAATAAGCATTCATATATAATAAACATATTTGTTGTTGTATTACAAAAAATACTATATTTATCCTCAGACTGAAAATGGGCCAAACTAGAAATATATTTGTTTTCTATAAAGTCCACTGGATCAAAACTATTTTCTTCATATTTGTTGTCGATATTTTTACTGGGACTTTCGTTATCATCAGTAATTTTTATCTACATTTTCTGAGTTCGCTCATCAGTTACGGTAATATTTAAGCGTACTTCTAGTAAACCTAACAGTAACCTAAACAAATTGTTAAAACGCCAAGGTGATATAAAACTGTCAACTCAACCACCACAGTACCATGTGCCTACTCAAGGATATTTTGTATTTATCTGGCAAATATAATTTTGAAATTAAATGTATTAACTAGAGTCTCTTGACATCGGGATGAGTTTATTTTCCTCCTAAAACGTAGTGTAGTTTTACACACGGAAAGCAATAGGTAAAGATGAAACAGATATAATAAATATTAACAAAACCCCCACTATAATTGGTTTCAAAAGCGCAGTAGTTCCAGTAGGTTAAGGTCAGGTAATAAAATAAATAATGATTTTATCGATCCTGTCCGTACAAAGAGCATATGGGGAGAGCAAGTATAGGCTGGTGAAACTCACATCTTGGACATAATTTTGCTGCCCTACATGAATCTTCCTTCAGATAAGTCAAAGTGAATGCGTTGTTCATAGGATTGACGCTATTAACCAAAAAAATTAAGTATGTTTCCTATATAATATATATCACTGCTGCAGGTGAATGTATAGTTTATAGATTGTAAATGAAGATAATTCTCATTTCACAGGTTTGATGGTAATTGTTTACCTTTAACCACGACAGTTACAGTGAAATGTCAAGGTCTTATCAAAATCAAAGGTTTTATGAAAGAGTCCTATCTCCTTTCTTATACGTTTACAACTGTTTTGGTTTGGCTTTCACAAAAATGTTCTTGTATGTAGTTTTTATATGTTATATATTTTAATGTATTTAAATTATTAGTTAGCAAAATAGTAGGCAAATTAGACCCCTGGAGGTCTCAACGAAGTCTTAAATCGTAAGACATTTCCTACAAATAATATTTTAGTTATTTTCTGATGTTACCCCCCCTAAACACTTTCTTAATAGGACTAATAAGCTAATAGGTTGGTTCCAACGTAATCAATCAACTCGCTAACCATACAAGGCCAACAAGGTCTTGAAATGTCACGGTTACTAAACAATCTTAAAATATGGAAACAAAATCAATCACATACTCGTAATCTAAAATCGACAATGAAAAACCCTTATGTCAAAACTAACCAATTCTTAGCCTTGTCAAATAAGTGAAGCCTCGACCGATAAACTTATCTATTAACTGATCCACTCAATTAGACCTATAAATCGATCGCAATTAAACGTTAGGGCATTGGCAGCTGCTGGTATTGAAACAACTAAGGTGAGATTCTGCGTTTAAGTTATAATTTAATATTTCCATACGTGTGCAGTTAACCCTAAACTAATAATATTATTAACAATCCTTTTATACAATTTATTATATATTATTTTCTATTAAACAGTATATCTGCCAGCGAAGTTATTATTTCACTGAGTGCATAAGAGATTGTTTAAGATAGTAAGTTTATGGTTGTTAACACATTTATTCAGTTAATGTATGTACCAGTAAAACATCACAGTTATAATATAGTTAATCTTAGTGCAATTTAAAATGAAAATTGATTACATCTTTTTACTAGAATTTATATATATATATATATATATAAGTATAATACTGAAATAACAGTATTAAAAACTAATATATATTCATAAAAGAAAATTCCTTACTTTCCTGTTTTTGTTTTAGTCCAAGATGAAGCTGTTGTTGCTGTGTGCTTTGGTAGGAGTTGCTTGCTCCCTACACATCGCTTACCCGGAAGAGAAAGAGGTGCAATGGGAACTCTTCAAGGTAATGTCAAATTGGATAGATATATATGAGAAAAACAACTAGTGGTGTTATAGTATGTTAAAACATAAGTCCATTTATTGCTGATATAACAAATTAGTCCACGCTCAAAGTATCATAGTTATGATGTAACAGTAAGTATTAAACAAAAAATAAAAAATAAAATTTACAAAACAATGCTATATAAAAAGATTATTTTTTTGTATATTGGTATATATTATGGTATATATATACTATAAACACAGGTATATTGGTATATTGATATGAATTTTAAACTATTATATCCGTTTACAATTATTTTTAAGTAAGGTATTAAATCAGTCAATCTTAATTAAATGTTAAATATGATCTTAGAAGAGACACCATAACAAGTGTGGGAAAGTTTTTGATTGTTCCCACATTAATATGATCTACTTATTAATTAATGTAAAAAACTTTTCTCATATTATTTTTACTTCTTAACACTGGAAAAATTACTCCATAGGTATTAAACAATTACTTTAACTTGAAACACTTTTTGTTTTTATATTAGGAAAAAGTATTTTTCAAAAACAAAATTATGAAAACAGTGTCACAATAAATAATGTGGTATGTATGAAATTGTTGGTTGTAGATACTTCACACAATCCATAGTAGCCTGCCCTAGTAATTTATTATATAGTAGCATAAAATAATTGTATTTAATGTCGCAAAAGTTTAATTAACGTATACACTTTTTAAACTGAATAACTAAACGTCCTACAAATTTAAATTTACAATATTTATTTATTTATTTATTTTTGTAAAGCAGGCTTTATGTTTCACATCAGCAAACATATTACCAGTCATTCTCTTATATATTTCAGAACTCCCAGATATTACGATACTAATGTAAATTACTGAAAATACTAAATGTATGTGGAAAACTAACGAAATTTCTTAATCTAATTATAAGTCAAATTATAATAGGATTTTATATGGAGAAATGTCACGCCAAAGACAAAGAAATATAGAAAAAATCCTTTTGTCACCCCTTGGATATTATCAGAACGGCTGTCTTGCAGTTTTTAGTGCTGTCAACTATAAGTAAAGATTAGGACAACAATAAAAAACCATCAATAGATTCAAAATGTAACACCTTAGGTAGTGTTGAGTGGTTTAATACAGTGGTTTTGAATGGTTTTCTAGATTAAACACGAGAAGGTCTATAATCATAAGAAGGAAGAACAGTCGAGGAAGGATATCTTCATGAAGAAACTGGACTTCATCCGCCAGCACAACAAGAAGTACGAGAGGGGAGAGGTCACATTCACCGTTGGAGTGAACAGATTCGCTGACCTGGTAAGATTCATTTGCTCACGCTCTGTAAGAATGTTTCCAAACAATTAATTAATTCCTACCTAATGTTTAATTTCCAACTTATAACAAATTCTGTTCGTTTATAGTTTTATTTAAATAGTGTAAATTTAAATGTACAAATATATTTTCCTTATGAGGTAATCATTTTGTAGCTATACATGAGTATTATAATATTTTTAGCTAATGCTATTTCCTGTGCTATTTTAAAATCAGAGAAACGTGATATATTGTTACCTACGTACTTATAGTATATTTCTTGAATAAAATAGCATAGTTAGTCAATTTCCAGCTTAAAATTATTAAGCCACATTTTTTTTGTGTTTATACTATAAATACATGTCCTCCTTTTGTAATAATTTAAAAATATTCTTAAATGTAAAATAATAATTTGTAAAGATAAACAATCAATTCCATTTTATGACGATATTAATTTAGCCAATAAAGTCATAGGGTCGTCTTAAAAGGTGGTTTATTGTGTATATAAACTGTGTATAATATGATTTTGTGACGTTTAATAATATGCATTTTTAAGGTAGTTAACATTTTAACTCACCCGTATATATTAATTTATCCATATACATAAATAAAAACAGATTACGCTCTAAAACTGGAGGTTTTTAAATACTCAGTTTTCTAAATCATAACCTAACTGTTTTACAGATTTGGTTGTTCTATTGGTTGATGATGACTTCATTTAACCTTTGTAAATTTACCAGTAATACACTGATAATAAACATTTATTATATGTCACACAAATCCCCCAGACAAGCTAAATGGTATGTATGTTAGTCAGGAAAATACTTTGTCCATATATAGGGTAAAAGAAAGATCAGAAATATGAACAGCTGTTTGCTTCCTAGACCAACGTGGAGTTCCGTGATCAGATGAACGGCTTCAAGCTGCGAAAGGGCTACGTGAGTCAGAACGACAAGTTTGAGTTTGACGAGAACTTGGAGTGTCCTAACTCCGTGGACTGGAGGAATGAGGGAGCCGTCACCCCTGTCAAGGACCAGAAATGTTGCGGCGCCTGCTGGGCCTTCAGTGCGGTCAGTGAATTGAATAATCTGTCTGGTACAAACATACTGGCTTAAACCTGCTATTTTAACTTAACAAAAATAATGTAATGGTTTAAATTGTAAAAAGTCCTTTTTTGTACTTGAAGGAAATACCGGGTTTTTATTACAGCATGACTAATTTAAATGGTATCTTTGCATTACCGTTCTATTAAAAAATCGATTAGAGCTGATTGATACACTTGATTATGGTAAGTCTTATCTTATCAGGCACAAAACGTCCGGTTGGTAAACTGATAAAGGCTTTTTAGAATTAAGGAAAAAAGATTTGTTTTAAAACTTTATGCAAGTAATTTTAAAATATTTTGAATTACCAGAAAATCTACTGGGTGTAATGTATAAAAAACAATATATGTTAGGAGATTACATGTGAGCGTGATTTTTCACAGTTAAGAATTTATAATTAATTAATTCTTATTTAAAATTAATTTAAATAAGAATCAACTATCAGAAGTATCTTTAACGAACAAGATTGTAAATTAGTACCAATGAAAACATGGCTTATGCATCATACTATATCTTAGTGGTTTCGTAAAAACCTCTTTTTAGATTACATTATTTTTAAATTGAATATTTTGATAAATAAAATAAGCAGAGACATAGTCATTATTATAAAATATAGTTTGCTAGCCGAGTTTTTATATGGGAGCAGTATTTAAAAATGTAGCATTTATGGCTGTGATGAATGAATCGTGTGAATATCGGCGTAGTTCCTTGTTATTTTCATGACCTCATTTACCATTTTTCCAAACGAACCTTTACATGAATCCCGTCCATTTCATAATAAAAACTGTTGAAAGGATAACTCTTTATAATTTAAACATAATTAATTCTTGAAGATATAGTTCGTATTTAAATTAATTTAAGTTCATATCTCCTTTGCACCATTACTTATGAATTTTGCATTAATGTATAGTACTATATTATTTATTGTTTAAAATGTTAGTGCGGGATTTCACTATAACTGGTTCAGCTTTTACACCCTGGTATCCGATCTAGTATGTAAATAGATTATTTGTTTACATGTTTTGGTTCAAAATAACCATTTTCAAAACCAATAAATGTACACATTTTTAACAGCTCATGACAACGGAAAAGGGAAGAAACCAAAGAAAATGTTTCCGGTATTAAAATGAATACATATAATATAAACGCCTACAAAGAAAAAGATTTTAACAAAATTAGTCTAAGTAAAATAACAGTAAAAAAAGAGCTTAGATACATCTAATAGCAGGCAGAACTACAAGAAGAGAAACAATACACAAAATCAATCTCTCAAGACAAAGTGCGCTGTGCGTCTTGCATTAACTGCGCCAAAGATGTCCTTAATTGTGCAAAGTTTTCAAAGTATAACAAAAATGTTCCCTAACTGCGTAAAGCCCAGGCCAGGTATGGGTGAGTTGTCGACAGAAGGATTTTCCTTGTTTACGTGTCATCATACCACGCCCGCATACCTAAGTCTGTCAAACACCTTGCTTCAAAACAACAGGATATTCTTACATACTGTACTTATAATGCAAGCTCCCAGTTCTGCATATTTTAGGAATTTTTAAAAAACCTATATTTTCATGGTTAGTGGATCAGTTGTAGTAAAGTTTTAAACGTGACATCACTACATTTCATTTAGTTTGTTACTACTCAGGTTTCTTTTAGGTTATACTACGCTTATTAAACACCCCTACTGCTAAGGTTACATTTTAAGTATGCATTTGAATACATGCATTTTAGTCACCATCTTGAAGCCATGATATTTTCCTAATCCCCTAAAGACGCATTTACTTATATTTATTATGTTATGTAATTTTTAATTTGTTTTCATTATATCTTAAATGCACTATCTGTTGCTGACTTTCTACTTTTTATAGTAGAACAGAGAATCCGTCATTAATGCACCCTATATAGATGGCTTGGGCTTTAATAAATTATTAAATGTTCACTTTTAAGAATTCTACAGTCAAAGAGGGCTGCCACTTTGCGCAGTTAAGGAACAACTCTGGCGATTCCCTGAAAGGGTTTGAGTAGTTCAGGATACCCCGGATACCTGACTTTGCGCAGTTAAAGCCTACCCGTACAGTGCCACCTGACTCCAATTATAGTTTGTCAACTACAACCAAACCCGATATATCAGATTAAAATTTAAACTAAATCAGCATTGGAGTTGTATGTAAGTTGGCATAAAACTCAGCAAGTACAAAACGTTACAGTCTTGTTTATGATTAGACTGGAAGCTTGGAGGGCCAGACCTATCTGAAGACCAAGAAGCTGATCCCCCTCAGTGAACAGAACCTGATAGACTGCAGCTACACTCAGGGCAATCTCGGGTGCGATGGTGGCAACGTGAACTACGCCTTCGATTACGTCATATCGAACGAGGGCATTGCCACTGAGGATTCCTATCCCTACGAAGTAAAGGCGAGTACAATTGTCGTTTAAAATAGCTACTTATTAGCACATTTCACAAACTAATAATTAAAACTACACTTTTATATGCTTACAAAATATTTCCCCCATTAATTAAATTTGCTTTAATAATTTATTTATAGCGAGAGTGATGTAGAGGAATATAACATTCTGTACGAAAAACCCACAGCTTAATCTAAAATTGCAAGATTTCTTATAAAACGGCATATACACTAAACGGCATATGTTGAGTTTATCTAAATTGTTTATATACATAAGAAAAAGAAGGGGACCAAGAGTGCTACCCTGAACAACACCATAATCAACTTCTGACTTATCACTGAGCACACCATTTATTTAAACAACTTGTTTCCTGTCAGTAAGATAACTTTTGAACCAATCTAGCGCCACACCCCGCACACCTGCACACTCCAGTTTGAGAAACAGGATATTTCTGTCAATCGAATCAAATGCCTTTGCAAGATCTACAAAAACCATCAAGACTTTTTCATTTTTACTTATAGATTCTATAATACTTTTATTTATAACGAATAATGGATCTGACGTATTTATACCTTTCCTGAAGCCATATTGTTTATCTGATAAGATCATATTAGTTTCCAAAAAACATTGGAGCTGAATTTTTACACATTTCTCAAGAATTTTAGAAATAACACTCAACAAATAAATTGGTCTGTAGTTACTTTTCTCGTTTTTGTAGCCTGATTTAAACAATGGAATGACCTTAGATGTTTAAAATATTTCGGGAAAAACACCTACAACGAAACTTAAGTTTATTATATGTTTTATAGGGGGCAACAAGTTAGTTAAATTTGCTTTGAGAATCGAAATCGTAAAATCATCTACACCGGGAGCCGAGCCGCCACGCATCTCCTGCACACACCTGACAATCTGGCTATCGGTGACCGGCTCCAAGCGGAAGTCATGCCTTGCCCTGTACGCCGAGTCGTCCACCAACGGCGGCGCAGCAGGCGGCGCAAATCACTTGCTAGCTTCTCTCCTACTTTAGCGAAATATTCATTAAATGAATTTGCCACCGCCCTTACGTCGCCACCGCCAACATCCGACCCCTGAACAAACTGGATGATCGGAAAAATACTTTTAATCTTTTTCACACCACTAATTTCGTTAATTGTATTCCAAAACTTTTTTGGGTCCCCAGTACAATCAAAAGAACTTTTTGAGTATAATAAATCAATATTTAGTGGAGAATAAACGTGTTGACAAACCTAAAACACATTATACAAAATCACAGCTAATCAATGATTCACATTTTTCTTATTAATTAAATCACCGTAGTGATACTTCAATAAGAAAATCATTTGAGCTTTGAAGTCCATAGTTTGGGCATATCTAAGTTAATTTTTCACATTTCTGATATGTTTCTCAACGTCCTTGGCCTTATATGAATCGCCGTAAGCAATATTATCTCCTTTCTAGCTTTAGAAAGTTTATTTGGACCAATTCGCTTCCGGAATAAAATATTAAGATCTTTGTTCTTGTATAAACTCCACGGACGCAAAGTTAGTATTTGTCTGTGTTCGCTATTTCATTTGAACGATATTATTTATCATATCTAGGCTATATACAATGTTTGCATTCAGAAATATTATTTTATACGTTATGTAAACCTTTAATGTCTTTTACATTCCTACTATATACTAGGTAAAGATTTAATTAATTCGTTGTATTTGTTGCAGGACTGCGGCAGTTGCAGGTACGAGGTCAAGAACAAGGGTGCCACCTGCTCCGGATACAAAGTCATCACTTCCGGCAAAGAGGAGGACCTGCAGCAGGCCGTTGCCACGATCGGACCCGTGTCTGTGGCCATCGACGCCAGCAACGACTCCTTCGAGTCATACGTGAGCGGTAAGGGGGCAGACGCTTAACACTTGTCTACACGTAAGACGCTGACACACACTCGGGCTTTCAAGCGACTAATGCAAACTAATTCTGAGTGAAAATTTGTAAAATTAACATCAATACCAGAACAAGGAAAAAAGCCATAATGTTAAAATCAATTATGTCTTTTGCAAAATTCTCTGTTTTTAAAATAACTACTATAAAATATGTCAACAACTTCAGATAGTGTATTAAAAGTCTCATCATTGCATTTAAGGGTGAAGAGGAATGATTACTAGCTCGGGAAAAACTAACGTCAAATAGTCTAAATGGTCTGTTGTAAAAATCAGGAATGTTTACATGTTTTAAGCGTTATTTATCCTCTAGCTCTTAACGAGAGATGATAGAACAGGACAAAATATGTTGTTAAATAAAATATATTATGAACAGATATGAATATATCCTTACTTAGATATTTTTAAAATAATCTAATACTTGGAACTACAACATTCTTTTGGATATTTAATCTTAGTATGCTGATTTTGAGTTACCGACATAAACAGTCAACTAATAAATGCTGTCTAACAAATTAAAAACATAGAATGTCATTGTTGAAAATACCAAAAATAACCTTAGGCTTATAGAGTTTAAAATCAAAACAAAAGAATCCTAAAATCCGTTCACAAACAACCAGTGATATTTCAAAGTAATACTAATGACATGCATTATAAATATGTGATTTCCTGAGAACAGAGACTAAAAACATTGTATTATATATAGAGTGGTATTATCCATTACTAATAAAATGTTGTGATAAAAATAACGACAACAATGGACTTTGAGCTATAATAAAAACTGCAGTGACATTAAACTCGCAGGAAGGAGGTGAATCAGTGAATGAAATCTGATGGTCATTAGTTAAAAGGGACGTAGTTAAAAATTACTACAAGTAATATAAATGAATTGTCTGACCGTTTCCGAGAAAACCTCAATTCCCCAGATATTAAAATCTGATATGAGAAGGTGTGCCCTTGGCTGCTTGCTTGCAACTCTGATCTCAAAAACGGCCCCAGTAATTTCTTTTAAAAGTTTCAATTAATTATTTGGGAGGAAAGTTCAAAACAGGTCTCATCTTCAACAAAATCTACGTAAAAAACATAATTTTAAAATAAAACTTATCTCTTACATATTTGATTAAAACAAAAGAGATACAAAACTGTCATGTCGTTATTTAGTATATGGTTTCTATAGAAGTGTAAATTAAACTATTAAATAAAGATTAAATATAAATTAGACAAATACTAAATATATTAAATTTGTGTATAATGAAAATATTGCCTGAAGTTACACTAAGTTATGTTAACAACTGAAGTTACACACGTAGAGGATGGAATTGAATGAATTAAATCTGCTGAACATGAGGGGCTGGGGTGAAAAATTAGTCAAAAAGTCTAAGTGATCTGTTGTAAAAATTAGGATTGTTGACATATTTTAAGCAATTTTTATCCTCTAATTCTTATCGAGAGATTATAGAACAAGACAAAATATGTTGTTAAAATTAAATGTCTTATGAACAGATCCTTCCTTATATTTATGCATAATCCAATACGTGCAACTACAACATTCTTTTGGATATCTATTATTAGTATGTTGGTTTTGAATTACTGACATACAACAGTTAAGTAATAAATGCCAACTAACAAATGAAAAACATAAAATGGCGTTGTTAGGTACTGGTAGTACCAAACAACCAATTTCCAATTTAGAAATACATCTCTCTAAATCAGAATCAACATTCTTTTGTTTCTTTCTTCCGTATGAATTCCTACACTTTTCCTCTGGTTGGGATAAAACTTTGCATTGTAATTTAGGTTAACCCATGAAGTTTTAATCCATAACCGAAGTCGAAAACATTAGAGCTCCACCCTACCCCCTGCAATTTGAAATAATTTGTGTAACCTTATGAAAAATTATTATATTTTGGTTTCCATGGTAACAATTATTATACAACTAGGAAAAGAAACACGAATCTCCAGGAATCAAAAAGAAAAACAAAACTTAGTCGCGAGAACCAGCTAGTTACTTATAACCTTTCTGACTAAATTATAAAGATTGTTTGACCTTCTGTGGTTTCTAGGAGTGTACAAGGTGGCCAACTGTTCCACCGAAGCAAAAGACCTGGACCACGCAGTGTTGGTTGTCGGCTATGGCACTACCAAGACGGGCGAAGATTACTGGCTGGTAAAGAACTCCTATGGTACAGACTGGGGCATGAATGGGTACATCATGATGGCGAGGAACCAAGAGAACATGTGTGGCATCGCCTCCGATGCCAGCTACCCTAAAGTCTAACCATCACCTTTTTATTATTTTATAAATGTTTGATTGTTTATAAAAATTAGTTTTTGTTTTAATAAAGCATTTTTTTTGTAAAACGGAGGGTTTAGTTTATCATCCATGTTTTGGGGAATAAATTCAATGCTAAACTAATTCAATAAACTAATCTTACTTTGAAATTTAGTAGTGGAGAAATGAGACTTTTGGTTCATTTGATTGACAGCTTCCGGTCATTTGACTTTTTGTGACGTAGTTGTGACGTAGTTGGCGACGTATTAGTGACGTCATGTAAGTAAGGTTAGTTCAAGGTCATCCTGAGGATTTTTTAAAAAAGAAATCCTGCACAGGTTTGATTCGATAAAACTATCAAATGAAACCTGTGCAAGATTTCTAACTTTTATTTTGATTTCTTCATTTACAATAATACACATCGAATAAAAAAACATGTGCAAGATGGTAGACTTAATTCTAACTATTTATTTATTTACATTATATACACATAGACAATGATTGTCGGAGAACCGTCGATTCTGCGGTGGCCGTTGCTTCTGTAGATGGGTAGGGTACACATTATCCACAACAATACTTCATTCTAGGCGCGGTTAGAAGTGATGATGGTTGCCACGATGAAGTCTCCGATTCCGTAGAGCTGTCGACATTGAATGAGGCGAGAGGTTCATACTCTTTAAGATTATATCTATTCCCCTGTGTCGGTGGAAGTGTGTTTGCGGGTGTTCTCCAGTGTTCTTGTGTTAAAGTGTGTTTTGCAGTAATATCCAATGTTACTTTGTAACCGTTTACAATCAAAACGTTTAAGTAATCGGAAAGCAGTTGCAAATCATGAACTGTAGAAAGATGAACAGTATTGTAGTGGACACATTTAATTTTGAGAGCCATGATGTTACCTCGTGTACGACTACTTGGGGAGTGAGCTTCCCACCTCTTTGCCTTCCTTTTATTTGCACCCCCTCGACTTTATTCACACCTACGATATGAATTTTTTTCATCACGCAACCTATTGGAGTTCTGCAATGCAATGGTTATACATCAGTCCACAATCAGCGCATGTACAACAGTGTCTACAAGAAAAAACAATTCTTTCTCAGAGGATAAACTTACTACACATTCGTTTCCTTCGCTCTTATTTTCTTCTGTTGGTGTTTCTGAAGTTTTAACAGGATGAGGTTTATATACTCTCCGATGGTTTTTTACAAACTCTCTACCTTTTTGAACTAACAGATAAACACACCTGTCAACCCATCGTGTATGTTCTTCCCATGGGTTATCTGTCGCTTGCCAATCCTGCAATCCTCCTCCGCAATTGTAACAAACGGTCTTATCATCTTGCCCCACGTAAACGAAACCAGCATCTGAAAACTCCATTCTAGACTTGTATGTAAACGAGTCTTTTGATGCTGCATCAAACGTATCCTATCTCGATTGTAACTGTGCATATTTAGGAAATCTCATTCTCCTCTTTACTACTATATGTTCCATTTTGTTTTTGTAGGTTATACAAAAGAAAATGTTGGCAAATGTCGGAAGTATACTGACACGGCCTAAGCGTGTAGGACAGGTACATACCCTTCCCCTCCACAATGTTCCCCCACCAAATCATTGTCAGTCTGTATGAAAGTGATAATCCTTTAATCAATACAGCGCATTTTTTAAATTCTGAATCTAGGTCAAGGTCATCAAAATTTTTTTTTAAAGATAAAATTTCAATACTTGGAGTTTATACTAATATTTTAGTTATTTTTTATTTTTTTATTTATTTTTTTACATAAATTACATTTCAAGTTTTACATGATATTGGCTTAATCTAACAATGTGAAGTTCAGGACGAGGTCAAATGCGGAGATAGCTCGGTAGAGTTGTTCCCACTGACTCCGTGTGATACTATATACAAAGTTCCAGGTTCGATATTTTGCAGATCTTCATTTTGAAGCAGTTGAACAAATCTCTTGGGCAGGAAATTTTGGAATTTTGCTTCATCTCCTACTGCGTATGGAGCATCGCTTAAATATACAAGAATAGCGTCTCCCACTGATGTTTCAATCTTCCTCATGTCGTGCACGATGTAATGTTTGTTTTCTTTGATTTATGGAGTTTTTCTTGTTGGTAGTATACTTGATTTTGATTGTGTGTTAAACTGATCCACCAATGTTTGCAGAGATTTCTATGATGCCATCTTGATACGTGTTCTCTCGTTAATACTGACGGTGGGTCTCCTTGCTCCCCCCGCTTTTATACCCTCCGGTCCCCCCTCCACTTCCCCTTCCACTCTCCATTGTACAAGGATGTAGAAAAGCAGCTGGACGATAAGCGTTCTTTACAGCGCAATGAAATTGTGTGTGTTTATCATTGTTTGTTAAAATACAAATATTATCCATCTCAAATTCTAAACACGTATCCATTTTAACATCTATTACATCTTTTGTAGTATAAAGCTATATCCAATTGCGCTTTTCTAATCCTTTTGTATAAAGTCTTGTAAATGTACTGCAGTAGTGATTCATAATGCTTTCCACTTCTTCAAAACCGGTAAAACCTTCACCCCAACCAATGTGATGCAAGTTTCTTGCTAACAACTTATTTTTCCTTTTGGATTTGGAGTTTAAGTTGTTAAAAAGAAATGGAGGTTTGAATAAAAAATTATAAATGACATATGTTTGCAGGTCTAAGATGATTAGTTCTTTAACAATGTATCTATTATTGTTTCCACGAAAAGCTTGAAATTCAATTAAGCCAGACTCCTCCATGACTCGGATGATGACTGAACTGTTTCCACGCCACGGTAGAGCTTTTATAGCACAGGACAAATAGTTTTCAGTGCGTTGATGTATATTTAACGTGGGCACCATCCTACTTCTTTGTAAAATACAGGTCATTGCTGCAGAAAATATTTGAGTCTCAAATACAAAATAAAATGTGACTGGTTATTTTGGTTCAGCATACTTTAAACTAATACTTAAAATGTTGGTCCACTCCTATTGTAAAATGTTTTTGTAACCATAAATATGTATATGCGTAACAATTTTAATTTTCAGACTCGCCAATTCGCCCCAAAGTAGAATTGAAATATTGTAATCATGCATTATCCATCAATTTATTCACATAAACGTCACAGACCTGTTCCCGAGGGTGACAGTTAATAGAGGTTTTAATGTAGTTATAACATATTTATATATAATTCTGTAAGCGGAATTTGTAAGTCAAAATTGTGGGAGTTTGGCAAATTGCAGGATGATGGGTCAAATTAAAGGTCTCGATCTCAGGGACTCGGGAAAAATAGCAGTATTTCCAAAAATTTACCAGCAAATGAGAAATAATGCAAACATCCTCCGTAAGAAAAGCATGGGAATTTTAAAACGTCTGCTTTGTTTACATTAAAACATGTGATCGAGTGTCTACTTTGTTTACTAACTGACAGTAAAAATTCGTATAAGGCAGAGTATTGGAGCAAGGTTAGGGGTAATGGCCCCTTATATTCACTAGTTATATTCTTCTACATTACGAATTTATTATAACTCATTTTGACATAGGGCCAATAGAAGTTTCATAATTATTTCATAGGAAAGTCTGTTTTAAATGCACTTTTCAATTTGTCTCTTAGCTTTGCTAGTGTAAGTTTTATAACTTTTTGCATTGATTAATTCATTAAAACACCCATATTTTAGTCATGATTAGATTAGATACGGTACCTGTTACCACTGCTCAAAAGTTGTTATTACATTTTCAATAATATTCTCCCAGTTCAGACCAATATGCTGTACCGTATGTAATATTGTGAAATTTTATTAATTTATTATTGTACTTTTCTATAGTCAAATCAAATTCATACCCCTATCAAATGGTTTCTAAAAACACATTAAACATTCAAGTGACACCCTCAACATTCAAGTCAAGTGATACCTAAACAATCTTTATCCACAACTTCCTAGCAAATATTTTGTTAATGGAATACTCACTTGAGAGACATTGTGTTGAATTGTAATCACTAGAGGAACACTAGAACAATGTTGGCGGTCCTTGGAGGATTAATTAATTGCTTTGCATAAATTGCTTCATATAAATGCACATCAGAGCTGAAGTGTACAAGTTACGTTTGGAGTGTGCAACTGAGTGAGTAATGTCATAGTGACTTATCAGTCAAGGTCAAAAGGACTTATCAGTCACTCAATCCAGTTAGCTTCCCTCTCTCGATAACCGTGATCAACTTTATGCAGTGTTAGGCAAAATCTGTCATTTTTTATAACCTTAAACATTGTTTTAATATGTAATACTCTGATTATAAAATAATTCTCGATTTGAGACTTTGTAATGATGTTTTCCTTAAAACAAGTATGTATAAAATTGTTTTTAACATGAATATATAGAAACAAGTGGATGTCCTTGTTTGAATAGAAATAAATATTATTGTAAAAATTATAACTTATTGTGCTAAGTTCAAATTTGATTCATTGGATACTTTAAAACGTGCCAACTCTGATATAAAGTTCTTCAAATTAGTAAATTACTATTACTTGTGTTCAATAACACAATTGCCTCAAAGGCAATTTCTGCTACTGAAGTGTTTAGTCTCCCCTATTGATAATTTCCACTACACAAAAATGGAAATATATTTTTTTAAGGTTTAGATTACTTGGACTTCAAAGATTTCTTATGGTGAGTGAAGAGAGCACAGACAAAATCACTCAGTACTTATGTAAATAAGTTTTAATTTTGAAACATTGAAAGGAAAATTGAATAATATTGGGGGAAATATTGTTTTGTAAAATAAATAAGACTATTTGTTTTTTTAAGATGGTGGGTAAATTGAAAAATCCGTTTTTGTGATAAATTCAATGCAATTGAACACTGTCAACAGCCATTCAAAGCAAACATAAATCATAATATCATGTGTAAATAAATCTTAAAACCACTCAAGAATGTAACCACTCCTGTTAGTTGTATCTAATCCCTTATCAAAGACTGCTGATTTTAAAGTACCCTGTGCATTTTGAGTCTACCATCAATCACGTTCATAGAATAGTTGACCTATTATATTAGTTTTGGAAAATACCCTGTCCTATATTTTGTTATTTTTATATTACACATACCGTAAACATCGTAGCTAATGTTATAAGTTTGAAAATCTTTGATGATATTGTTAGTATTGGATGTAACGTTATGGTTTCGATCTCTTTTCTGTTACGCAAACGGATAATTGAGCACCAATTATCAAAATCATCTATCATAACCACTGTCTGCATGCAACACCTGATCTAACAAGTATCTATAAAATAATAGTTAGCTCTATACAAATGATTTGAATCTTATTTTTGTGATATACATTGCAAATTACGTATAAAGTTGTTTTATCTTATGTGTTTGCCTTAAATACTTTTTAAAATCAAAATCGGTACTTTGTGACTTTCATAGTTTAGAGTAAACTATAAATGGCCTGGGTTTAAACATGTACATTGTACAAAGACCAAACCGAGCAAAGCAATGTCTTCAATTCATTAATACAAATTAATATAGCACCTAGAACTGTAAATATCAACTGTTATCATAAATACATTCAACAACAGTATATAGTGATTGTTAACCGTATGAGTTGTACCATAATTGATAAATAAATCAAACAACTTTACATACACTTTCACTGTAATGAAGACTGCCTCACTTAAACAAATTAAAAAATTAAAGAATATCAATACATTCAGATACTTTAAAATTTGTGGGCATTTTGAGTCTGAATAAATCATTTCTTAAACAAAGAGTATTTGAAAGTAATTGTTTATAAGTCTCGATTATTTGATTTTTAAAGCTTCAATTATTTTTTAATGTCTGCTGACAATTCAGGGAGGTTCCTATTATATCAATTAGTGTTTGAGTTTTTAATCACTTTTTTAATTTTAGCGAATTTCCCCTACAGGGAAGAAACTATTACCGTAGGTTTTATGGTAAGATTTAAGCCCGAGACCATGACAAATTTTTTTTAGGTCCCCAGATGACTAAATCACTATTTGTTCAAATTTATATATATATATATGTGTGTGTCCGTGAATGCGATACCTTGAGTAAAAAACGTCCGATTTCGATGAAATTTGGCTCAAATGTGTAAAGTGACATTTCTTACTTTAAGTTCGAAAACCAGAAAAATCGGGCCATGGAAAGGGGGGTTTATGGGGGTTTTAAATTTTCCAAAAATCAGTTTTTTGCAGTTTTTACCCTAAAAACCCCCAGGGGTTCAAAATTAAACCAGTTAATTTTGGTTTAAACCATGTTATAGAGCTTAAGAAAACAAATAATATGGTATTTTGAATTATTAAGCTAGGTTAAGTGGTTGCGGAGAAAATCCAAAAAAACCTGCTCATAAAATCTCCTATGTTAATATTATGGGAAAAAGGGTTTTGGCTTTTCCTGAGTTAATTTTAATATAAAATTCACATTTGCTTTTACCGATCAATTCAGCTTCAGAAAACAATCATTTTGGTGTTTAAATTGTGATTCTACGTCCAACCGTTGCAGAGATATTCCAAGTGCTAAACACAGTACGTTGTCCAATGTTATCCTTATGGAGAATAAATAAAATTTGATATCTCCATTATTAATGAATGTATATTGATGAAACTTGGCACGTGGGGTCACGTAGTACTGGTATATTGATATTTGCACAAAAAATTGATTTTTTTTTATTATCCCCGTAGCAGCGAACCTGCGTACTCAGCCCCCATGTTATTCTCATGGAGAATAAGTAAAATGTAATGACTCCCTTAATTATGAACATAAATTAATAAAACTTGGTATGTGGCTTCACCTTGTTGAGTTATATTGATATCTGCATAAAAACCCATTTTTAGTTTCTTGTTGCAGCAAACCTGCTTACTCAACTCCCATGTCATTCTTATGGAGAATAATTAAAATGTTATATAGTGCTTACTTATGATTGAATACTGATTAAACTTGTTATGTGACTTCACCTAGTTAAATTATATTTATATTTGCATAAAAACCAATTGTTTGTGTTCCTTGTTTCAGCAAACCTATGTACTCATCACCAATGCTATTCTTATGGAGAATAATTGAAATTGTATATATCGCTTATATATGAATATATTTTTATGAAACTTGGTATGCGGCTCTATATGGTATTAAGACATATATTATGCATTGGAAATTTGCTGAGTACGCAGGTTTGCTGCAACGGGGGTATTTTTTTATATTTTAGCAGCCTCTTTTTGCCTTATTTGCCCATCCACATAGACTAAACTATAGGTCTGTGTGTGAAATGTATCCAGCAAAGAGCAAGGGGCAGGTCAGGGGGGACCCGGGTCGGGTGATCTGGACGGTAACAGGGGCCCACACCACCCACCAGGCCTGGCCCGTTAAAGCTGAGTAATGGCCCTTACTGTAACGGCCCCTGGCAAGTTATTGATAACATTTACATGCCAGGGCTGGGATTCAAACCCACGACGGGGCCGCTGCCATGGTTCTGCAGTCTGTCACCTTGACCATTACGCCAACAAATCGTGACACAACCTTGTATTTTTTGTTTAAAATGTTACAGTTGGTTTGTATTTTTCTTATATTTTTGTATATTTTTTCTAAATCAAGCTCATTTGAATAGGAGTAATTCAGGGGAGGGGGCCCAAACATTTGAATAAAATGTTATTGTAATGTGTAAAAGGTCGTGGTAATCATAACTGTTCCTATTTCTACTCTTCCCTCACCCCAAATTGAAATACTGTAATTATGCTTATCCTTGGTTTTTGTCTCAAACCAAATGATAGATAGTTCTCAAGGTCTAGGTCATGCATCTGGTTTGGTCATTTAGCCAATTTATTGGATTATTATTATTATTATTATTCAAATTATTTATTTTCAGAGATGAGCTTACACAGGTGCATAAAATGTGACTTCTTATAAATATATCATTTGTATTCAAGTTATTATACGCAAAATTTGTTCAACCACTCCTGCCCAATCGTTAAAGCAACCCTTTTTTTGGATTGTTTGTCCATTACCCTACTAATCAACATGTCTCATTATTTTTATATTTATTGAACATCGAAATTTGTCCATGCCAGCGGAATTTTATTTTAGAGCGGTCCAAGCCCCTTAAATGTTTGTGGACACTTCAGGATTTTATTGTATTGGTTTTGTGTGTTTTGCCCTTCCTTAAGAACAGTAAAATAAATACCCAGATAGCAAAAAAGAATTGATATGAACTTGAATAAAATTTGTTTTGTATGGCTTCAAAGCTTGATTCATATTAGATCGAACAAGCCGTGGAATTAGATTCTAACTTGATTCAAATGTCGAAGTCCCCGCTGTTCTAACTTGAATCTAACTTGAAGCTCAAGTTTTATTCAAGTTTAGAGAAGCGATTTATCAATTCTTTTTCGAGGCATTTTCAAACCTTTATCAAGCCTAGCAAGCCCAAATAAAATTAGAATCAAGTTCACATCCTATCATGCACGCCTTTTAAGCATTGATTTATCTACACTAAAACAAACCTGGAGCCAAAAAATAATCTGATTCAAAGTTCATTCAAATTAAAAACAATTTGTAATCGAGTACAAAAACACGTAATTCAAGCCTTTTAAGGCTTTATTTATAGATACCAAAACAAATTGCATGTTACAAAATTCTAATTTAAAATTCATTTATATCAATAAAATGGACCTAAATGCAATAGGGTAAAAACAGAGAATAGGCCATTTAATTTACTGAGAAAAGATCATTGCTTTACACTGAACTATAATGCTGTTAATTGTAAATGTTCAAAACCTCTGCACCAATACAATAAATGTTATATTTTGAACACACAAAAAAAACTATTGTAATTGGTAAGGAGTCGTAAGCTGAGTCAAAATAGTTAACCAAAGAATGACAACTGGATTTAAATTGTGGAAATAGATTAACAATTAAAATATTTTACTTCCAAGTCTTTGTGAAGTAAAAAAACACAAAAAACAGCCAATGCTTGTTGACTTAAAATGGATATAATTGGGGGGAAAATGTGTACACCAAGATCACTTTAAAAATATATACTGTATATTTAAACAAATTATTACAGAACTTCATTAAAATTGGTTTAAATTTTAGCGTTGTTTCCTTCATGTAGCTCTGCTCCTTCACCAACATGCTTCTTTTCCTCCCTGAAACATTAAACATAGTATGTAATTTACTGTTGTGTAGATGATAAAAAGTTTTGCATAATTATAGCCGAGGTTACAGGAAGCCATTATTAAGCTGAGAATAAAAATTTAACACACAATTTGCCAGTGATAAATAGCAGTATTTGGTGTTTATCTAGCTGTAACCATTTCAAAGACTTGGAGGGTGAACAAATACTTGGTTGCATGAATGTAACATTGCTGGTAAATGCTAACTTACCCGACAAAAAGTTCAAATATAAATTCAATACTGGTCATAAATTGAACTCTGTATTTCAGGAATTTAAGTAATTCTCTTTCTTTTAGTAAAATGTCTAATTATTTCTTAAATTTCCAGGTCTGTGGACACTGAGTATTATTGTTAATTTGAAGCATAACTCAATACTTTTGTATTTAAATCACATTTCCAATTTTTTTGTGGTGGTGATTTTGGTACAAAATATTAGTTCAGTCCACTAATTATTATTAAGGTAATCAAAATAATTATCTCAATGACTGAGACTGAGGGAAAGCACACAACACTTGGTACCAAGATACAAAATTGTGCATGTATCTAGTAATTACTTGTCAACGAAGGTTTCAATGTTACATCATTTTTATTTCAATTATTTTACCAGTTAATGTTATTTAAATATATTTAACAGAGGGAAACTACACCATTTCATTTTGTTTTTTGGTCATCAAATAATTTATGAAGGTCTCATTAAATAAACCCCAGTCAAAATCAAATAACATATCCACAAATAAATTCTGGTAGCCCTACCACACACATGTTTTCAATCACACCACGGCACCGGTGGCGACTCTTACCGGAGTCAGCTTCTTACCGGTGCCGTGGCCTACATCGTTGGCCGTGGCATGATTGAAAACATGCGTGTGGTAGGCCTACCGGTATTTATTCGTAAATGTGTATCCTATTTGGACAATACGTTCTTTGTATATGTACCACTTGAAAATGCCGTATTTACGGTGAAACATGTAGTGGATTAAATCATTACAATTTGAACTGTTGACGACAAGGTATGTACCAACATTAGTCCAACATGCAATTAAGCCTACGTAATAATCATTGCTTTTTATTTATTTAAATAATACTACATAGAACGATAAGATAATACAACAGCTCAGAACACTAATGAATAGTTGTAAGTAAAATTGTTAATTTAAGCTATCTTCTTCTTCATAATATATAATTGCATAACAAACTTAGAAAAAATAGTAAATGTCTATCCTTTCGCACGTTTCTGAAGCTATCGTATCCTAGAAGGCTCAAGCTTGGAACATTCATAGACAATTCAAAAATATAAAATATGGGAAATATCTCGATGGAGCCTGATTTTGATTTTTTCTTAACTCATTGGTCTAGTAATTTTATTCTATTCACTATAACATACAATGGGCTCCGATTTGTGCTGCACTCTAGGAGTGAAATTTGTAACTAATGACTGCGGGCAGCTTCAGGTTCTCTCCGCTAAGTGCGCGGACTGCCTATTAACCTATTCATCGCTGCTGGACCATGACTCGTCGTGGCTGTGAGGTCTAAATCGTTGAATCATCCTGGCCAGATGTTGATACGAAGTTTGCGGGTTCGATTCCCGCACAAATCCTAAACTGACCAGTCGTGCAACTCTCAGTGAGTTAACCGGTCTGTGGCAGCGTTGTTGGGCGGGCCCAAATAAAATAAACGGTGGCAAGCTTGCTTGGAAGTTGACGATATTGGTTAATTCTTTATGAAATGTACTTGGCCAACACTGATTTTGCTACTTCTTCTGTGTGTCCCCCAATTAGACTCTTTGATCTGAAGGAAAACAATATTTCAATACGACATTAATCCATTTAAAAATAAAATTTGTTCTCCAATTCATAGGTTATAAAAATGAAAAGTTAGGGACGGAACCAGGTCGTAAGTGTAAGCCAATGGATTAACGCATTGGCTTAGGATGACATGCTTGAGTCGTTCCTAACTTTTAATTTTTTAAACCTATTAATTGGAATGGACAAAATGTCAAATGGATCTATTATTTTTATTAAAATATTGTTTTCTTTCAGTTTAAATAGTTAAATTGGCACACACACAGTAGAAAGTAAAAAGTAGCAAAATCAGAGTTGACCATGTGCAACTCACAAATAATTAACGGATCCTGTCAACTTCCAAGCAAGCCTGCTACCGTTTATTTTACTTGGGCCCTCCCACCAACGTTGCCATAGACTGGTTTTAACTCATTGATAGTTGCACGACTGGTCCGATTTGGTCGTGTGCAGGAATCGAACCCAACCACGAACTTCGTATCGACACCTGGCCAAGGTGTGACTCAACCCACTTGGCTAAAACGACCAGTGGCTTGGCGGCGTTAGATAGGTTTATAGTCAATCCGCGCCCCTAGTGGAGAGAACCGTAGCTTCGGACAGTAATTAGTTTACAGATTTTGCTCCTAGTGTGCACAGCACCAATCAAATCCCATTGTGGGCTATTGCGAATAGAATAAAATTACTACTTTAATGGGTTAAATTACCTTAGAATGCAACAAAATTATATAAAAAATTCAAAATGATCAGCTATGATTATTTATAATGTGATTTAAGTTTCTAATTTGTTTAAATATGTGATCATATTTTCCTACTAATTTATTTTTCTTTGCATGTAAACAGGAAATAGAATATCCACAAACAAAAACCAAATAATAGGGACCATAGCCTCTACAAGCCACTAGTTGGATATGAACACACCTCTGAATATTTATTTTACCTCTTATCAACTCGAATCTTGGCTTGCTGCATCTACTTTGCCATGATGGTGCCAAACTTGGATTCTCTTGCCTCCTGAGGTCCAAAAACATTTCGCACAGCAACTAAAACAATAAAAAAAACACAGTTATAAGACCTAATAACTGCCTGTCACTTATTTAAGAGTTTATTTTAATAAAGCAATGCCATTTTGAACTCGAGGGAGTAATTTGCTGTGGCAGTTAAAACGTGTCACCTACTCTGGTCCGCAAGGTTCTACGAGGTCGAGCTCATAGCCAATTGATTTAAGGTTAGCTACATAATAAAGCCTCGACCTAGTAGAGATATTTTCAGTGCTAATTAAATGTTTAAGTTATTAAATTATTTTCAAAAATATCGTTATACTTATGGTTACAGTTCTGCAATGTATCCTGGTAGTAGTACTAGGTATCATTGTCATTACAAAATGTCTACTCACATTCAACCAGATTTTATTAAGTTGGAGATGATGCCCTTGTTGGATTTATACTCCATAAGAGCCCTCAATGGAATGTATAATATACTGCTATTTAATATCATAAAACTATGATTCATCTCAAATTTAAGTTCTCTTGAATATATAATTTATATGTGGATAATAATTTTGATAGGCTACATTTCATAAAAAAATAATTTAAAAAAACATAGGTAATAAGTTAGGCCTAACTTGTTTAAGTTTTCTGTCAAAATTAAATATGATTCATTTGATTAGGGGTACTTAATACAACTATAATTCTACTTTCTATTTCCTCTTAATTTAAGCCTTGGGCTGATTAGTAAGTGGTGAAGATAAAGGGTTGGACTCTGAATCTCTGCGCAAGAGGCCGACGCAACTTGGGCGTATTTTTCTTTACCGGGTAGTATTGTTTTGTCTTTTTTATATAAGTACCGTACCCTAAAAAAATAATTATTGTTTAAATCTAACATAAAAAATTGTTTAATAATCAATAAGTTGTTTTCTTTGAAAATTATAATTTAGGAGGAGTATATACTTATTTTTTATAAAGGACCTTAAATAAAATAATATTAACAATATAAGAATTTATAGTTATCCTATTAAACGATACGGTACGGTAGTTGAATTTCAATATAACATTATCAAGTAATAAATGTTAAAAATAGATGATATATCATATCCGAATAGCAGATGATCACAGCTATCGTCCTTACTGAACCCTTTTTTTAGGTTAAATTTCCTAAATAAACTGACGATTGGTTGTCAAATGTTGGAAAAGGTTAGCAGGAAGAATATGTAGTTTGAGCTAGGCTATAAGCCGCGATTACACGATGCAGGTTAGGGAGAAGGTAACCTTGACAAAGTAGCCTTGCGTAGGCTGTGTAGACAGAAACATGACGAGCAGCCTGTACGGTTTTTGATCAAGGTTCTGCCACAGAACCTATTACGCAAGGTTCCTATTACCTATTACCCTACCTTGTCAAGGTTACCTTCATCCTAACCTGCATCGTGTAAGTTAAACGCGTCCATACAATCAACTAGGCATTGGTCTTATGTAACAAAACATAAGTTAATTCAATGCTTAAGTTAAACAGCTGTGTAGTCTAAAATAAGCAGAGTAGCCTAGACTGAATGTAAATGATAGGCCTAGATTTACCGTACATACATTAAATTTTATACCTAGTTGATGGATGTTTGTTTTTAGGGTCTATCTGACCCTAAGCATATTAGCAACGCCAATTAATTAATGGGGATATTATATTACACGATCTAAGTTATGTCAAAAATACAGTGATTAGGTAGGCCTATCAGAAAAGAGATAGGCCAAAAAAGTTTGATCTAATATTTGTTCTAGGATTTCCCAATGCCAACAGAATCTAGATGGGAACTTGGCCAACTGGGCTTATTTTGCTGCATAGCCTAGCAAATAAGGTTAACTACTAGTCTAATACTACCTTCTAGATAATATTTTTGAGGGTATCAATACTGAAATTAAGGTACCGGTAGTCATTAATTTTTAACTTTAATTAGGATAACCTAGGCCCATTAAAATATGTTCAGTAATATTAGCAGTCTTCCAAACAATTTACGTTGTCTACAAAAATTTTACATTTGGAAATAGAGGTCAGAATAAATGTAAAAATAGATCTAACACAATAACAATATATTAATTATTAACACCAGCTCAAGCTTGTTGAGTTCCAAAAACTCACAAATCCACAGTGAAGATACAGAAGTTCCCATACAGTTAAACTAGGCTTATCCCGGACTTTAAACTAGAGGCTTCCTTAGAAACTAAATGTTGCCCAACATCAATTAATTATTACTAGGATTATAAACATTTAGTCCAACAAAATATTACATGAACAACTCTTACCTTGTGATGAGTGGTGTTCAACGTTCAAGAAGTCACAATAATGTTCAGTATAACAATAGAATAAACAATCTGAAACGAAAATAACTAATAACGGTAAATTTACAAAACTTCACCGAACAGTATCATTCGCAATCTCACTCGACTCAAGTTAAAGTAAAAGTAAAGCATTAGAGAAGTAAACAAAACAAGATGGCTCTAGGTCTAGAGTTTGAAATCTCGAACGGCATTCTGGGTGGTGATGTCATCACATACTTCTGGCTTGCTATTGGCTGAGTTCCTGAACTATCGATTAACCATTGATTCTAATTCGATTCTAAGAAAAAGAATCGATTTTGCACCTTTTGCTCTGCTTGAACTTTTGCCTCGAGTTCGAATCAAATGTTCTAATTCGAGGCTTATATTTCAAGTGAAGAGCGGGGGTAATTCAAGCCTTGAATCAAACCTCTTTGCTATCTGGGTAAATCCAGAAATATTGACCTATACGAAGTTTCATATATAACAGCGGTAGTAAAATTTTGATTCACAGTTATTTCAGGAAAGAGGAACCACTTGTGTAGAAAGCAATTTTCCAGTACCCACTTTAAATTATTAAACTAGTGTATTCCCAGTTAGTTCTCCTAGTCATTGTTGTTTGTTGTTAGTGCCAGGGGCACAAATACAAGAACTAAACAGACTCAGGCGCTAAAACCTCATTTGTAGCCCAGGGATGGCAGCAAAAGATATGCAGACAGCAAGTCCAGGGACATAATGAAGTCAAAAAGAAGGGATTCCCTGCGTCTGGGCCTGCGGAGCCCGTAACAGGTACATCACATCAGGTAAACACATCAGGTAAGCCTGATATATATATATATATATATATATATATACAAAGTAAGGCAAGGGAAATAGTAAATAGTAAATATACGCAAAAGCACAGCCAATCCCTATACAAAAATGAGACACAACAGACCCCCATGAAACTTGCAGAAAACGTTTGTAGGAAGTACCAATGGACGAACGAAAATTTCGAAAGAAATTCTGCAAACAAATGCGTTATACTTTTTGATTTGACATATCAACCTTGAAAATCGGTTCGATAGCCACTAAGATATTAGCGTTTCAACTGTGCTTTAATACATAAAATACCTCATTGCAGTAAAAATGGTTAGAAAAGTTTTAAAAAATACTGCAGAAAAAGTTTCTTTGGTGTTTCATAGATTAAAAGATACTTAACTTGTATATTCAGCTATTTATTTCTGTGTGAAAGATGAGAAAAAAATAAAGTCTACTTTTATAAAACATTCAAAATGATTTACAGATTCAAGATGACCAGTGACATGACCAAAAATGTGTACAGGCCAGTTGCTTATCCTATTTTTACCGAGGCCCCGATTTGATAACAATGTAGGAGTAAGTATTTAAAACTAGTATAAAATAATTGATACGCCATGTTTGCCTCCTTTATTCGATGTTATCGACCACTGGAAAACAGACGATAAGAGTCTACGTACCACCAAGGTTTATATTGCAACAATCAGCAAAAAGTTGGTTTAGACTAGATGCCGACTCAAACCCTCACTCACAGCTCCTAGAGTAAGGATAAATACTGTAGCAACAGCTCTAAAGCCTGAACTATCGAAACTATAGCCAGAGTTCTCCACAAAGTAAAAATATTGCGAGGGAACGGAAGCGCATCCGGGAATTCACAAAGCCAAGGAGAGGGGAACCTGAGGCGAGCAGCGGTGAGAGTAGTTCCCATAGACGCAACGGCGCGCAGCGCAACAGAGCACTAGCGTACGTAGGGCCCCGAAAGAACACTTGCGTAGAACCAGAATGTGGGGTCTTCCAAAATTTATGAAAAATTACCGTGTTGAGCTATAGTACGATTTTAACTCGGGGGCCCTGTGTAATGCCCCACAATTTGTGCGGACCCCCGAGTCTGGCGAGTTGAACACACAGGGCCCCTTAGGAAGATGGGTCCATACACACACACACACACACACACACACACACACACACACACACACACACACACACACAGACAGAAATCACCTAAAACCACTTTTTTGGGTTCAGGGAGAACCACAACGAATATTTCCACTAACAACTCAAATTTGAAAAATTTGACGAAAACAATACTTTATCCATATAATACGTTTAGGCGGAGAAAGTAAAAATTGTATTTTATTAAAACAACAGTGCAAGTGACACTTGTTAAAATTTAAATTTAAAAATTAAACTAGTTTTAAAACAAACTATGTTGGTAGGAAGATTAATTAGTTCCTGATTTCCTCCTCTTAGTCTTCAAAAGCGGAAAAATGCAATAAGCGTCAAGTCACATCACACCCGTAAAGCAGACTGTTGTTCAATCGTAAAAGGAAAATAAATGTTATTTCTTGAATAATAAAGAACAGGAAGTTGCCAGGAGACCCGGAAAAGTAATAAATTGCATAAATGCGATTTTTAAAATATAATGATTCATATTTCTGGCAATATGTTAACTAAGAAGTGAAATATGACAACGTAAAGATAAGATTGTCCTTTTACTTACATATCACTTGTTTTAGATTTTTGAGTCTAAACACGATGACGTTTCACATAATAACATGCTTGAATATTTGTAACAGCTCTGTGAACTTGAATTATATAATGGGTTCTAAAATGAAGCGGGTATAGTACATTTCTATAAACATTTTAACAACAACAATAACTGGATATAACATTGAAAATTTATGTTTTAAATAATAAAAATGAACTATGCAAACACAACGAACATAAGCTTGATAAGTAATTAAGAGTCATAAAGCAGTATTTTTTAAATAAACTATATTAACAGGTAAAATAATTATGCAATATTTTCCATCATCTACAACCTAAATCAGAAAATAAAACTTTATTTCATTACTAACCTTAGTTAAGAAGTGGATTTTATTGGTGCAACTTTACAAAAATATCGTAAACTGGTATATACGGTATATTGATTACTCATGTTAAGCCCAAAATATTAATTTTAATTGTATTATTATATTTACTGTATTATATTTATTTATAGTTGGTCCTACGTAAAAATCGGTAACTGCAATGAAATTTGGAAAAACCAGGATTAATAATGGGAGGTACGGTATGTAAACAATTATTCATATAGTTCCTTTTCAGTATGGCTATGCTATGATCAAATTACCACCTTATTGTCCAATAAAACCCTTTATCCTTCTAAATATACTGAAATATATCAGGTTATCAACTACAAATATGTGCTCCAGAGCTTGGTAAACATATTACTAATGGAAATATTGGCCGAGAGGTCCCCTGATAAGGAACCGATGAAAAGAGAGTAAAGCAATACTGCAGTCTCCTTCTCTCTTCATAACCCAATATTTTCAGTATTGCCACCATCAATTAATGTTATTTGGCCATCACACACTAGATGTTCCTTTCAGCATATTAAACTACTTTTAAAATATTTGTCTCATTTTTTATTATTCTATTTTTTATATTTTGGGCAGTAAATTCTTTTCAAACATTTCTTAACATTTTTATTTATATGTTTTTTGTTTGAACTTATAGTTCCCTTAAAATTTAAGGAAACTTTAAGGAAAAGTTATTCATTACAATTTTATAAAACTTAGAAAGTACACAATTACTGGTTAACTATAATGTTGTTGTTCCTTATATTTGTTATAAGTTACATTGCCAAAATCATTTGCCGATACCTCAAAGGGACAGAGCTTACAGCATACTTCCTATTTGTAAATTCAGGTTTGTTATTTAATTTATGAAAATGTTTTTACATCTAAATACCACTACTGCTGTATAGTCAATTTTATTTCAGTGAGTAGACAAATTTACATTACTAATTATTGATAAGCAGTCCTTTTTTCTCCTTACGAGTACACAAGCCATGCATTTATAGAGAAATGTTCTCCCAACAAAATAATAAATGCCCCTTATTTGATAAAATATAAACGTTTTGCTACAATACATTACAAAAATTAATAATGAAAATAATTATTCTATAGTTTAAATTACATACCGCGTTTTCTTGTATGAATGAAATGTAAATTGTATGAATGAATCCATAGTGTAATTTCCATAACGTTATGTGGAGATATAAGAATCCCATACACCAAGTAACATATTCTAGTCGTTCTTCTGTTATAGTACCCCTCCTATGATACTTCAACAGTAACGGCGGACTGGTCCCCAATGTTATGGCGGTATTGCTGTAAATGCTCCAGGTGCATCGATCATGAACGATCTATATTCAAACGGTGCTGCGTTCTATATGACGTTCGTGGCAGAGAATTTTATAAGCAACTCTGTATAAAGTATCCTGTTATTTCATTTAACATCAAAAATTATAGTCCGAATTAAACCAATATACCTAATAACAGCCATCACCATCACTAAACTACACAACAACCTATATTTGTACCAACACAGATCAAAGTAACAGATTGCAATACAATTATTGAATCAGAGTTAATATTTGTCTAGGGTTTAGTGTATTAGGACGTTAGATTTTTTCAGGTTACAAGGTTGAACATTGTCCAACAGGAATAGAACTAATCAGATCTTAAATGAATATGTAGAATTTTATAATAGGGCAAAATATCATATTATTGCATAGTTAAAATTCAATACAGTGTATTTTTGATTAGGAACAAAATAGTTTTATCTCTTTAAAATGTGTCTTTTATTACGGTTTAATAAGTAATTTATGGTTTAACGGAATGATGGAAAGAAGGAATATAGATAATTCAGCACACATAAACAAGAAGGGAACTATTTGATTTGGTATTAAGGTAATTAATACCTTTGCGTGTGTATCAAACGAATACATAGTGTTTATTTCACTAGTCGAAGAAGAAATTTCTGAGCTCAGCTCTGATTGTAAAGGTACTTGCTATAAAATTATATAATCACTGCACTTGTACAAGCAGATTATCTAACAATATTTGAAATAGACGAGTTTATTTGTTGAAAACCTGAAATGCTATTTACTTTAATCAAAGACAACGATTCCGTATTATATGTTCTTTTGTTTATTTGTTGACGTCGATTTAAAAAGTGTGATGAAATGCTCTGTTCAAAGATATAGGAACAAATTGTGACACTTTAATTATTATTTTAAGAAATCATTTATGTTTTATAAAACATCTCTTGACTCATTAATACATTAGGCTAATATTCTAAACATGATTGACATTTATTTACGCTTTGTTTGGAAACGGTGCAAACCCTCGTCTTGTTACTCTCTAAAGTTCATAGAAAGCATCAGTAATGAATAGCCCAAAGGCCAATGGAAGCTGCGACCAGTATTAAACCTTCACGATATTTTCACATTTTGATCTGAGCCGAACTAACGATTACGAGGTGAGCACATCAACCACTACAATAAAGACAGCTGGTGTCTCTACTACCAACCTAGTCCTCATCTCTTTCAAAATTGAACAGAGAAACCTACTTAAAACTAAAATATCCATGTGGAATATCATGTATAAAACGTGTACCAGATTGCTTTTATATTAGTAAAGTCATTAGTACAGTATGAATTAGTATGAAGTCAGATTAGTATGTCATTAGTAGAATTCATGGTCCAGTTATCTTCATAAGTGAGGTAGAAGCAATCTAAATAAAACAATAAGTTATGAAAAAATAATGGTGAGAGGATCATTTAAGTAATAAAATAAAAATCGTTACTGTGCAAACCCCTTCTACGCTAACCTACTCTGAGCATTAAAGTATTGCCGGACGAATAGTGGTGAAAAACACGTGCTAGCCTAACGGATAGCGTCTTGGACTTCGGATCAAGGGTCAAATCCTTGGGTGTCAATAAAAATGTTAGTGGGTTGAACCGTTTTCTCTAGAGGCGTTTGCGTGTTCTCTTAACGAAAATGCTGTTCGGGAAAATCATTTTGAACAATCGTAAGCAACATATTGTTTATACCCTGGCAATATTTTACACAGCCTCTTACGGAAGAAATATATAGATTTTAAGGTAAACACATTAATTTAGAATGATAAAATAAATAGATATGTAAACTCTTTATCAAAAGAAATATTAAAAACTTTATATAATCCTGTTTAATTTTTTTCATCCCTAGTTTTGGGAGATTGGATATATTTTCCCTATTCCTGCTATACCCAATAATTCATTTTAAACCCGGCATTGAATAAATTATCTAAATTTATCCGTATAACAATTATATTAGACAATATACTCTTGATACACACTTTGACGTAGAGCTGCGATTTGAGGAGGTACATTTTTCAGTACATTTGATTCCAAACACACTATTACACATAAATCAATTTTATATGTAGTCAAAATTTCAAATATTTTATTCGTAATTTATCCCAAAATCCTAATAATATTAAAAATATAAAAGTTTGTAAGTTTGTATGTTTGTTTGGTTAGATATTTGTGGCTACAACATGGTATAACCACAGGAATGATTGAGCTGAGATTTGGCAGAGAGGTACTTGATAGTCCTGAGTAACATATAGGCATATTAAACTTGCAAAAATCCGATAGGGCTTTGCCCCACGGGTGTTTAAAGTTCCTATGTATTCCTTATGGGCTTTAATTTTTGTTTGAGCTGATGAAAATACAAACAGCTGATCTTGATTCGTATTAGTTCCATGGGCTAACCACAGAATACAGTACACACGTGTCATAGGTTTTTATAGATCATTTGCGAGGTGAAGCCTGCGGGTAACATCTAGTATTTGTCTAAATGTAAAGTGAGGAGGGTTAATGTGTTTGGGCTTCAACTACACGTCGAATCTTCCAAGCTAATTACTTCAAACTTGAATACTGGTTCGTCGACGTTGATATTTTAAACTACGATGTTTCTTTTCCAAACTAAAATGGTTATAATTTTGGAATTTTACTGTCCATTTTATCTTATGATTTTCGCTATCCACTTCTTAAATCACTCTGTCGCTTTGGACAGAAGAAAGTAACTTAAATAATTTATAAGGTTAGCACGTCAAACAAACCTACTGCAGAACATTCTCTAATAGTTCTTTGGCCGCCGCAGTTCAAGTCGCAGCTCGTGTCTGTTTTGACTTTGATTGCTAAATACATTTATAATGCACCAGAAGAATCCTCACTGTATAATTTTATCAGGAACTACGCTATAGCCAATAATTATGTTTATGTTGTGAATTTCAGCTTCAGTAAGTAAACTATATCTGCATGAGCTACAGCCAAGATCACAAGAACACATGTGGTTTTAAATTTTCCAATTGTGTTATATTAAATCATGTTTGAAAACCATGTTCATACTTAATATTTATTACTGTTGAATGAACAAATAATAATAATAATAATAAACAAATGTTTAATATTAAAATTATTTTTGTAAAAACCAAAATAAATTCTAGTGACATAGGTGGGGACATAATACCTACAGCTCGAATGATATTACACTTTTCTTGACAATTTCGATTATTAAATCCAATCCAATATCTTAAGATTGAATATTGAACATTTTTTTACTTAAATAGAGACAAGCTGCAGCGCAAACGGATATTATTAAATAAAATATTGTTTCTTGAACGGAAAATAATTCTCACTTTAAAGTAAACGTTTTAATATTCTGAAGTAAATATTATATTTAAATGTTCATTTTACATTTATTAATCCTGGTAAATTATCACAGAATACTGAATAGCTTTGAAACCATTTGAGTTACTAAATATTTGTTTGTGATTAGCTGAGATAAATACCTAACTCGCTAATGTAATACATACAAATATTAAATATTACATAGAGAGATTTTTAAATGTATACAAGAGTGACAAATTGGTCATAATTACACACACAACCCATAAACCAACAGATAGGCGCAGTGAGCTCGTCACCGCTTGGATTTGGAGAATGGACATAACGAATATTCTTCTTCGGGTGAAGGCATCTGATTTTGATTTACTAAAATATCTTTAAGTTAGAATTAAAATTTACCTTGTTTTTGCAGGAAACATTAGCCTTTCTTTTAATAACAGTATGACTGCAAAAATAGGCAAATTAAATTAAATGTAAAGTAAAATAAATTCCACCGTGGCATTTCTCTCTATTGTTTAAACGGGGTTAATCTTAAAGTTTAAGACATGACTTTTAATCTACAAGAAGCATTATATTATAATTAATCCCAGTACTTAATAAAAAGTATGCAATCCTAATATGCACGAGAATGCAACAGTATATAAGCCTTTGTTCTTCCTCGTTAAAAAGGAACCAATTTGAAACAATAAAGAATGAAATCATGCATTATACATTTTTACGCAGGCTTGACATATAAACTTCATGATATAAACTTATGTTTTACCACTTTATAGTGGAATTGTTAACGTAGTACTTAGAATATTATCCATAACAATGCATTTATGTACAAAAAGAATGTTCACGAGAGATGGCATTTGTTGATTAGGAAGGAAAAACTATTTGTCAAATCCGTACTAGCGGCCAAAGGCCGGCGAGTTGTAGGTGGTAGCATTGTTAAGCAGTGGCGACGCCGACGGTTCTCCGCTTTCTATTGTAGTGGCTCTGTAATGGCTATAGTAGTGACTTGTTGTATCCGCAGACACCTGGAATATTAAGGGGAGCGATTCATGATATTGTTAAGAGGAATTTTGACTGGGCAGAATTTATGTAATTAGCGAAATAGATTGGATTTGCATGGCAATAAAAGCAAACTGGTAGAACAAATTTGTCTCCGTATCCGGAAAAAATATAACACGAGTTACAATAATTTACACAACAAACTAATCCCCCCCCCAATCCTAAACCTAACATATGGAACCGTTCATGGAAGCTAACATATGGTATTAATGTTGGCAGAGGGTTTGGCCATTGGACGATAGAACCTATATTAGTATTGTATGAATTTAGGTAAAAGGGACTATATATATACTACACCACAGCAGCGAACCCACATAAAATGTCAAACAAAACTCGCAGAAATTCCTATTGTCTAATTGGCTAATTCATACTATTTTTTTCCGAGTTCATAAACGCTCCTGGTGAAATTGTAAGTAGTTATACTGTTTGCATTAACTAAAACAGCCGAAGTCACCCAATTTTTATTCGATATGAACATACATACATAACTCATAACTCAATCATATTGATTATTGCATGATTACAAATGAATATTCCGTTTAACAATCAAATTACTATTATGAATAATAATTACAATGGTAAAACTATTTGCATTTCCACCTGACATTATAATATAATTAGGTAACTTTGGATGATGATTGGTAAACATCATCAGTTAACACAGACTCGTCATTCGTAAACACAGTACATCAAACATCTTGCTCAGGATAGTGTAATTAGTTGGAACTATTGAATAGCAAGTCAACTACCTAAGTTCATATCATATGACAATGAAGCAAAATCTCTTCATTCAGATAGACAAATATAAATAAATCTGATCATAGGCCTATACAAAATGTATGAAAATTATTGGATAAATTAAAAGTGCTTCCTTAAAGAAAAAAAAACAATAATTTTGAATACAATTATAAATTGCATATTTCATATACAGTAACAATTCACATGACATAGGAAATATAAAAATATGTAATTAATCTTAGTATACAATGTGAGAATATGTTCAATCATTACCCATTATGATTTAAATGCCTTGCTATTCAAATATTAGAATTTGGTATAAAATACGATAAGGTTTTTGATTTATTTTGTTATTTCCGCATGACCTTTTACATGGAGGTTTCTGTACTATGTTTTTTTGGTGCGTATTGAAGGACTTTTGAAAAAGTGTTGAATAGAGATTGAAATCGGCAGAGTAGTATAAAGTATATTTCGAGTACCCATTTAAAGGTTTACCAGTGAGACATAAACAACTTGTATAGTCTTATATAGCTGTATATAGGTTTTTGCAACTAAACAAATTGATTAATCATTCAATTTAAATTTGAATTTTTAACTCGCCTTCGTGCATCATGTAGAGCACTCAGTTTAACCACTTAATAAGGCTGTTTGTAATTTGTTCTAACCTTGTACGTTTGTGCGACATGTAGACTTTCCATGAATGTTTATAAAAATCCATCAAGTTTTAAGACGTATTTAATTATCCATGCCACCAGAAAAATTGGTATTTTAAAGTTATTTATCACTCAGATAACCAGTCCATAAAGCCAGGTACTGTTCCAAATGTTATATCATGTTTAATGGGATAGTTTTTGTTTTCTATGCTTTGAAAAACTATGTTTTAGATTAAAACAATTTTCTTGAAAATTGTCCTATGTAACCTAGGTGAGCTCATTGCTTTAAAGTAGCTTAACCAAACGTATAAATATATTTAAATTTAAATTAGAAATAATTACTTTCTTGAAAGACTCCTACAACATTAAACAGTGCATCGCCTGGGTCCCAAATCCTAAGTCAATTGAAATTTTCATAATTTTATGGTCATTCAAAACCTCTAGGATTTTGGATGGTTAAATAATTATGGAAATTGTAGATTTTTCATTATTCTTGGGGTAAAACACATAACATTTGTCCCAAAAGAAATACAATTGTATTTGTTAAATCCATTTTAGCCACTTCTGAAAAGCAGAAAAATCTTTAAGACATTAGATATCGAGTTCTACTGCATCAATTTAAAGTTCAATGCGGCATTCCAAACCATTGGATTACGTGTATTTTCAAAATATCCTAGAGGTTGTATATATTATTATGATACATGCAAAAATTATCTGATGTTGACAAAAATATGTATAAAACAAAAAGTTTTCTTCCTTTCAACTTTTGAGTTTTTCTCACTTTTATCAAAATTTCTCTATAGCCTGTAGTCAATTTTCAAACATTTTCAGAAAATCACCATCCACTTTGGTCAATTTCTCAACAGTTTTTGAGTTGATGGTGAAACATCTGAACGACCTCGGAATTTTAAGTTGTATCTTTTGATAAATATAATGTGTGTAAGGGGTATCTTTGTACAACTAAACCTGGGCTTCCACCGGACAGATTTTAATGTTTAACCGCTCACTAGATACCAGGAATTGTTTAGATTACTAAATAAGTAAGAATGTCTAACATAGTTTATCAATTATGATGGAAACAAATAAATTATTAATTTATCCAAAAATTCATTTATACAGAAATTTGTAAAGACATAATTTTTCCAGTCAATATTTGTCTTTGTGGCATCAGTTTTGTAGCTAACGTCATATATCGATTTAAAAGAAATTTCATAAGTTTAAAGAATGTAACATCTGTTGTGGTCGATTTCTCCACCGTTTTGTATTATATGTAAAAAATTAAAACAACCTCTAAATTTGTAATCTATCTTTGGCAAAATATGAGGAGGTTACGGGGTATTTTTGTACAACTTAATCTAGAGTTTTACCTAACGGATTTTAATATCTAACACCTCATTAGAAACCGAAACCCTGAATTGTGTGGATTGTCAAATAATTATGAAAGTCTGATATATTCTGTAGTTAATATGTGAATTGCCAAGTAATAATAAATTTTAACAAATTCGTTAGAAACTTGATAAGAAGTTAGTGTTTTTCCAGTCAACCATTGTCTTTGTTTTATCAGTTTTGTCAACTAATGATTTATGTCGATTTAAAGAAATGTTCATTCGCATTAATAATATTCCATTTATATATTGGTCTTAGTCTACAATTTTTTTAAATTATAGATAACAGACCAAAACAACCTTCAAATTTTAAATCTGCCTTTGGCAATATATAATGAGTGTAAGGGGTATCTTTGTATAACTTAATCTGGAGTTACAACGGATGGATTAAATTTTAAAAGTAATCTAGGTCTACTCATTTCCATCTAGCTCTTGGCTCGGTTGTATTAGTTTTTTTAACTTACAAATATAGTTTTGTAGGACCTTTTCTGATCTTTTAATATAGTTTATTTTAGCAATATACATTAAAATAATATGCAAGTTTGTGATATATATATTTCCAAAGACAGTTGTGTTTTTTGTTACTACAGGCTTACAGAAACAACACTTTTATTACTTACGGGCCAGTAATAAACTAATTTACAAGATGTGTAACAACATGTGGTTTTACGATGTTCCTCTCCTCCAGATGATTTCAGTCTTCAACGTACCTACTCTGGAATCTAGAAGAGAACTCCTGGACGTGGTCTTCCTCTATCAGCTAATCAGTGGTGTGGTTGACTGTCCTGAGCTCCTTGAGCTTGTCAGCTTTAGACCGCCTGGACGGACAAGGTCCCTGACACCTTTCTCCAAGATGCTTATGTACATTGAAATGAAACGTACATTTATGTACGTTTTTTTAGGCTGAAAACGAATTACTACATCTACTCAATTTAGGTAAAGATAAACAATGTTTAAACTAATACAGAACTTCTTAGCTAAGCAATTCATGTTTTCGTTAACTTTTAATCACTGAAATAAAACAATATTAATAATTTTAAACATTTCATATTCTTAAAAGTTATTTATTTAATTTTAAAATAATTTTTAAAGGTTTAGTTAGGATTTTCAATTGAATTAGTTAAACGTTATTGAATATAATTTTAAAGCAATATATAAACAATTTAAATCAATATTTTAAAGTTATTTTTAAACTAATTTAAAGATATGTTAAAATTGTTTCAAAATTATTTAAAATGATTTTGAAACTAATGTTAAACTTATTTTCATTCTTGATTTCTTCATAGTTTTTGATAGACCAAACAATGATATTAAATGATATAATATAATGTTAAAAAGCATCAAATTTTATTATTGAAAATGATTTAAAATTAAATTAATACAATTTTAAAATTATTTTAAAATATTTGTTCTACTATTTTCAACGAGTTTTTTTAAATTTTAAATGATATTAAAACTGATAAAGAAATTACTTTAATATATGTTTTCAAAATTATTTTTAATCAACTGTAAACCCATATAATAATTATATCAAAATAATTTTAACTCGTTTTAAACAAAAACTCACTTTAAAACCATTTGAAATTATTACAAATTAGTTCTATGCAACTTGGGTAAACATGAAGTGCAACTCAAAATTAATTCACCTCATTGTGTTATATTTCTTCCCTTATAAATATTTTTTATTTGAAAATTATTATAGTTTTGCATTAAAATAATCGTCACTCTACATTGACTGTCGTCTGTTTAAGGTCGCTGTCGTGGTATTTTCTCTTATCGCCCTCTTCGCCGTTGCTAAGGCTTTACCACAATATTTTGGTACCTATGAGAGGCTACCACTTCTACAGCCATCAAATCCATTGACATTGTATGGTCGACCCGAGATAAGACGTACAGCAATGATGACCCGTGAGGACACATGATTAGGACTAGCATACTCTGGAGTAGAGGGCAATAGCCGATTCAGAACCAGCATAGGCGCGGTGTGGACGCGTGGACGCGAGGACGTCCCCCCCCCCGTCACGTGACCCATTAACCTAACTTAAACCTGGCACCTGGCGTGAGGATGCGAGGATGCAACCCCCCCCCCCGTCACGTGACCCATTAACCTAACTTAAACCTGGCACCTGGCGTGAGGATGCGAGGATGCAACCCCCCCCCCCTCAACGTGACCCATTAACCTAACTTAAACATGGCACCTGGCGTGAGGATGCGAGGATGCAACCCCCCCCCCCCAGTCACGTGACCCATTAACCTAACTTAAACCTGGCACCTGGCGTGAGGATGCGAGGATGCAAACCCCCCCCCCCCCCCGGTCGTCTGCAGCACTTTTCGTGATGAGGAAAAAACTTTCGAAAATTAATAACTAGCCTATTTACTCACCGATTCCCACGGGACTTTTTCCAGAGTGTAGGCCTATCCCAGAGGAAGCGAATGACGAAAGAACCCCATAGATCCGCCATCAAACAAGGCCGCTATTAATTTATAACCGCGTTTTCCTTATGGGATCTCAGCTGTTTACCGACCGATTTTGACGAAACCTCACCACATGTCGGGCGACGGCCTAAGTAAACCATCCCTTAAAGAAAATTGAAAATCAACCGTTAAACGGGCCCGCTATTAATTTTTAAACGCGTTTTCCTTATGGGATCTCAGCTGTTTACCGACCGATTTTGATGAAATTTCACCACATGTCAGGCGGCAGCCTAAGTAAACCATCCCTTAAAGAAAATTGAGAATCCACTGTTAAACGGGCTCGCTATTAATTTTTAAATGCGTTTTCCTTATGGGATCTCAGCTGTTTACCGACCGATTTTGACGAAACCTCACCACATGTCGGGCGACGGCCTAAGTAAACCATCCCTTAAAGAAAATTGAAAATCAACCGTTAAACGGGCCCGCTATTAATTTTTAAACGCGTTTTCCTTATGGGATCTTAGCTGTTTACCGACCGATTTTGATGAAATTTCACCACATGTCAGGCGGCAGCCTAAGTAAACCATCCCTTAAAGAAAATTGAGAATCCACCGTTAAACGGGCTCGCTATTAATTTTTAAACGCGTTTTCCTCATGGGATCTCGACTGTTTGCCGACTGAATTTGATGTGACTTCACTACACGTTGTATGCCGGCTTGACTAAGCCAAACTGCGAGCGGCTCCACGGAGTCACGTGTCGAGGCGCGTGCTAGGGCCTACGTGACCGCCTGGGGCTGTTTACTCATCAGCGACCTCCTAGAAGCTTCCAGAGTGTCGTGGACGTTATCCATCATTTTTCTTTTTTTATTCTTTAATATATTTATTTTATTCATAAAAGTTATGCTTAACCTACCCTCCATTTACTACAACCCTCGCATATATCGGGGGATTAGCTTCTCGAAGGAGCCAAACTATGACGTTGCGACATGAGACGTGTGTCGCTATTGAACTCACGTCTCCCAGGTCAGCCCTAAGCTGCCGACATTTGTGTGGGGCTAACGGTCTATCCAACCAGAAGTCAATATATAATCTACCGAAGAAGCATCTCGTGTAATAATACACCGTTTGTAGAAACACCTCAGCGTCTATTGAATCTACTTCTGTTATTGTGGAATTGATGTGAAATGGCTTTGTTACGAGGTAGGGCCCGACTGGCTCTGTAACTATCGCAAACAAGTGGAACATGGTGTACCGCTTGTCAGTAATGCTAGAAGGAGACTGGTGAGTAGGACCGAAGCTGTAAACAACTCGGTAGAAACCTCCATGACGTCATCCCTATGCCTACGTGACCCCCCCCCCCCCCCCGTTGACGGAGAGTATAGATACCCGATGTTGCAGATGGCTGTTCCTCGTATGTGTGAGGGCTGTGGACGCGTCTTCGCGAACGTTGGAAACCTGGCTCGTCACGCTGCATTCCTCACGATCAAGCGCCAGGCATGGTTTTTATGTTAAAAAAGAAACCACCAGTACTAATGACCTGTTTTCGAGAGAGAGTAAACGGCTTTAGCCGAGTAAACAGATTCAAGTAGTAAACAAGGGGCTGCCAGCCTCTGTACAGTTCCTCACCCTTGTATTACTGGGCTCAAACTGGCGATCGAGATGAGGAAGAGGTCGCCAGGCCTCTGTACAATTCCTCACTCCTATATTACCGGGCTCAAACTGGTGATCGAGATGAGGAAGAGGTTGCCAGCCCTCTGTGTAATTCCTCACCCTTGTATTACCGGGTTCAAACTGGCGATCGAGATGAGGAAGAAGTCGCCAGCCCTCTGTGCAATTCCTCACCCTTGTATTTACTGGGCTCTGATAAACTGGCGATCAAGATGAGGAAGAGGTCGCCAGGCCTCTGTACAATTCCTCACTCCTATATTACCGGGCTCAAACTGGCGATCGAGATGAGGAAGAGGTCGCCAGCCCTCTGTGCAATTCCTCACCCTTGTATTTACTGGGCTCTGGTAAACTGGCGATCAAGATGAGGAAGAGGTCGCCAGGCCTCTGTACAACTCCTCACTCCTATATTACCGGGCTCAAACTGGCGATCTAGATGAGGAAGAGGTCGCCAGTTCCTCACCCTCGTGTTTATCGAGGTAACTAATAGGACTTGTTTTCCTGTTCACAGGCGGTGCATCCTCCCCGACGTTATCCACACTCTACCGTGAGGCATAAGGACAGGGCCAGCGACATACTGACTCGACCATGTCGGAATTTCCATATAAGAATATGTAACTATCTAGTTTCAAGAACCCACTGTGCCTTCGCTGGTTTTGAATCGGCTACTGGCAAAATGCATATAAAACCCAGTTAACCATTTAATACCTCCAATAAAAAAAAAATCAGTACCTCGTCTGGAACGGAGGTAGTTGCATTCAATGAGTAACTAGACATTTTCGTGCTCTGGGCAAGTACGGTTCACGTTTACCTAGTTAACAAAGCCGAGGATAGATGATATTTATTTTCATCATGAACTTTAAACGTGTTTTATAACAGGCAACATTTTAATTTAAATTTAATATTTTGTTTGAAAACATTGAGAACAGTGTTTAATCCATGTACTAGAGAAATATAAACACCGCTGAAATTAAAATAACAACTCGAGGCGTGAACGAAAACAATTAACGAGTGGAAAGTGACTTTGCTCTAGAGGAATGGAATGTCTATTCTCCACCTACAGAAAGTTTCACTTGCCTCAAGGCATTGTCATTACCGTCGCTATGTATAACCCGCAGTCCTTTAGTAGACGGTACATTAACCTTTAACGGTTTAAAAACGTTAAAAACAAAACATAACCACCTCAAAATGAAATAAATAAAAAGCTTTATTCCTTTATCCTAATCAATACAAAATAAATGAAGCATCTTAAATTCTCTGAGTATGTAGGTTTGCTACAACGTTAAAAACAAAACATAGCTTCGACCTCCTCTTCCTCCGCTGCGACGCCACCCGCCAGAGACCTGCGGCCCGGGTGGACCTACCTCCGTATACGCGACCTGGAGATCCGCGTCAACCTGTACACCCCGTTGGGAGAAGGCGGAGCCCGGTTCATCCAACTTCCCAGGGCCATCTGCGCGAGGCGCGCTGTCATCAACGTGCACAATGACATGTGTTTCATGTACGCTATCCTGGCCAACTTCGTCCCAATGAACCCGCAGAGACCCGCATCTTATACCTTGGACATCATCGCCCGTTACGACTGGACCGGCCTGCGCTTCCCCGTGGCGCTGAAGGACATCGAGTCCTTTGAGCGCAAGAACGCCATCAGCGTAAACGTTTACGGGATCGAGTGGGTGATGGTGGGGAGACGCCCCGACGGGACGCCAGAGTTCAAGGACAAGGTCTACCCGTTGAAGATCTACAAGCGGGAGTTGGAGGATCACCGGGACCTGTTGTACGTGACTGCCGGTGGGGAACAGTCACTACACCTACATCGTAAACATGAGTAGGCTAGTGCGTTCTCAGCTGACGTCCCACGCCAACGCTATCCACGTGTGTAAGCGATGCTTCGCTTACTTCCATAATCGACCCAACAAACTGAAACTGTCCGGTGCCGAGCGTCTGGAGGAGCACAAGCGATACTGTACCGCCAAGGCCCTCCCTCCGCTTGGACATGTCCGGGAAGCAGCAGATCCGCTTCGCCCATCCCGAGTACACTCGGCGCGAGCGTTTTTGCGTTTACGCCGTTAAGCTGGTGTGTACCCCGGAGAAGTTCACCAAGTACGTGGCCAAGTCCAACTTCCTGGACCGCACGTACTACACGGAGGACGTGGCCCTGGTGCATCTGTCCAAAGTCAACATCGTGTTGGACAAGCCCGTCTACGTAGGCATGACAGTCCTGGAGCTGAGCAAGTGGTTCATGTACGAGTTCCTGCGGAAGATGAAGGAGCACCTGGAAGACTTCGACACCAGCGGCTACCCGAGGTCCCACCCCTGCTACAGCCCCGTCAACGCCAAGGTCATCGGAAAGTTTAAGGACGAGTGCAACGGCCTATCCTTATTCGAGTACCTCGGCCTGCGGTCCAAGCTGTATTTCATGGGCATCGAGGACGCAGCGACAGGCGGCAGTAAGGCTCTCAAGCGAGCCAAGGGGGGTGGCGAAGGGCGTTGTCAAGAACGTCCTCACCCCCGACGACTACAGAGAGTGTCTGTTTGACGGGGTCCAGAAACACACCACCAACGTCCGGTTCCAGTCCCACTTGCACCGGGTGTACACCGTGCAGGTGGACAAGCTGAGCCTCAGTCCAGCTGACGACAAGCGGTGCGTCCTCCCCGACGGCATCCACACTCTGCCGTGGGGACACAAGGACGTCCCGCCGCTACCGCCAGCCAGGAGGAGAGGAGAAAATCCGCAGCGGATGGAAGTGGACGGTGAGGAGGAGGAGGAGGGACAGCGCCAGGACGAAGACGAGGAAGAAGAGGAATTCCCCGTCTAGTTGTATATATATATTAGTTATAAGAGAAAAAAAATGTAAATAGTATTTGTAAGAAAATAAATAGCTTTATGTACAGCATGAACCCGAGTTGTTTATTTCCTCCCTTTGCTCACTCAAAAGTCACAAGCCGTTAGGCTCGGAAAGGCGTTATGGGCCGTTTGGCCCGAGCCGTGCAGCTTAAAAAGCCCCCGCCAACCGGGAGCGGTTGGCGGCGCGTGTCGGGGACGACCCTGAAGGAGTTGCCCAGGAAGGAGTTGCTAAGTGGTTTGCTGATGTCCGAGGGGTCACCCTCGAATTACTCAGCGGTTTGCTGATGTCCGAGGGGTCTCGTGGCGCGCCCTCTTTGGCGGCCTTCACTGCCGCTTGGCGGGGGCTCAGCCAGTGACACGCGCCGCTGGTATATAAACCTGAGGTCCAGCCCCGCTGCCTCAATTTTGCTAATTTATTTTTTTTTATCAAAATTTAGTAAGGAGAAAGGAAAAACACAAGCTTTATCATAATGAGACATGTATTGTACAGTAATAAGGTTACATACACACACTACAAAAACCTTACAAACTAGTTTTAAGCGAATATGGAGAAGCAGTCCGCACCGGTTGTGCGATACCTTCATTACCACCAGTTGCACACTTTATCACCACCGGCTTCACTGTGTGTGTCAAACCAGCGACTCTGGGGACTCCTGAATAACGGTTCACCCAAAGGTTTTCCAATCGCGTTATGATGTCCATAATCATAATGTAGATTTCACAGTCTTTATTTTCATCCAAATATAAGTTGCAACCATGTGTATGCTGACCTCTATGATGTAACTGGATGTCCAAGAACACATTACCCTGATTGGCGGGATTTTGCACCGTATGTTGATAACCGGAATCGACCCAACTGACAGTGGGTGATGAATCGTTCGAATCTTTTTCCACAAGCTCCAAGTCTCCAGGTAGTTTCGGGGGATTGACACTTCTACTGTTGTCGTTCATGCAACTGCTATCGGCACAAATGCTGACGTTCTTGGAACCTCCTCCTTCGGATATTTGGTTGGATGATGGTGATGCAAAGTCTTCAGATATCTCCGGAGCATTGCCACTTTCAATGTCGTTTATGCAACTGCTATCAATACATGTGTTGACTTTCTGCGGACCTCTTCCTGCTGAGGTTTGTATGAACGATCTCGGTTGTGAGGAACGATTGTTTCTTCGCTTCCTTCTAACACAGAGGTGGTGCTGACGATGATGGAGACGAAGTCCATCTCGCGACGTGAACGACTCCTCGCAGTATGGACATTTCCAGGTCGCCAGCTTCGATGGCGTGGCGACTGACCGTTTCAGTGATGGTGCTGGCGGTGGTTGTTCAGGACTTCGTGGAGAAAAGTACATGGTGCTGTAGCCTTCCATCGCTTCCAACTCCTTCAACAACGTCTGGACTGATTCATCCACTTCGATTGCACTAGCCATGTTTGTGTTTACTCTGCAACATCACTAGACAAACTGAAGGTGCGCGTCTGCATTTATATTCACAAAATCCATCTCAAGAAGTGTTTCTTTAATTCGACCAATCGTAGGGCAGAACGTCTAATTTTAACCACTCAGAGGGCAGGATATTTCCACCAATCACAGTACCCGCATTTGCTTACACGATTTAGGGTAGGTCAAGAGTCAGCAGACAAGTGCACGCAGGTATAAGTTAGGTTTGAGGATGCATAAACGTCGCGCGAAGTGATGACAATCACTGAAGTAACAAAGCTACGTACCGTACAGTAGAAGGCGGTGGACAATTCTCGAAATCGCGGCAATTATCGCTAATGAGTAAACAGCCTGGGGCAGTCACGTAGGCACGGGGTGATGACGTCACCGCGGTCCACGACTACACTATTTAAGGTAGGTCAATGCGTGCGTGCGTGCGTGCGTGCAGGTTTTAGTTAGGTTTACAGACGCAGGTTTAGGTTAGGTTTACAAACGCAGGTTTAGGTTAGGTTTACAGACGCAGGTTTAGGTTAGGTTTACAGACGCAGGTTTAAGTTAGGTTTGAATATGTATAAACGTCGCGCGCGCAAGATACATATTCAAACCTAACTTAAACCTGCGTCTGTAAACCTAACCTATACCTGCGTCTGTAAACCTAACCTAAACCTGCGTTTGTAAACCTAACCTAAACCTGCGTCTGTAAACCTAACTAAAACCTGCACGCACGCACGCACGCACGCATTGACCTACCTTAAATAGTGTAGTCGTGGACCGCGGTGACGTCATCACCCCGTGCCTACGTGACTGCCCCAGGCTGTTTACTCATTAGCGATAATTGCCGCGATTTCGAGAATTGTCCACCGCCTTCTACTGTACGGTACGTAGCTTTGTTACTTCAGTGATTGTCATCACTTCGCGCGACGTTTATGCATCCTCAAACCTAACTTATACCTGCGTGCACTTGTCTGCTGACTCTTGACCTACCCTAAATCGTGTAAGCAAATGCGGGTACTGTGATTGGTGGAAATATCCTGCCCTCTGAGTGGTTAAAATTAGACGTTCTGCCCTACGATTGGTAGAATTAAAGAAACACTTCTTGAGATGGATTTTGTGAATATAAATGCAGACGCGCACCTTCAGTTTGTCTAGTGATGTTGCAGAGTAAACACAAACATGGCTAGTGCAATCGAAGTGGATGAATCAGTCCAGACGTTGTTGAAGGAGTTGGAAGCGATGGAAGGCTACAGCACCATGTACTTTTCTCCACGAAGTCCTGAACAACCACCGCCAGCACCATCACTGAAACGGTCAGTCGCCACGCCATCGAAGCTGGCGACCTGGAAATGTCCATACTGCGAGGAGTCGTTCACGTCGCGAGATGGACTTCGTCTCCATCATCGTCAGCACCACCTCTGTGTTAGAAGGAAGCGAAGAAACAATCGTTCCTCACAACCGAGATCGTTCATACAAACCTCAGCAGGAAGAGGTCCGCAGAAAGTCAACACATGTATTGATAGCAGTTGCATAAACGACATTGAAAGTGGCAATGCTCCGGAGATATCTGAAGACTTTGCATCACCATCATCCAACCAAATATCCGAAGGAGGAGGTTCCAAGAACGTCAGCATTTGTGCCGATAGCAGTTGCATGAACGACAACAGTAGAAGTGTCAATCCCCCGAAACTACCTGGAGACTTGGAGCTTGTGGAAAAAGATTCGAACGATTCATCACCCACTGTCAGTTGGGTCGATTCCGGTTATCAACATACGGTGCAAAATCCCGCCAATCAGGGTAATGTGTTCTTGGACATCCAGTTACATCATAGAGGTCAGCATACACATGGTTGCAACTTATATTTGGATGAAAATAAAGACTGTGAAATCTACATTATGATTATGGACATCATAACGCGATTGGAAAACCTTTGGGTGAACCGTTATTCAGGAGTCCCCAGAGTCGCTGGTTTGACACACACAGTGAAGCCGGTGGTGATAAAGTGTGCAACTGGTGGTAATGAAGGTATCGCACAACCGGTGCGGACTGCTTCTCCATATTCGCTTAAAACTAGTTTGTAAGGTTTTTGTAGTGTGTGTATGTAACCTTATTACTGTACAATACATGTCTCATTATGATAAAGCTTGTGTTTTTCCTTTCTCCTTACTAAATTTTGATAAAAAAAAATAAATTAGCAAAATTGAGGCAGCGGGGCTGGACCTCAGGTTTATATACCAGCGGCGCGTGTCACTGGCTGAGCCCCCGCCAAGCGGCAGTGAAGGCCGCCAAAGAGGGCGCGCCACGAGACCCCTCGGACATCAGCAAACCGCTGAGTAATTCGAGGGTGACCCCTCGGACATCAGCAAACCACTTAGCAACTCCTTCCTGGGCAACTCCTTCAGGGTCGTCCCCGACACGCGCCGCCAACCGCTCCCGGTTGGCGGGGGCTTTTTAAGCTGCACGGCTCGGGCCAAACGGCCCATAACGCCTTTCCGAGCCTAACGGCTTGTGACTTTTGAGTGAGCAAAGGGAGGAAATAAACAACTCGGGTTCATGCTGTACATAAAGCTATTTATTTTCTTACAAATACTATTTACATTTTTTTTCTCTTATAACTAATATATATATACAACTAGACGGGGAATTCCTCTTCTTCCTCGTCTTCGTCCTGGCGCTGTCCCTCTTCCTCCTCCTCACCGTCCACTTCCATCCGCTGCGGATTTTCTCCTCTCCTCCTGGCTGGCGGTAGCGGCGGGACGTCCTTGTGTCCCCACGGCAGAGTGTGGATGCCGTCGGGGAGGACGCACCGCTTGTCGTCAGCTGGACTGAGGCTCAGCTTGTCCACCTGCACGGTGTACACCCGGTGCAAGTGGGACTGGAACCGGACGTTGGTGGTGTGTTTCTGGACCCCGTCAAACAGACACTCTCTGTAGTCGTCGGGGGTGAGGACGTTCTTGACAACGCCCTTCGCCACCCCCCTTGGCTCGCTTGAGAGCCTTACTGCCGCCTGTCGCTGCGTCCTCGATGCCCATGAAATACAGCTTGGACCGCAGGCCGAGGTACTCGAATAAGGATAGGCCGTTGCACTCGTCCTTAAACTTTCCGATGACCTTGGCGTTGACGGGGCTGTAGCAGGGGTGGGACCTCGGGTAGCCGCTGGTGTCGAAGTCTTCCAGGTGCTCCTTCATCTTCCGCAGGAACTCGTACATGAACCACTTGCTCAGCTCCAGGACTGTCATGCCTACGTAGACGGGCTTGTCCAACACGATGTTGACTTTGGTTAGATGCACCAGGGCCACGTCCTCCGTGTAGTACGTGCGGTCCAGGAAGTTGGACTTGGCCACGTACTTGGTGAACTTCTGCGGGGTACACACCAGCTTAACGGCGTAAACGCAAAAACGCTCGCGCCGAGTGTACTCGGGATGGGCGAAGCGGATCTGCTGCTTCCCGGACATGTCCAAGCGGAGGGAGGGCCTTGGCGGTACAGTATCGCTTGTGCTCCTCCAGACGCTCGGCACCGGACAGTTTCAGTTTGTTGGGTCGATTATGGAAGTAAGCGAAGCATCGCTTACACACGTGGATAGCGTTGGCGTGGGACGTCAGCTGAGAACGCACTAGCCTACTCATGTTTACGATGTAGGTGTAGTGACTGTTCCCCACCGGCAGTCACGTACAACAGGTCCCGGTGATCCTCCAACTCCCGCTTGTAGATCTTCAACGGGTAGACCTTGTCCTTGAACTCTGGCGTCCCGTCGGGGCGTCTCCCCACCATCACCCACTCGATCCCGTAAACGTTTACGCTGATGGCGTTCTTGCGCTCAAAGGACTCGATGTCCTTCAGCGCCACGGGGAAGCGCAGGCCGGTCCAGTCGTAACGGGCGATGATGTCCAAGGTATAAGATGCGGGTCTCTGCGGGTTCATCGGGACGAAGTTGGCCAGGATAGCGTACATGAAACACATGTCATTGTGCACGTTGATGACAGCGCGCCTCGCGCAGATGGCCCTGGGAAGTTGGATGAACCGGGCTCCGCCTTCTCCCAACGGGGTGTACAGGTTGACGCGGATCTCCAGGTCGCGTATACGGAGGTAGGTCCACCCGGGCCGCAGGTCTCTGGCGGGTGGCGTCGCAGCGGAGGAAGAGGAGGTCGAAGCTATGTTTTGTTTTTAACGTTGTAGCAAACCTACATACTCAGAGAATTTAAGATGCTTCATTTATTTTGTATTGATTAGGATAAAGGAATAAAGCTTTTTATTTATTTCATTTTGAGGTGGTTATGTTTTGTTTTTAACGTTTTTAAACCGTTAAAGGTTAATGTACCGTCTACTAAAGGACTGCGGGTTATACATAGCGACGGTAATGACAATGCCTTGAGGCAAGTGAAACTTTCTGTAGGTGGAGAATAGACATTCCATTCCTCTAGAGCAAAGTCACTTTCCACTCGTTAATTGTTTTCGTTCACGCCTCGAGTTGTTATTTTAATTTCAGCGGTGTTTATATTTCTCTAGTACATGGATTAAACACTGTTCTCAATGTTTTCAAACAAAATATTAAATTTAAATTAAAATGTTGCCTGTTATGAAACACGTTTAAAGTTCATGATGAAAATAAATATCATCTATCCTCGGCTTTGTTAACTAGGTAAACGTGAACCGTACTTGCCCAGAGCACGAAAATGTCTAGTTACTCATTGAATGCAACTACCTCCGTTCCAGACGAGGTACTGATTTTTTTTTTATTGGAGGTATTAAATGGTTAACTGGGTTTTATATGCATTTTGCCAGTAGCCGATTCAAAACCAGCGAAGGCACAGTGGGTTCTTGAAACTAGATAGTTACATATTCTTATATGGAAATTCCGACATGGTCGAGTCAGTATGTCGCTGGCCCTGTCCTTATGCCTCACGGTAGAGTGTGGATGCCGTCGGGGAGGATGCACCGCCTGTGAACAGGAAAACAAGTCCTATTAGTTACCTCGATAAACACGAGGGTGAGGAACTGGCGACCTCTTCCTCATCTAGATCGCCAGTTTGAGCCCGGTAATATAGGAGTGAGGAGTTGTACAGAGGCCTGGCGACCTCTTCCTCATCTTGATCGCCAGTTTACCAGAGCCCAGTAAATACAAGGGTGAGGAATTGCACAGAGGGCTGGCGACCTCTTCCTCATCTCGATCGCCAGTTTGAGCCCGGTAATATAGGAGTGAGGAATTGTACAGAGGCCTGGCGACCTCTTCCTCATCTTGATCGCCAGTTTATCAGAGCCCAGTAAATACAAGGGTGAGGAATTGCACAGAGGGCTGGCGACTTCTTCCTCATCTCGATCGCCAGTTTGAACCCGGTAATACAAGGGTGAGGAATTACACAGAGGGCTGGCAACCTCTTCCTCATCTCGATCACCAGTTTGAGCCCGGTAATATAGGAGTGAGGAATTGTACAGAGGCCTGGCGACCTCTTCCTCATCTCGATCGCCAGTTTGAGCCCAGTAATACAAGGGTGAGGAACTGTACAGAGGCTGGCAGCCCCTTGTTTACTACTTGAATCTGTTTACTCGGCTAAAGCCGTTTACTCTCTCTCGAAAACAGGTCATTAGTACTGGTGGTTTCTTTTTTAACATAAAAACCATGCCTGGCGCTTGATCGTGAGGAATGCAGCGTGACGAGCCAGGTTTCCAACGTTCGCGAAGACGCGTCCACAGACCTCACACATACGAGGAACAGCCATCTGCAACATCGGGTATCTATACTCTCCGTCAACGGGGGGGGGGGGGGGGTCACGTAGGCATAGGGATGACGTCATGGAGGTTTCTACCGAGTTGTTTACAGCTTCGGTCCTACTCACCAGTCTCCTTCTAGCATTACTGACAAGCGGTACACCATGTTCCACTTGTTTGCGATAGTTACAGAGCCAGTCGGGCCCTACCTCGTAACAAAGCCATTTCACATCAATTCCACAATAACAGAAGTAGATTCAATAGACGCTGAGGTGTTTCTACAAACGGTGTATTATTACACGAGATGCTTCTTCGGTAGATTATATATTGACTTCTGGTTGGATAGACCGTTAGCCCCACACAAATGTCGGCAGCTTAGGGCTGACCTGGGAGACGTGAGTTCAATAGCGACACACGTCTCATGTCGCAACGTCATAGTTTGGCTCCTTCGAGAAGCTAATCCCCCGATATATGCGAGGGTTGTAGTAAATGGAGGGTAGGTTAAGCATAACTTTTATGAATAAAATAAATATATTAAAGAATAAAAAAAGAAAAATGATGGATAACGTCCACGACACTCTGGAAGCTTCTAGGAGGTCGCTGATGAGTAAACAGCCCCAGGCGGTCACGTAGGCCCTAGCACGCGCCTCGACACGTGACTCCGTGGAGCCGCTCGCAGTTTGGCTTAGTCAAGCCGGCATACAACGTGTAGTGAAGTCACATCAAATTCAGTCGGCAAACAGTCGAGATCCCATGAGGAAAACGCGTTTAAAAATTAATAGCGAGCCCGTTTAACGGTGGATTCTCAATTTTCTTTAAGGGATGGTTTACTTAGGCTGCCGCCTGACATGTGGTGAAATTTCATCAAAATCGGTCGGTAAACAGCTAAGATCCCATAAGGAAAACGCGTTTAAAAATTAATAGCGGGCCCGTTTAACGGTTGATTTTCAATTTTCTTTAAGGGATGGTTTACTTAGGCCGTCGCCCGACATGTGGTGAGGTTTCGTCAAAATCGGTCGGTAAACAGCTGAGATCCCATAAGGAAAACGCATTTAAAAATTAATAGCGAGCCCGTTTAACAGTGGATTCTCAATTTTCTTTAAGGGATGGTTTACTTAGGCTGCCGCCTGACATGTGGTGAAATTTCATCAAAATCGGTCGGTAAACAGCTGAGATCCCATAAGGAAAACGCGTTTAAAAATTAATAGCGGGCCCGTTTAACGGTTGATTTTCAATTTTCTTTAAGGGATGGTTTACTTAGGCCGTCGCCCGACATGTGGTGAGGTTTCGTCAAAATCGGTCGGTAAACAGCTGAGATCCCATAAGGAAAACGCGGTTATAAATTAATAGCGGCCTTGTTTGATGGCGGATCTATGGGGTTCTTTCGTCATTCGCTTCCTCTGGGATAGGCCTACACTCTGGAAAAAGTCCCGTGGGAATCGGTGAGTAAATAGGCTAGTTATTAATTTTCGAAAGTTTTTTCCTCATCACGAAAAGTGCTGCAGACGACCGGGGGGGGGGGGGTTTGCATCCTCGCATCCTCACGCCAGGTGCCAGGTTTAAGTTAGGTTAATGGGTCACGTGACTGGGGGGGGGGGGGTTGCATCCTCGCATCCTCACGCCAGGTGCCATGTTTAAGTTAGGTTAATGGGTCACGTGACGGGGGGGGGGGTTGCATCCTCGCATCCTCACGCCAGGTGCCAGGTTTAAGTTAGGTTAATGGGTCACGTGACGGGGGGGGGGGGGTTGCATCCTCGCATCCTCACGCCAGGTGCCAGGTTTAAGTTAGGTTAATGGGTCACGTGACGGGGGGGGGGGGACGTCCTCGCGTCCACGCGTCCACACCGCGCCTATGCTGGTTCTGAATCGGCTATTGCCCCCTACTCTCTGGCTAGGGGCAAGGTATATGATGGGGTGAGAAAAGCTGAGTACATCAAAGATATTATACTTCAGATTAATCCTTATAGAAAAACAAATATTCTGATTAATAATCAAAGTTGTTAATGTTGCTTTTAAAATAAACATACTTACTCATGTTTTGTATATTTTATATATCCTATCCTATTTTATTTATGTTGAAATTTCTACAAAATTAATCGACAAACTCCGATTTAAATGACAAATTTAGAGTAAACAAATGTTGTGGGAACATAGTATTAAAATTAAATAAGCTATTATGATATCAAAATCTGTAATTTTATTGCGTTATTTTTTTAATAAAAACAATTACAAATTGGTTATTTTTTACTATGATATAAACATAGCTTTTTACTATGACTGATTGATTTACATGAACAGCAAACTATCAACTATTCTTATAACATTTTAAAATGAAAAAATATGTGATAAATAAATATTTCCGATATTTTTTTTACGTAAGCGTAGATATATATATATATATATATATATATATATATATATATATATATAGGTATATATGTGTCCTTTCCCTCGATAACTTTTGGAAAAAACGCCCGATTTTGATGAAAGTAGAGGGAAACCCACAAAGAGACATCACTTTCGGCACTTTTCCCCATTTCATTCTTTTGGGGAGCCGTTATTGGACATTTGACGGCTCCTAGCCTACACAAATTTCCTTTTTGGCCTATAATAGTACCCGACCCTTGCCTATATTAAATACATTTTCCCAATCCCCATCCGTCCCCTATATCTTTTAAAATTAATTGCCAAAAACTAATTTTGGTGTTTACGGTCCGATTTCTCTGCAATTTGGATATGTTATTGTTGTAGGCTAGTGTGTACACACTACCTACACTTCCAAAATTCACCATTCAAATATTTATTAACGTTTTCACCAAAATAACATGGGGTTTTTGGACACTTTTCGGCATCCTATGCTTTCCCGTACCCTTACATTTACAAAAATCAATTTTCTTTTAATCAATTATAAATTATCAAAGTAATAAAAGTATTAACGTACTCAAGTATGTGAGTTTATTTATTAAGGTAAAACTTATTCAGAGCTCTTTATATTTAATTTATACAGGTATAAGAATATTGGTTATCTTCTTAATCTTCTTAATATTTTTATATAAAAAAAAATATATATTTCTCACAAGCGAAAATGTTTACTACTCAGACAACCGCCACATGCTAGTGTCAACCGGCGCCAGTAACAATTACAACCGGCGCGTGCCAGTGTCAGTTGGTAAATTAGGCCACGGCCTAGTTCCCAGCTGGAACCTCGATGCTACCCGACACATTGGTAATTGTAATTAGTAATTTGCCAATTAAAATAGCTTTTTTTGGGGCTATTTAAAGAGCTACCCGACACCGCTCATTCCGTGACAACATTCGCGCGCCAAGCACAAGACTCCTCATAATAAAACTGTTGGAACTTGTGAAATTTTACACACTATTTCTCAACACTTAGACTGATTATACCTTCGGACTTATACATTTTTTCTCAAAATAAAACTTTTGGGACTTGTCCAGTTTTTAAAATTATTTCCCAAAAAAACTAAAGACTGATTCTGGCTCGTACCATAAGTTCACTCAACGCGGTTAAACTCATTCGGTTGCTTATTAACTATCAAACTGAAAATTTTCAAATAGGCATAATTAACTACTAAGAATTTCAAAATACGAATTTTCAGAATAGGGAGTTTAGTTTGCAAATAATTTCTAAATGGTTGGATTTAAATATGGAGAATTTGTATTTACCTCGGCGATTTGTAAAAGAAAGATTTGCAAAAAGGAGAAAATCAGTCCATTGCCCGAAAATGGAAAAGGTGTGTGACAAATAGGGTCTTGACTTCAGTTCTCTTTGGTGTGCTATGGTGATAACTGTAAAATAGTACAGATATTTTGCACAAATTTTTAATCTAGATTTCTGAAAGTGATTTAACTGAATTTTGCGCTTATGAAAATTGAACAACATTCTATTTTCAACAAATTATCATTTTACAAATGTGTTTTATCCAATTGAATATTTATCATTATTTATGGTAATTTTATAGAATATCTCTGTTCTCTGTGCAGTAGCGACCGACTATGGTGAGGGTCCCCGTGACTTACACGGATGTCACCCGAGAATGTCATCTAAAAATTTATTTGATTTAAACATGTTGACCTGTGCAGTATGTTCCACGTCCTGCTCCAAAAGAAGTAATTTATTACGCCACTATCAAACTATTCAAAAAGTTATTCCTAAAATTTGTTAAAAATTGCATAAAATATTTGATAATAATAATTTTAAAATGCATATGCTAGAAAAACATGATACATGCAAAGTTTGTAAAAAGATTGTTAACTTTCATAAGAAACGCCACTACATAAGCTGTGACAAGCGACCTTATAAGATGTATATTTTTAACGGTGAATCTGTGGAATTATGAAACACTCTTCAATCTTGTCCCCTACCGATCAATTGGATTCTTATTAAGAGGTTAAAGTTCATCAAACACTCAATAGACAATAATGGTGATTTAATAATCGACAAAGAATGTATTGCTGATTTTTGAATTTTTACCATGTTAACGATTGAGAAAAAAGATTTAAAATCACAAATTAAAGAAGCACTTTTAAAGATCGATACCTCCATGCATTAGTATCAAGCCCAAGGCAGTGGATGGATATATGATCATAATAAATACTGGCAGCTGCACGTTTACAAGTATAAACCCCCAACTCAAAAATCACACCTCTCCACTCCACAATATATTAAATCGAAATACGCGGTTTTAGACATAAAAAAATAGCGATAATAAATGATTTTTGTGGTTTATATTAGCAGCCATACACCCAAGGAATTATAAAGAAAATGCAGCAAGAATCTCCAATTATGAAACCTACGAAGGTCAACTAAATAGGACAAATATAAAATATCCCGTAAAAATATCCTACATTGATAAATTTGAAGGACAAAATAGTATAAGTGTTAACATTTTTGGATTTAAAGGACAGTTGATGTCTCCATTGGGAATTATAAAACAAATTAAAAACACCCACATTGAATTGTTACTCTTACAGCGAGGTCGCACAACCCATTATTGTTTAATTCGTGATTTTGACAGGTTAATGCTACGGTATACAAACGATGGCCATAAGAAATATTTTTGCAAGTTATGTTTGCAAACTTTTTACACTAAAGATATATTGGAACGTCACATAACATATTGTAAAAACTTCGATGGCCAACGAATCCAAATGTCTAAAAAGGATACGTTACAATTTACAAATATCAACTTAAATCTCCCTTTGTCATTTATGCAGATTTCGAATGTTTTATAAACTCTAACAATCACACCCCATCTGAAATTGCATTCGTCGCAGTGAGAGATTATAGAATAATTTTCGAAGAGTTGTACAGTGGTGAAAATGTAATGGACGTGTTTTTCGAAAAGTAATTTAAAACTTATGACAATTAGAAGTCAAATGGCAGTATATATTCCTCTTGTAATGACTTCAGAGCAAGAGACAATATTCCAAAATGCAAGCAAACTGAGTGAAATGAATGAAATGTTAATGAGTGATACAAGTCCGTGATCACTGCCATTTAACAGGTGGGTTTAGAGGCCCCGCCGACAGCTCTTGTAATTTAAACTATAAACAAACTTAGAAATTGCCAGTATTCTTCCACAATCTAAAAAATTATTATGTACATTTAATGAGACAACACTCAGGAAAATGTAATCGTAAATTGAATTGCATTGCCAAAGGTATGGAAAAGTACATTTCATTCTCAATAGACGACTCAATGTTTTGGATTCTTACTATTTTTTATCCCTTCCACTAAACAAATTAGCTTCCAATTTAAATACATTTAGATTTATAAACATTACACTACTAGAACGTAAAGGCGAATATCATTATGAGTACATGTCAGGACCAGAGAAGTTTTTAGAGCCTCTCCCACCCATAGAGACATTTTACAGTAGTCTAACAAAAGTTTGTATATCTCCTGCACAATATGAACATGCTACTAACGTATGGACCATTTTAATATAAATAATTTAAAAGAATATCACGATTTATATCTTAAATCAGATGTGCTGCTGTTGGCTGATGTGTTTGAGACATTTAGGGATTTATGTTTAAAGGATTATAAGCTTGATCCTGTCAATATATACTCACTCCCTGGACTAACATGGGAGGCATGCCTTAGAATGACCGGCATAAAATTACGATTATTTCGTGATATTGACATGCATTTGTTTATAGAAAGTGCAATCAGAGGAGGAGCCAGTATGATTTCCACACGCTATGCTAAAGCCAATAATAAATACATGGGTGAACATTATGACTCGAATCAAGAAAGCACCTATCTTGTATACTTAGACTGTAACTCACTATACTCTAACACAAATGTGTGAGTCGTTGCCCATCGAAGGATTTCGTTGGACAGATGAGAAAGATTATAAATAAATCAAAATGAAAGCTTTTGATTTATTTTGGAAGAAGTTGATTTAAAATAGATCAAAGTTTACACAATTTGTATAATGACTACCCACTAGCACCAAAACAAATTAACCAAAAATTAATACCAAATTTAAATGACAGAACAAAATGTATTTTACATTATAAAGCACTAACAAAATACGAAGAACTGGGTTTGGTAGTTACAAAATACCACCAAATTTTAAAATTTAGACAATCGAAACGGCTTGCTTCCTATATTAATTTTAATATTGAAAAGCAAAAACGGGCTAAAAACGATTTTGAAAAAGAATTTTACAAACTATTAAATAACAGTCTCTTTTGTCGAATAATTATGAACCAACGTAAGTTTCGTGATATACATCTTTTAGGTGAGTCTACGTTAACAAAGCACGTTACGAATCCAAGGTTTGACCGTATCAAAAAGTTCGATAACAATTTGCATGCTGTACATTTAAATTAATTAATTGTAAAGTTTGATCAACAATATATTTAGGAATGACTATTTTTCATATCAGTAAAGTAATAATGTATGATTTCCACTATAATTATATGTCAAAATTTAAGAATAAAAAGTTCCTAATGACAGATACAGATTCTGTAATGTATTCTATAGTTACAGAGGACTTTAACAAGGAAATACAATGTGACTTCGACTGTTTCGACACCTCTGCACATAGTAAAGATCATTTATTATACTCTGTTAAAAATAAAAAAGTTTCGGGCTAGTTTAAAGACGAATTGAGTGGTAAAATTATGTATGAATATTGTGGTTTCAGGCCAAAATTACAATCTTTCATTCCTTTACAAGGATTATACGAAAAAGAAAAGAAAAATGAGCTAGAGGTTTAAAAGGCTAAGGGGGCTGACAATGCTACAGTTAAACATCTCTTAAGACCCTAACATTACTTAATCTGTCTTGCAACTGGGGAAGATTACTATGAGAATGTTACAAGAATTAAATCCACAAAACACTATCATCAAACATTAACGATGAACAAAAAGGTACTTCCTTTGATGACGAAACGAGGTATATTCTGGATGGCATTAACACTCTTGCCCTTGGTCATTATAAAATTGGTCAAACATAAATCTGTATTTGCCATTATTCTTTGGCCTTTCCTTGTCTATTACTAAAAATCCATATTTAGACATATCCCAACATTGATAGAAGAGATTTCTAAATTGGTTAGATGTAAAATCATTCCCCAAATGATTGTTATACACATGTTTTAAATTTAAATCTTCTTGTTTAAATAATATTAGGCAATTAACATTATCCAATTAATGGTTACTTTACCATAAGATTGACACAAGTAAAAACTGGTAATATATTTGTGTCTACCCATTGAGAAAAATTATGTGATATTTGGACTATTTATGTCGTCAAATACAACAACAGAGTGTGATTCTACATCATTTGGTGTGATTTCACAGTCTGAATATGTGTGTAATTTAAAGTCATCACACAGACGAAATATTTCCATTATTTTTTATACTTTTCTTACTCTAAAAAATTTTGATATTATATATAAATTAGTAAACATTAATCCTCCCTTTTAAACAATTAAATTATAAATTACAACGGTCGTCCCCGAACCGCTAGGCCCAATTATAAGACAGCGTATATAATTGGGAAATAGACCCAACTTCTTTGGTGTATTTTCCTTATGTGCAATTTTAAATTTGTTGTTTTGTTGAATAAATGGCATTTTTTATATAATACAAATGGCAAAGAGAAAGTGTAAAAAGGTCCAAGGTAAAGGATTATTCTTAAAACCATATAGAGGCCGTGGCTTGTTAAATACTTTTATATACAACCTTCCCTCCCCCCTCCACATACCATCGTATTCGAATTGTGGACCTGGGACTAAGATATGTGAAAATTTAGCCAGAAATGTATCTCCAAAAAATAAGCTAGACTCTTATTGTAAAGAACATGATATATTCTACATGAATAATCCTGAACCGCTGCTCGAAACAAGGCAGATATGTGATAAGCGGACCAAGCTTGGACTAGACCAATTTAATGAATGCTAAAGCAAAAATGGGAATGGGATTAAAATGTAATAAAAGAGATGGAAAACTTTCATCTGTTAGAGGTCGCAAGAGATGTGTCCCACATTCGAGCAATGTACCTAAAAAACGATCTGAAATATCTGAGACCAAAAGTAAAAGAGTGCGGGATAATTAATTTAGGCAATGACAAAGGCACACATTGGACAGCATATCGTAAAAATAAATATTTTGTAATTATTTTGACCCATTCGGAATACAACCTCCAAAAGAATTAATTGAATATGTTGTACCATATAAAATTTACCAAACAACTGATCAAATACAAGAATTAAATCATTCCATTTGTGGAATTTTATGTTTATCATTTCTGAAAGATTTTAGTTTATAAAACTGGATTCATTTACTAAAACATTTTTGGGTACAGAGCCAGTGTTAAGGTTGGTGGTCTTTCTTCCTATGGAATTAAATGGCGACTATGTAATTGGGTTGGTAGATTTTCAAAGTTATAATTCTATATTTAATGTTATAAAACCTCTAAATACTTTGACATATTATAAAATGCAACAAATTACAACACGAAAAGGGGAGGTTACAATTGACTAATTAAACCCGGCATTAGATGGTAAAGTTGAAGTTATTAAATAAAAATAATCAAACATTAATTAATACTAAAGTCAAACTTATATTTTATAAAGGGCTAATTCCAAAATTAAATCAACTTAAAGACACAAAATTAACTATAGTCGAGGGTGAGGTATTATTACAATCACAAAGCTCTAAATGTAATTGCAATTAATGAAGGGACTTATGAAGTGTTTGAGCTTGTGAAGGAAATTCAAAAGCAACTCCCAGACTTTTTACTTACAGCCGACAGTAAAACTATGAATGCCACATTACATTCTGGCCATGTGTTTTATTTTACAAAACCATGTTTAGGGTCTGCTTTATTGGGATTTAAAGTATTTTCTACTCCAGATAATCAGTTTAAATCCGTAACTAAAGTCAACATAAATAATGTAAATGTGATTACAGTAAAATGTAATATTGGGAATGGGTCTTATTTAAATGGTGACAAATCATACACCATACGCATTTTTTATTCGGAAACTCCTCCCGGCTACAAAATTATTGAGTTCCCAAGCAATATTATATACTTTCCTGTAAATAAGATAAGTTAAGATGTTGTTAGCATTACATTTGCAGATCAACACGACAGGCCAATTGACTTTAATAAATAAGAAACTACAATTACTTGTCATATAAACAAGATATGAGAATTTACAATAATGGACTAAGTGTGCAAAATGCCAGGTTTCTGCGATCAATTGGACTGAAGTTAAAATGTTCTATTAATAAAAATGGAAGATTTTCTATACGTTACAGGTAAATTCCAATTCGACGATAGTGTGGTTAAAATTACAAATCACTCCTATGTTCCCCACAACACTTTGGCAATAAATAATTCCGATGAAATTCGAATATATAAATAATCAAGGTTTACTAACACTCCCATGTAGGAGTTATCTATATATTAAAGGAAAAAATAGAGAATCATGATAAAGGAAATTTTATAAATAATGCATTTGCATTCTTATTTGATGAAATATTGTGCTATTACAATAAAACAACTAAATTTTCAAATGTAGCATATGATTCTGACACAAATTTAAACAAGAATTGGTGTTGAAAAGATCCAAAAACGACTTAAATTGCATATAACAACAGCTAATGCTCCTCCAGTGGGGTCAATCCTATTCCCAAAATTACACTTAAATCAATCTAGTGGGTGATGTCACATGTGATGCAATCTGATGGGGAGAAGCTGCAATTACAAAAGATGTTATTGCAAAATAAAAATGTGCAAGTTGTATTTAGAAGTTTGGAGCTACACGAACTCCCATTATACACCAAAACCAAGAGACATGCATGGTCAGTAAGGACTTTGGAGAAGCCTAGGTATATTATATTTGGTTTCCAAACAGGTAGGGACAATAGTGCGCAAAAAAGCACTGACGAATCTGATCACTGTAAATTGAAAAATCCTAAAGTGTTTTTAAACTATGAGTATTACCCTTATAGTAATTTAAATCTCGACTTTGAAAATGGAGATGCCTCTATAGCTTATGAGATGTTTGTTAAGTTTAGATTGAGTTACTACAACACTGTCCCCGATCCTATGTTTAACAGAGCTGACTTTATAAATAAATATCCCCTAACTGTAATAGACTGTTCTAGGCAGAGTGAATCGATCAAAGAGAGGGTTGTAGATATTAAATTAGAAATTGAAACTGCAGAAAATGTCCCTTCTAACACATCTGCATATTGCTTAATAATACATTATAAAGTATTTGAGTATAATCCTTTGACAAATGAAATACATAAAATGAAAGGCTCTATTAATGGTTGGAATGTTGGAATTCCAACCATTAATAGAGCCTTTGCAAGAATTGAAAAATTTAGCCTCTAAAACTACAGAGAGGCCAGTTCTTCCAATGATTTTAGAAAAGACCCCATCTAGAATACCAGGAATAACCGAGATGACACCGCACAAATTAGATTTTGGTCTTTTAGCATCACACTATTTAGGAAATTACCTTAGTAGAAGCAGTATGACAGACACCACATAGTGTTAGGCGAGAAGCAAATGACTTTTTTATTGGAAATCAGGAAGTTCAAACTTCCAATGATGATGTTACAGTTGGAGATAAAATTTATAAAGGGACAAAGGGTCTGTGGGAATTTTGAACTTTAAAAGAACCCGTAAACTATTGTCAGGCTGATTTGCAAAATTATAAAGAAATTTTGAAAGCTACAAATGCACATTTAAAGGGTTATAAAACAGGTGTGGCGATGTCAAGTAATAAACACACTAAATATCTTAATATAATTAAACACTTGTTGAAGACTGTTGGTGTAGGTTTGAGGGAGGGAGCTGGTAATAAAATAGACTAAGGTTATTGGGACAGTCCTAATGAGCTTGTAGATAGGCTACAAGGCAACTGCTTTGGTTAAGCCAGTTGGTGGAAAATTCTGGAGTGGATAATGAAATAGATTATACTGTAGAAGAAATGAGAGAAATTGGAATTATTTATTAAATAAAAATATGATGGATAAATTTTATCGTGTATATAACCCATATAGTAAACCTCCTAATACTTGAAGTTTTAAAGAAACAACTTTAAATCTAAAAGATGATAGTTGGAATGCTTTAAATTATAAAATTGGTAGTGAAAAAGATGGGGAGTTTATTGATGATAGATCGACTTTGGGCCAGACGTTAACCAGAAAAGATGGTGATTTTGTACAAGGTAATACTAAATATGAGTTTTTAGAATCCCAGAGTAATAAGTGGAACGGTAAAAAGCGCAAAATTACTAATGGGGAAAGGGGTGAAAGTTTAGACGATGTACCCACATTAGAGAAGACTTTAATAAGACAAGATGCCTTTGTACAGGGTGAAAATAAATATCAATTTTTAGAATCGGAGAGAAATGTTTGGAACACCAAAAATCAAAAGATTGGGAATGTTATGAATGCCGAAAATTTAGATGACGTCCCAACTTTAAAACCGAATAAGAAAAAATAAGAAAATATGGTGCCTTTATACAGGGTGTTAATAATTATCAAATTTTAGAACTAAAAGAAAACAAATGGAATGATAATCGCCATACAATTAGTAACCTGGTGGAATGAGAAGACAGCGGTGATGCTGTAAATATTTTTCAAGTACCAACAAAGAGTAAAGGATTTTGGAATTTTGGAAATAAAAGACTAGTTGGTGTTAAACCCACTGTCGATGATAATAATTGTGTAACAAAAATAATAGTATAACATAGGATGGTCTTAAGTTTGATGGTAAAAATAAGCAGGATGAATAAAATACGACTTACAACACTATAAACTTGGGTAAAAATAAGCAATTAACAAACATTTTACCAGGAACATTGCCAAATGATGTGGCTTTTGTCAATCAAATATTAATAAAAAGTGAGAAAAGCATAATAAAACAGGGGGATACAAATTATAATGTATTAACATTATATAACGATGAGTGGGATGCCGAAAGAAAATTAATAAATAATGTTCCCACAGGCAAAGGCAGGAGTGATATTTGTTTAATGTCACAGGCGTTGAGGTATGACAATACAAATAAAAGTGTAGACAAGACAATTAATTGTATGTTTGATATTTGTTTAACACCACAAGCTTTGAGGTTTGACAATAAAAGTAAGAAATTTATGCAAGACAATAATGAAATCGATTTGATGATGTACAATCCTAAATTGTTAGTTGCAGACTCTACATCTTTAAGCGGATTTAAGACGTTAGATGGAATGGCTTATTCACCAAAAAACTTTGTATATCAAAAAATGAGTGATGGTATGTTGGTTGGTAGCAATGGAGGTGTTTTTGAAACGACGGAGACTGGCAGATACGTTAACATTAAAAATAAAGAATAAAAATGGAAAAAATTGCTTACGAATTGCATAAGCCCGCGAGAAAGAATTTTGTTAGAAGGTCTTTTAAGGTATTGGGTATAAACAAAACTGTTCAAATAGATTTAATAGAAATGCAGAATTATGCTAGAGAAAATTCTGGGAAGAAATATATTTTAACTTTAATAGAAACATTTTCTAAAAAATCTTGTACTGCTCCGCTAAAGAAAAACTCTGGGTTAATAGTCACAGAAGCTATAAAAACTATTCTCCCAAAGGGAGTTAAAAATATTCAATCTGATAACAGAAAATAATATTTTAATGAACATTTTACCAAACTAATAAAAAAGCTAAATATTAATCACTACCACACTTACTCTACAACAAAGGCGGCTATTGTGGAAAGGTTTCAGAGAACTTAAAAGAATTGCCTATATAGAGAGTTTAGTAAAAAAGGGTGTTACAAATGGTTGGATTTACTTCCAAAGGTAATAAGGTTATATAATAATAAAGTACATAGGTCCATAGGGATGACACCTAACCAAGTAAGTGCTAAAACCTCTAAATATGTACACGAAAGGTTGGCATCTAAAGTACAAGTTAAAAAGCCAAAATATAAGTTGGGGGATAGTATAAGGATATCCAAGTATAAACATGTATTAAGTAAAAGATATACCCCTAACTAGACAGGAGAGCTTTTTACAATATCAAAATTTAAGAAGACAAAGCCTGTGACTTATATTTTGAAAGATGAGAATGGCAATATAATCAAGGGAGGATTTTATGAGCAAGAATTGTTAAAAATAAATATAAAGACATGTATTTAGTTGGAAAGGTAATTAGGAAGAAGGGTGATTTATTATATGTCAAATAGCTTGGGTTCCCAAGTATCCGGAACTCGTGGATTTCCACAAAGTATGTAAAGTAGGGGAAAGCGCAGGGAGCCGGCAAGTGTCTAAGAACCCCATGTTATTCTGGGGAAAACGTATGATGTTAAACAAAATATTTTACCATTATAGTGAATTTTGAAAATTTAGGTAGTGTGTACAAATACACTAGCCTACAACAATAACATATCTAAATTTTAAACATATCGGTCCATAAACACCAAAGTTAGGTTTTGGCAATTCATTTAAAAAGATATAGGGGACGGATGGGGATTGGGAAAATTTATTTAATATAGGCAAGGGTCGGGTTCTAGTATAGGCCAAAAAGAAAATTTGTGTAGGCCGGGAGCCGGCAAATGTCCAAAAACCTCTCCCCATAAGAATAACATAGGAAAAAAGTACCGAAAGTGATGTCTCTTTGTGGGTTTCCCTCTACTGATGAAATTTGGCAAAAATGTGGAGAGTAAGATTTATGACATTAAGTTCGAAAACCAGATCGATCGGACTATGGGAAGGGGGTTTTATGGGGGTTTAAAATTTTCCAAAAATCAGTTTTTTAACTTTTTACCTTAAAATTGTAAAAACACTCGATTTTGGTTATAGCCATTTTATAGAGCTTAACAAATAAATAATTTAGTATTTTGAATCATTAAGCTAAGATAAGTGGTTGTGGAGAAAAGTCAAAAATGCTTCCATAAAATTTCCCATGTTAATTTTATAGGAATAAGGTTTTTTAGATTTTCCTCAGATAATTTTACCAAAAACTTCACATTTCTTTCTACCATTAGGTTTAGCTCAACAAACCAATCATTTTTTTGTTTTAATTGTTGTTCTACGTCCAACCGTTGCAGAGATATTCAAATTTCTAAACACAGTACGTTGTACGATGTTATCCTTATGGAGAATAAATAAACTGTTATATCTTGATTATTTACGAATGTATAACCAATGATGTTAACGCTTTTTTAATTATGTAACTTGTTAATACTCGTTAGAAACATTTCTTTCATTTTCAGTCGTCTTCATATTTTTAGTAAATATTTTGTTTGCTTCTCTAAGTTGGTAACATTTTGTATTTAACGTTGTTAGAGGATAATGGTCCAAACTGCTTAATCATTTGGCACCCCGCAAACCAATCCCGTAAAATCTTACACCAAAGATGCTAACAGTTGTTGCCCAATACAAATATCAGTGCCGTTCTTAAATTTTTAGGTTTTGATGTTAAAGAGTTTCAATTTAAGAGATAAAATGTTATGAGTTTATGTTTAAATAGTTCAACCCATTGACTGAATGTGGTAAGTATAGCTTAAATATATAATGGACATGCAGTATGAAAAAATTGATTAGACTGTAATTTCCAGAAGGACGGCCAGCAAACTCAGTAGGTGGCGTCACTGCCCATAGCTGAGACGGAACTGCTACTGCTACACCGTCGCCAACTAATTACGTACCTACAAATAATCCGAGCACTTAGAAATACGTTAACCGCATAGTGCGTCCACTACTCTCTGCCTCCGTAACTTTCTGACTACGTCCTTCAATGTTCCTTATTCACTTTATGGTACAGTGTATGACATATAATTTGATTTTTAGGTATGCTGGAGAGGTAAAATTTGTTACACTGATTATTAACGTCTGAAGTGGTAAATTTTAAGGGGTTTTATAAATATTCTACTGTAGGTATTTTTCCCACGGGTTATCAGAGATCCACTTTTATTCTTATAGACGTTCAATTTATTTTAGGAGATGATAACATAAGCAGATGCTATTTACTCGAAATGGTTTATAAATTTAACCATAGAATGCAGCACACACAACTTTAAAACTATCGGGTGGGAACGGGTACTATAGTGGCTAGTATACTTCGGTTTAACAACTTACTTTTTTCTTATTAATATGTTATGTTACATTTTATGTTAGGTTTGCGGCTTTTACTTCTATTGTATAATAAAGTTAATTGTTAACTCATAGTTAATGATTTGACACTTCTAACAGTTGTTTAATTTTGGAGATCAACCATGTATCTTTTAAACTATTTTGATTGCCAAAAATATTATTAGTTTAGTTTTCAGTTTACACTTAAAAAGGAAATTATGGTGGTGTACAAGAACGCTTTGGGAAGAGGTGTTCAAAATAGGAGAGGAGTCATTTAAAAATTGACTTTATTCATAATTTTACAGAAGATGTTGTACCGATGTAGACCTTAATTTGACACTTTTTCAGCACCGGTCTCAAAGAAGGGAATTTGCTTAGCCCCTGTTTGGTAACTGGTTCATCCCCTCTTTGGCGGAGGCTTGGGCTGTTTTCAAACCCTGTTGGAAGGCCTTCTGGGCCTGATCGGTGAACCCCTCGAAACCCGGGAACTTAGGATAGGCCTGGGAGACAGCGAGGAGCATCACCACGCATAGGGCGGCCATGACGAGCTGTGAGGAACGAGAGAGGTAGAATATCAACAGAGGTGGAGAGCAAAGGCACAGGTTCAGGCGCGAGGTTGGTAAGGAAACCGGTATGTTAGGGTGAGTGCAGAAAACTACTGGTACAAGACAGCTGATGATAGGAAAGGAGTAGTAGTGTCAGGGGCAGGGCGAGAGAGTTGTATAGGCGAGTGCAGGGTGTGAAGTGTAGGTAAATATCGTGCTGATGATAGGAAAGGAGTAGTAGTGTCAGGGGCAGGGGGAGAGAGTTGTATAGGCGAGTGCAGGGTGTGAAGTGTAGGTAAATATCGTGCTGATGATAGGAAAGGAATAGTAGTGTCAGGGGCAGGGGGAGAGAGTTGTATAGGCGAGTGCAGGGTGTGAAGTGTAGGTAAATATCGCGCTGATGATAGGAAAGGAGTAGTAGTGTCAGGGGCAGGGGGAGAGAGTTGTATAGGCGAGTGCAGGGTGTGAAGTGTAGGTAAATATCGCGCTGATGATAGGAAAGGAGTAGTAGTGTCAGGGGCAGGGGGAGAGAGTTGTATAGGCGAGTGCAGGGTGTGAAGTGTAGGTAAATATCGCGCTGATGATAGGAAAGGAGTAGTAGTGTCAGGGGCAGGGGGAGAGAGTTGTATAGGCGAGTGCAGGGTGTGAAGTGTAGGTAAATATCGCGCTGATGATAGGAAAGGAGTAGTAGTGTCAGGAGCAGGGGGAGAGAGTTGTATAGGCGAGTGCAGGGTGTGAAGTGTAGGTAAATATCGTGCTGATGATAGGAAAGGAGTAGTAGTGTCAGGGGCAGGGGGAGAGAGTTGTATAGGCGAGTGCAGGGTGTGAAGTGTAGGTAAATATCGCGCTGATGATAGGAAAGGAGTAGTAGTGTCAGGGGCAGGGGGAGAGAGTTGTATAGGCGAGTGCAGGGTGTGAAGTGTAGGTAAATATCATGCAAGACACACTGAGATTCGGGGGAGGAGAAAAGGTAGACAAAAATGTGTTATACTAAAAATCTGTGTAAACATTTAAAATCATTGATGTTTTTCTGCTTGATAGTTATATTTATATATTATTTCTCAAAGGTGCTTTTTGTTGGTAGGTTGGTAGGCTTAATACTTAATCAAAACCAATAATTGAACCATCGTTTTTAAGGCACCGCTGAGTTCGAAAAATATACAGCAATTAAAAACCATAAAAATGACGATTGAACTGGCGAGTCTCAACCAAATTATTTGTCAATGTAATGGCATTGTAATGGTGACATAACCTTACGGCGACATGTTAAACTAACTCCAAGCAGGTGTTACAATGCACTAGGTGCAATTCTTCTTAAGTATAACACAACAACCAGATTAATGGGTTTTATTTCTTACGTTGTTTTTAATTTACATAAATTTCACTTTACTCATGAAAAATAACTTTTAAAGCTTCATTTGTGAAACTTTTTAACTTTAAATTTGTCTTACAAATTTATATAAAATAAATACTTTTTACGCCACAAAATGTTGTATTGGGGTTTACTTAATTCATTTATATATTTTTCTTTTATCAATAAGGTAACAAACGATCTCCCTACACGTTGGAAAAGGTTTAGTTCATAAAAAATAACCAGAGAGTCTTGATGATTTACCGGACGCGGTAGCTCAGAGGTAGACCGCTGGCCTCGCAAGTGAGCCGTGGTCAAGCGTACGTTCGATCCTGGCTGACTGCTATGATACTTTTTCAGGAGCGGTCACTACTGACTTGCCCATGTGATGCCGTTACCTCACTATTAGATCATTCAGGCGTATTGGCCTACGGCAAAGGGGCAGTTAAAGATAAAAAAGGTTTTTTCACAAAACATATTTCTGCAATTTTGGTGTTATTAAAAGTAATTTTCACTAGTCAGTATTATTGCTGTAAGCTTGGTTAAAAAGTGCTGAGTTATAAGGGTAATCATTATCTTATTAAAAAATAGGCGATTTTTGTAAACGGGCTATCGGCGAAACTATTTTTTCTAAATGTGTCTTTTGGGGGTTTGTAATTCGTCAACCTTTAAGGCTCTGCCCCCTAGGCTTTCAAAGTTCCAATAATAATCTTATGTAAGAATATAAATAAACTATCAAATCCAGGTGCTTGAATTCTAGCAAATACGGTTCTATTAGTTTACATTGTGTTGTCATGTCATAAGTTAGGTTAAAAAGCTGATCTTGCTTCTGTACTATATTTTGTTACCTCCGACAGCTGCCAAATAATCAATTTCAATGATTACTGTTCTTCCATAAGATTAACATCGCAACTTTGAAGGCCTGTAGGGCGTTGCTCTGAGGGCCGAAGTCAATCTTAATCAAGATCTTTCCATAACACTTCAATCATAAAAATCGGTTCAGTGGTTCCTGAGATCTCAGCGTTATACAATATCTGTGTGTGTATTAAATATTAGGATTTAATTATTGAAAATTAAACAGCAGCTGTTGATACTATAAACAAAAGAGGAAGAAAGATCAGCTGTTTTTAAAAAAACTTCTGGAATGGTATCTCAATGTAAACTAATAAGACGGTATATGAGCTGGATATTCCCTAAGTGAACAAAATTTCTGCTCGAATTCGAGCAGCTGGATTTGCTAGTCATAAGTATTAGGTTAAAGAACAGTGGCATTATTATAGATGATTGAATTAGATGGTAAAATATTTAAAACGTATAATAACGAATATTAGGTAGCGTTTAATAAATTAATTTTCTTTCCTTGCGAAAAACCAGGAGGGTTAATTAATTTATATACCTACATATATACTAAACACTAAACCACACTGTCTGATTAATAGGTAATATATTTCACTATTTGTAACATGTAATACATTGATTAACTGTGCAAATTAACCGTCTTCACAAAAGGAGAAGGTTATAGATTCGACCCTTCGGTATGTTTTTTCGTGTATGTTCGCGCATAACTTTTGTTTGTCAACGGGTTTTTATGGTTTTGGTCTTGTTTTATAGGTACTTATTTCAGGGTGGTCCCACATTAATTTAAAGTTAACCCAACATCAGGACTCTGTCCTACAGACCTTCAAAGTTTAAATGTAAATCTTATGGAGGAATTATGTTCAACTGAATTGTGCATATTAGTCAGATGATGCCTTAAAATCAGATATTGTTCATTATGTAAATAAAAAATATCAATGGAATGGCAACGCAATTTTTAAACAAAGTATCAAATGCATAATACGAAATTGATTTGCCAATATTATATCCACACCTGTGAGTTGATTATAAAATGGAAATAAAATCAATAATTGTTTACAAAAAATACTTTATAGAAATTCCAAACTAAAACCTCAGTATTTTTCTCTGTCTCAAAATGTCTGTGAGACCGAAAGGCTGAGGTTAGTCGCCGTGAGGCTTATCACTAAATATAATAACGAATAATTACAGATAATATAACTGTAAGACAATTATATTATTTACTGATATCAAAGGGAATTTAAATGATTTAATTAATAAACTTGTATTTCATATTGGGTATTTTTTCGTGTAATATAACTTAGCCTAATGCGCCCTTCCATCTCGCCATTCCCTCCGTCCGTCGTTGTTTCGGCGCAGCAGCATGTCCCTTTGAACTTAAGCGAGACCAATGTAAAAATGCCACCTAGGTACGACGCGGGAGTGTTTTTTTATCTTCCTGAGATTTGTCAAATGACGTCAATAATAATATGTTCCGTTTTTAATATGAGTAAGCTTTCTTGCATGCAATTCTTAGTTCAAAAAAGCACGAACGATTTTCTAAACAAATTTGGATTAACTAATGGCTGGGTTATAAATGTGCTTCGGACAAATCTCATCCCTGAAAATATTTTACAATCATTAAGTCTTTAAACAAAATTTAAATGTTGGCATATTGGCATATAATAAAAATAATTTTGCAGTTTAAAATCAAAACAATGAATTAAAACTGCTGTTGAAAACAATCAGTCAATTTTAAAAATATCACTCAACCAGGTTTTAACGTGACTAATAGTTATGAATATATAAATAGCATTACTTTTATATTCTTCCTAGTTACTAATAATAATGTTATAAACTCGTTGTAAAAAAAATAGAACCGATCCCAATGATTATAAAAACGCGCTAAAAAGTGTGAAGTCGTAGGAGCGTTACGTAAATGAATACATAGTAATTGTCTTATATTAGCGCTGGGAATTAAGTATACCAACTTGTATAACAGTTTGTTTTATTTGGAGTTGGTGCCGTTTATCAACTGTTCATCAATGTTATGTTACAAGAACGGCACCAAATCTCATCAACTCCAAACGTTATCGAAATAGATCTGCTGAATTCCCATCCCTAACATAAGACAATTACAATGTACTTATTTACGTAATGCTTCTGACATTGGTATATTTAAAGAAACACTAATTATTTATTTCACACTCGTTTGCGTGTTTTTATAATTATTGAAGTTGGTTCTATTTATTGATAAAAAGAGTTTATTCAGTGTTCCAGAGCAGATTATATGATTATTTTAATTTTGTTAAATCATTATTTTCCAATATATGTGCAACTATATGACACTTTGCAGCTATATTTTAATTATAACACGCAAATATGACTTTTATTATAATATAACTCAATTTATAAAACGATTACACTATGATAACTTGTAATATTACACAAATAAAATAATAAACTCATTCAGTTTTAAGATCAATAAAAATTTGAGTAGGCTAAACTATTTATATATTAGTTCCATAGCAAAACTTAAGTAATCAATTAGGTGTAAACTAATCTAACATATTATAATTCATTTGTAAAAAAATTCTATATTAACGGCACCCTTTGGCATGTTGTCATCTTATAGGAAATATTTCTTTAGTAAGTGACCTAGTAAATATTATTCCTCCACGTAAAACATTTTTGAAAGTGTCTTACTTAGGTTTTTTTATACAAGAAAGTTGTTAGGTATAAAAATATATCAATCAATATGAAAAAGTACCTGGTTGCAAGAGACCATAGTAAAACAAACGAGTTCGCACGCAGCACGCTGACGTGAGGGAAGTGAATTTCCACATAAAAACAATTAAAACTCAAAATCAGTGTAAAAACATACATTTCTCCAATTTTTATTGAAATCTGAAAACATTGATTTTTTTGGCTGTTCTGATACTCCTGGTTTCATTTACTTGCAAAGCTGGGAATACAATTTTACGCATTATAAGGTTAGGAGAAGGTCCAGACAGGTTTGAAAGTAGGCGTGAGGTTGCTGGGGATAATAAAAGTACTTTAACAAAGGAATAACAGGCTTTTCCAGTGTAAAACCCCCATAAGACAACGTACTGTGTTTAGCCGATACACATTTTCTTTAATAACTCGGTAAATATTTATGCTAGAATGACGAGAGAGGGCTTAAAACTTTCCCCTCTCTAATTCCCATCTTTGTACATGCATTAATTTTACATCTGGGGCTTTTCAGACCCTTTTTGGGCCCAAAAACTCGAAATTTGAAAGATTAATCCCCAAAAAATGGGTTTAGAGTTTTCCGATTATTTTGCCCAACGAACTTGTCCAACAGATTATAGAAAGGAACGTCCCTACCAAATTTGAAGTAAATCGGACAAAAAATGCGACCGCTAGAGTGCATACACATATATATATATATATATATATACAATTTTGAACGACCCCCCAAAACGAGTTCAGGGGTCACGTTAGGAACTTCTATAGTGGTCCCGGGCTTAAGTTTCACCGTGCGGGTCATGCTAATAGTTCACTTTCCAAAGGAAATTCACTAATAATCGAACACTGACCAGACGACCAACCGTATCGCCTATATAGCTGGATTGTTGATCAATTAAATGCAAATTTTAATGATTACACATTGATCGAGAAGCCTAAGGAATGGCAGATCATTGCTTTCCCTCAAACATAAAATGAACTGCAATCTTTAGTTATTGCCACTGAGCAATCGAATTATCGTATTGTATATTCCTGTTAGTAGTTTTAATTAGATAATTCTACTATCGAAATGAATAATATCTTATACTGGCTTCCAGATTTGATTTGCCTTCAAGAAATATAAAAAGAAAGCTGCGACCTTGACCATGACATGAACATTGGAATTGGTTGGTTTAATCACGACTGCGAGGCTATACTTAAATATACAATGATATCTCACATAATACATTTGAAGTCGGTTGTAATCATAGTTTTAATTTACTAACTTGGAAGATAATTTTAACTATATATCAAATTCGCATACCAAGAAAGAAGCAAACAATATTAAGCTGAATTGAAATACAACCAGCTATGCAGTGGAGGGGGATACAAGGTTTAATTTTGGTTTTGTAGCACTAATATAACAATCGATAATATTTGTTACATGTACGCATACGCACAATTATATAAATCTTATTAAAATAAATAAATGTGACTTACATAGAAAGGTATTTGCCTCGTAATATCAGGTTTGATAGATGTATGGGGAGTCATCTCAATGTCTTGGAGCTTGCGACAACCCAACGGCATTTACTTATATAGTGAATAGTTCGAACCAAATCCAGTTACCATTTTTTATGGAGCTTGAAGAAATGTGCACTTCTTAGAAAACAATCCGTCGTTAAATATAATATGATGGAGATTAGACTGCTCCCGCTCTATTGGCAAGAATAATTGGACTTGTTTAACGATGCGAGTTGTAAACTTATTTTGCTTGGTTCGCAAAAGGTAACAAACTTTGAACTGACTGGTACACTAATTATATTCTCGCTTAGCCTGTGAGAGAATACTCTACGATCGAATATTGAGCAAACACAGATATACACTGTTTTATTACACACTTTAAAATCCGGATACATGCTTAAAAATGAAAGAGGAACAGAGCTAAACAAACTGGATATAGGTAACACAATATACAAAGGATATTGTCCGTCTGCAAGGAAAATGGCGCTGTTTGGGAATATGCTAAAGTCTCTATTTCCCATAACATTAACACATATTGAAATTACTGTTCCTGTAAGGGTTAGGCTATCACTGATTTAGTGTCCTTTTGCCATTATATATCCCTCATACAATAATTTACTTCAAAGACTCAGTACTACAAATAGATAAGAATGTGCATTTAAAACAAGATACAACGACAAATTCTAGCACGAAATTAAGCAACGAAGTGAACCGTCATAAAACAAATAGTCGAGTCTAAAATGTAAATCTAATTTACCATCCCACAAAATCTACTCCAATATATGACACAGTTAAAAGCGTAACCCTGCTACTAGGGCATATCCTATGACAAGGACTTGGGTCCGGACTCTTTCCCAAAATTAAGTTCTCACACAAGTATTAATTATTTAATCATCCTCAAATCAAAATTATGTACAGCACTTATTTATTGAAAATTCCTTAATTATATTTACATATGGCCCTAAACATTTTATTCTTTAATTACTTCACGTTTAAGTATTTTAACGCTTATATTCCCTTACTCTCTATTAAGACCCTATACTCAACGTTTTACTTCATTTCAGGCAACCCTTATTTAATGTGATTGCTACAAATACATTTAATTATGTTTTATTACTCAATAGGGAGCTTGTACCGTTATTTGAGCTTTTATTAACTTTAATTCAATTTTCGGGAAATGGAGCCTAACTTTCTGTGCACCAATCTGACGATTTTCCACATACCGTAAGTCCCAAAATGGTACTGCCCCTCGAGGTTCTCTGCCCTGGCTACGGTGTTGCTCTCTGGTGTTGTCCAGGGGCTGCTGAAAGCCGGGCTCGCTGTCGGGGGTGGTTGGCCCTCTCCTCTTCCCACGGGCCCGCGGTGTCCTGGTCCGGGTTAGTGCCGGGGCCCTCGCTCGACCGAAGATCGGAGTCCCGCACGGGTGGCTCCACTCGAACGTCTTGGGAGATCTGTGTCGGTGGTCTTCCGTCAGCTTCCCCGTCCTGGACTCTCTTGGCTGGGATGGTGACACCCTCTAGTGATGAGGAATCTGTGTTCTCGTCTGAAGTATGAATCTCGGTGACAGTCGTTGTGGAACTCTAAGGGCGGCTTATACTCTTCCCCTAGATGTCCCCCTGCTCCTTTCCTAACTCTCCCAAGAATGACTTCCTTCCATCGTCTTCCTTCCTCCCTCTTTTTCAGTTCCCTCTCTCTCTCTTCATGTTTTCCCCCAAATTTTGACCATCCCATAATCTATTAACCAATCAGGGTGACGATTAGCCACGCCTCTACTATTTGATTGGCTGATCATCTGTCAGCGGAAATACGCCATTTTTGAATGCTGATACTGCCAGTTGGTAAGTTCTTTGATTTCTAGGCATGCAACTTTCCCACGAAGTGTTTACCCTTCTATTCGATAAGTTGTGTTATTGTTTCCCATTGTACATTTGAAACTTTTGCTAGTGCAAGCTCCGCTCTCATGCGCCCTTGTGTTTCTAACGTGCGTTTAGCCACGTGCGGTTCTTTATAAATTACTAGTCCCACAAATCAATTGTAATCATATATTTTTTTTAATAAGGTTTACAGACCATTGACGACCCAAAATTAACCTTCAAATGTTACGAATTTATACAATATTATATTTTACTGTATTATGTCTTACGATTTTGATGATTTCAAGAGGCAAATGAGTTTAAGTTATTTATGCGTTTCTCAATTATTTTATTGTTATATAATATTACATATAATATAATATTAATATTATGCATGCACAGTGAGAGAGACTTAATATTTTTCAAAGTCAAAGTCAAAATTCTTTATTGTCACAAGCAAAATAAAATACGATGACAAAAGTCAGTAACATGTACATGGAATTATCAAAATGTTTGACGATATGTACAATACAAGTCAAACTTATAACTAAACAATTGAGTCATCGTTTAAAAATAAATGTACAATATAATATTCTTTAACAACTAAAAATTCTCTCACGCTATTCCTGAATATTTTAAAATCATTTAACAATCTAAACTTATTTGGAAGGCTATTGTACATTTTTATTGCTGAATACAAAACTTGTTTCTGAAAATATGTGGTGGAATGTGGTAGGATTGCCAGGCGGTTGTTGATAGGGCGAAAATTGTATGAGGAGGACCTTTTTTGAAAATATTCTAGATTTTTCATAACTAAACAGGTTGATTCCAAAATATATAGACAAGGTAAAGTCAGAATTTTATTTTCTCTAAAAATTCCTTGACATGATCTAGACGATCTCAGCCCAAACATGACTCTAAGTGCCTTCTTTTGCAATTTGAATATGCTTGCAGTAGTCGTTCTTTCATATCCCCAGATAGGAACAGCATATGCAAGGTTTGGATAATAACAACCATAATATGCTGCCATTAAAATATCTAGATTAGAGAAATTAGATAACCTACGCAGTATAAAAATACCACAGCTCAGTTTCTTAGACACTTTATCAAAATGGGATGACAATTTTAGATTTGAGTCAACTATTAAACCTAGAAAATTAGTTTCGCCGCAAGAATTAAGTTCAATATCACCTATTAAGACTAACTGACTAGAATATTTAGATCCTGTACAAAAATCAATGTACTTAGTTTTATCACCGTTAACAATAAGATTATTTGAGTCCAACCACTGCAATAAGAACTACCCTGAATAAACATCTTAATTTCAAGTTGATTTCTGTTTTTGTTTGATACACAAAATTATGTATCATCTGCAAAGAGGCAAATATTACCTTTACCAACTGGATCAGTTATATCATTCATAAAAAGCAAGAAGAGCATTGGACCAAGAACCGAACCTTGAGGAACACCAGAACTTATCAAAGTTTGAGTTGATTCATAGTAACGAAGACATCCAGAAGGGTCACTGTATGCATTGTTACAGACTGAATCCTTCCCTTTAAATAAGACGATATCCAGTCCTGTGCGACTCCTCTTAAACCGATACGCTCTAGTTTTGAAAGCAATAGATTATGGTTGACGACATCAAATGCCTTTTTTAGGTCCAAAAAATGCTCATTACATGTTCGTGACTATCCAAGTACGAGACAATATTCGAAATAAAATCAAACATAGCATCAAGGGTAGACTTACCCTTCTGAAAACCAAACTGCTTGGCAGACAGAACATTATTTGCACTCAAAAAATTGTTTAAGCGGATTAGAAAGATTTTTTCCAATAATTTAGAAAACATGGATTGGATTGCTATCGGCCTGTAATTTTCTGCCTCGTCAGTGAGCCCTTTTTTAAATACAGGCTTAACCAATGGCATTTTTAAAGGAGCCGGGAACTCACCACATTGGAAGGATGCGTTAATCAAATGAAACAAAGGAGGGGCGAGTACCTCAACACAGTCTTTCAGGACCGTAGAAGATATACCATCTCTACCCGCAGAACAACTTGAACGGAGAGAACGTACAACCTGAATCACCTCACCTTCAGTTTTAGGCAACAAGAACAATGTTTTATCCATGAGAGGTATTAAAGTTCCATGGTTTGGAGAATTCTGCCCTTAGATCCACGCTCTATTCCATCAACGTATGAATTAAACAGCTCCGAAACAGACTTTGCATCTGTAAGCAAAACTCCATTTTCACCCTTCAAATATACTTGTTTAAAAGGCTTAGGTACTTTACTAGGATTGAAATCATTAATCACTTTCCATATAGTTGTAGGTACGTTTTGAGAAGAACTTAATTGGTTAAGCACACTTTGTGCTTTGAATGACTGAACACTATGTCTGAATTCATTTTTCTAATCCAAGTATTCTCTCCTGAGGTAATGAGTTGATCGAAGGTTCTTAGTCAAAGAATAATTTAGTCATCATTAACATCCTATTGCGCAATTTTAGCACTGAAGAATCGAGTTGAACTTTTCTAGGGACCTGGTTGCTTTTGCACTTTACTGTGCGTTCAGGAAAGGATATTTCAAAGTAATAATCAATACAACTTAAAAGAACATTGCCATTTTTGAGATACGATAACTGAAGAGAATATGTCATTCCAGCTTTTTTTATGCAGTAAGTATTTAGAAATATGTATATTAGCTTGAGAGAATTTTCTCCTGAGGCTATAAAGAGGAAAACACCATTCTTTAACACCTAACCTAACATCAGCTACCTGCCCATGATGACCCGAGACCACTGTAATAATTACTGATGAATCAAACATATGCGATTCAATATTAGTGAAAATGTTATCAATAAGACTCTTAGAACTCCCAAATTCTTGCGTGTATGTGGCAATAGTATTCTTCATTCCAAAAGAGAGCATCAAATTTTTGAACTTCTCTGAATGTTGACTATCAAACAATTCGATGTTAAAATCTCCTACTACAGAAATTAAACCACTAAGTTTGACAACACTCTCAAGGCAAGCAGTCAACGAATCAAAAAATATATCAATCTCCTGGAGTTTAGATATTGGAGGTTTAGATATTGGACCCTACAATTAAAACGAGTTTTGAAGGCAAGTTTTGAAGAGCAAGTTTGATCCCTGCCATTTCACAAATCCCCTCATGACAGAAATCACTAATGTCAAGCGGTTTATAGCACAGAAAATGTTTTTCTAAGATACACACTCCTCGCCTCCTTAAAGCGGAGCAGCCAAATCCTGATGCAAGAGGGAAACCAGGCATGCAAGAACTGACTTAAGTTAGAATGGCTCAGAAAGTGTTCAGACAAACAAAGAACATCAGGAAGCAAAGATTCAACCATAATTTCAACCTGTTCTAATTTAGCCATTAATCCTTGAACATTCTAATGAATCAGATGGAAGGGAGGTGGGACATATACAATTTATACATGCCTCTCTCTAACTTCCTGTTTTTCTCTAAAAAAGTTGACTTGTCGTTGAAGACTTTAGAGGCAATGTCAGTACGGGTGGTGCTTCTCCTATTTCTAGCTACAGGACGATGGTTGGTTAAAATTACAGAAACCCTTTTATGGACGATGTCAGGTGAGGAGCAGGTGAAGGCATGAATAAGTTTTACAATTTCACTTTTCCCTAGGTCATTAAAATGCAATCCGAACCTAGTTTAAAAACGTTTAAGAAAAAAGGTGCTAAGAGACAAAAACCGGACATGGTCAATATTATCTACAGCTTTAGAGATCGTATCATTAGTTTTCGAGATAATTTCATTTAAAAGAGGCGTAGCATATCTGTAAGGCAGACCAAGTAAAACAATATTAGTATGTTCAGTTTTCCCTACCAATGTTTTAACAGACTCAACAAAATTATCAATGTTAAAATTTACAGAAATATCATTTGTTCCTGCAAAGACAATTAGAGTATCAGTTTTGTTTAACCCCTTTGCAACACTATCAATTTCCTTTATGAAATCTACAAATCTTCCATTTGGCTTCACAATCCCCACAATATTCACTGAACTAGGACTCTTCTCTGCCAGTTTTCGTGCCAAAGAGCGACCATGACTGTCGGAAAGAAGAATCACTTTTCTTTCTAAAACGCTTCCAAAGTCCACGTATTTAGAGGCTTACAAAGAGGTTGAGCACTTTTTGTTTCAGCAACCTGTTCTTCAACTTCAAATATATTCAAGTTTTTAGGAGGTTTATGGTTTGATTTTCTTTTACGTTGTTTGGGTTTTATTGATGTTTGTTGCACACAAGTTCCAATTGTAGATTCACGTTCTCCTGTATCATTAAATTCCCCAGCAATCAATACATTAAACCTATTAAACCATTAGCTTTTCTTATGAATGCTCGTTTAAAAACACCTCGGATTAAATTAAACTAACACCCTTATTGCACTGAAGCCTTTTGGGTTTCAAAAAACCTCGTCATTAGGAAAATTAAGCAATCTCCCAAACGGCTTTGGGCCGTGTTTCACCTACATGAAACAGTTTTAACTTCACGTAAAGCTTTGAAAACATTTCATAATTTGTATGTTCAGGATAAAATCAAATCAGTTACGTTTATGGCACTTATATTCGCCGTTTAGACAGGTGATTATAACTGTTATTATCATTTTGTATCGTCACACCAATATTATTGGCACTAGAGGAGACGATAATGACTAGATCGATATCAGCGACTCATCCAGAGACAAATGGCGTAATAAATCTGGCCAAGTCCCATGTGCCTGATCGCTCTCACCAGCTTGGCGACGGATGGGGTGGGGGGGAGGGATGGTCCCGTTATTTTGAAGATGTATGGTCCTTAATGACTGACTATAAAAACAGATGTTATGTTGTCAAAGCGTTTAAATCGGAGCAAAACTAATTTTAATATAATTTGTGAATGTGAAACAAACTGTAAAGAAACAAGTCTAAACTTTTGAGCGAAAAGTTATATTGAGGTACTATAAATCGCTGGGTTCCCAATTTTGATTTATTCCTCTAGTCAAAACATAGTTTATCCTATAAATCTTTCCTAAAAACTTCCATATTTTTGACAGTCGTTTTTTTTTCTATTCAGAAAAAGCCAGTATCATACGTCGTTACTTTAATATAGTTAATATAAATTGGCGGGTTGGTGGGTAAATATTTAATATGGACAAGCGTAATGGTATTATAAAACAAAACAAAATTATAATTCGAAAGTTATTTTTACAAGTTAGGAGCTTTAAAAAATATAATATAGTTATTTAAAAGCAAAACTCGAATTTTGCTAAGATCTTTAACACATTTTTAAAGGATATGCAGAAGTAAGAGAATTTTAATCCAAACAAATAATAGAACACCATTTTTGTGCAGTCAAATATAAAATGACCAAGTTTTTTATATTATATTAATTTTAAAACTACACATATTATTGGTTAAGGATCAAAACATGGATTAAAATAGATTAACAAACCTTTTTGTTTACTTTAAAAAATTTGCATGCCAGAAAAGCTACGCATGATTGAACGCCTAACCTAATGCCACACCTGTTGGATAGCTAATCAGGCATCATCTTTGGTAGTTTTGAAATGTAGGTCAGTTGGTTGACTTATAAATTATTGTGAGAGCTGCTGTAGTCTGTAAAATAATTCTAAAATCAATAAAAAGCTATTATAAGTAGAATAGTTTTCCATTTAATAATTTAATGTCACTTTTCTTTTACCCTCTGAGTCAAATAAATATAAAACTTTACAAATGTTGTATTATAAAGGACTTATTTTACTGGGTGATTAATGGCAATAAAATTCTCTCTTCCACCCTTTCTTGAATATTCCAGCATTTCCCTCAATAAGATGGGCATTTGTACTAACTTTTAGTCCGGAATATGAAACCGAGACTTCAGGATCATCTCCATTATTCTCCTCGAATGTTATAGTCGTATCTTATATGCGAGTTGAAAAACTGATTGCTTACCACTGTATTTAATGAACAATGTCTAAAAGCTAGGTATTTTGAAATAAACTCTGTTTTGGCCATTATATACTGAGGTCCTCAATATACAAGTTAGCTAGATGTTCTATAATCTTACTCATACGACGAATTTGCCAACTAGATTTTGTTAATTTACCATTCTTAAAATATTGAATATAACATTTATAGGATTTAGCCTGTGAAATGATGAAATTTAAATTTTATTATTTTAGCCCCTCATTTTTATTAAAATAAGCTATTTGAATAAATATTACATACACATTTATTTAATATTTCTTGGCAGATGCTTTTAAAACTAAAACAGTACAGTTTACATAATGTTACTAGGTTTTGCAAGTGAACTATGAGTAGGCTCCAATAATACAAATAAAGTTGTAATAGATTATAAATTAAATTAAACAGTTCAGCATGTTTATTAGTGAATTTATTTTGGAACTTAAACTATTAGCATGACCCGCACGGTGAAACTTAAGCCCGGGACCACCATAGAAGTTCCTAACGTGACCCAGTAGTGTGGGTTTGCCGGTTTTGGACCGGAAGTGACGTCATCCGGTCACGTGACCGGATGCGCTGAGTCATGAAAGACGTCATCTGAGGCTGAGCCAGTGACGTAGGCGGTTTTGTGACGTAATGAGTGAAAGGTTAAAGTTCAAGGTCACGGGGAGGTAATTTTAAAAAAGTACTACCTCGCACGCGTAAAATCTGATTGTGAATCGATAGTTTAATCGATAAGAAATATCGAATGAAACAATCGAATGAAGCAATCGGACGATACGAGTGCGAGGTAGTACTATTACAAATATTACTTTATTTTATTTACAATAATTCATGTTTACAATAGTTCCCCGTTGTTCGTTGTCATCGATGTTGTTGATCCGGACGAGTTGCGGCCATCACTACGCTTTCTGATGAAAGGCGGTAGATACTTCGATTCCTGCGCAGAGTCCATGTTGTTTTTTGATGCGTAAAGTTCCAAAGATAAATCGTAACCGGACGCAATGAGAAGTCTTAACTCTTCATTAAAAACCTCGAGGTCTTGGAAAGTCGCCAGATGAATAGAGTCATAATGAATACACCTAATTTTGATGGACATTTCAACAGAGAGCTCGATGTACACTGGTCAAGAGCCGGAGGTGTACTGACTATTCGCTAGCTAGCGTTTTGGTATCAAACAAAATGGTGGGGGTAAAAGTGTGGTGGGGCGGAGCAGATGGCGGACGGCAGATGGCAGGCGGCAGGTGGCAGCTGGTGCGAGGCAGATGGTTGCTACTACATCCACCATCATTAGTCAAACCCTATTAGGGATGCCATTATTGCTTCTGCATCAGAGGATATTGTGCTAGAAACTTCATGTACTTGTATTTCATCATTTGTATTGTCAGCTTGCTCAATATTAAAAGAAGAACATGTGGAAGAAACAGTAGTGCCTTGTATTTGCGAATCCATGTGAACTATGCAAGAGCCGAAGGTATACTGAAGTGATACAAGCATGTAGGATAGACACTCGCCTTTACCCCCCACCACACCAGTTTCTCCCACCAAGTTTTCACATCGCACAATAACTACGGGACATGCATTAGTTAGGGTCTAGCTCTGACTCTGTGAGGATCGGAGCTCCGTAACTGAAAACATTAACAATTCTTGCTCGACACTGTTTTTACGCAATCATAACAGTCACTGTGATCTAATTTATTGCATGTACTCATATGATGCATCTTGCGTAGCAGACAACTTGCTAAGAATGTTTCAGCCTGGAGTATTCTACGGCGAAATCGCTCACAATCCACTAACAGCGTAGACCTTCTATCTTCACAGTCGGAGAAGTAGAAGGTGGTGGCAGGCGGACTGTTGAAGGACACCTTCGTCATATTTCTGTAAAACTGTGACATCTTTAGAATAACATAAACTCTATAGGTAGATGTTAATCCTGCAAGAGCTTGAAGTATAATGATATAGCGCTAGCGTGTATGATACCCACCTGACCTACCCGCACCACAACGTTACCTCGGTATACTTTAAACTATAAATAACTTGTCGTAGTTTAATCCATAAACAAAGTATTTATTTATGTCAGGCCTTGAAAGTGTTGTTTTCGCGCTATTTCTTCCCTACTCTCAGTCCGATCTGAATTCTATTCGCACCATCTTGTTCGTCTGATTAACCCGCGTAATTTGAGTACCCACTCACTATACTTTAACCCAATAATAAAGAAGTTATTAGTATGTAACCTTGAAAACATTGGTTTTTTCGCTATTTCTGCTATACCGTTTGGTCAGATCTGAATTCTGTTTGCACCATCTTGTTCGTCTGATTAACCCGCGTAATTTGAGTACCCACTCGCTATACTTTAACCCAATAATAAAGAAGTTATTAGTATGTAACCTTGAAAACATTGGTTTTTTCGCTATTTCTGCTATACCGTTGGTCGGATCTGAATTCTGTTTGCACCATCTTGTTCGTCCGATCAATTCGCGTAATTTGAGTACCCACATGACATACTTTGGACAAACTTTGTAGTTTTTTCGCTTCTGCTACTATACCCTTGGCCGGATCAAAATTCGGTTTGCACCTCCTTGTTCGTCTGATCAATTCGCGTAATTTGAGTACCCACATGACATACTTTGGGAAAACTTTGTACCCCCCCCAACATGGGTCATGTTCAAGGTCAAGGTCAAGTTCAAGGACTTTGGGACTTAGAAATTTTCACAAAGTGGGCTGCACACAAACATAAGACTAACAGTCTCCTGCCTATGTACAGGCCAAGTCCCTAACTTGAAATGCTTAGGGTGGTCCTGAAAAGGACCGTTTGCGTGCTGCGGGGTTAGGAATGGTTGGTCTAGGGATCGCTGCTCGGTTTAAACTTTATTTTTTAAAACCCACTTTCCCCTCCCATCTTGTCTCATGAAGTACAACTCCTGGGTGTCGGGTATCAGAGGGGGTGGTGGTGGACAAGTCTGCGGCAGATGCACCTCGACGTAGTAGTCGGTGTGTTGGAAGAGGAACACGTGGTCCCCGTTCCTAGCCACAAACTTGTACTCCGTCAACCGCTTCAGATTCCGGAACTCGGCCTTGGAGGTGTCGATCGGCGTCACCAAATCATCGATTCCCATCACTCTTGTCCGCTCCATCACCTCATCTACAGTTAGTGGTGGAGTTGAAGGTCGAGCTGTGGACGTAGAAGGCTGAGGCTGAGTTGAAGGTCGCTGGTGAAAATATAATGGGTGACACCGAAAATCACGTCTAAGAGCAGACTTAAAAGCCGAAGGTTTCTTAAATCCGCTTCTTCTTTCCGTCGACTTCTTCAAGGACTCCTTCAAACGTTGAAGTTTTTCGGGAGTCAGAGGAGAAGACATGGTGTTGTTGGATGGAAGGGAAAATGGATAAGATAGAGTTGGATAGAGCACGTGTGTACTGGTTGCAAACCAAAGCCGGAATGAGGCGGCAGGCAGAGTGAAGCAGGTCGTAAAGTGAAACCTTGCCCTATCCATATATGGGTAGAAAGCTGAGGACTGGTTTAGAACCGGTTACGTCACCCCCCCCCCATTTGGGTCATGTTCAAGGTCACCCCCCCCCCGATTTGGGTCATGTTCAAGGTCAACCCCCCCCCGATTTGGGTCATGTTCAAGGTCAAGGTCAAGGTCGAGGGAAAAATGTTCTTGGGAGTGCGGGATAAAATCCCGCAACGAAGCAGGGTTATCCCTTATCCCGCTTTCCCCTTAATATCCCGATTTCCCATTCTCCGTCTATATAACCCGAGATTTCGAGCGTCTCTTCGCAGTAGCCTGCCGCCCGTTGCGATGAACGTCCCACTGGGTTGCAGTGCCTGCTGCAGCGTAGGTCTGTTAAGTGTGCGTTGGGCCCGACGCGCAATTAAGAGATCCACGCCCTTGCATGTTTAGTTAGTTTGTTTAAGCATGTTAGATAACGCTTGTAGTTTGCTGCTAGGTAATGTAGTTAGTCTAATATATATGTTAATGTGTGGTATCGGTTTGAAGTGTTTTATTTACTAATAACATATGTACTCCCGGCCCTACAGGTCCCTCAACAACCTTGGTCAAAACTTGGGTTCGCAGCAGCCTGACGCCGGGTGTTTGGGTCTACGTCCCACCGGGTTTCAGTGATACTGTTGACCTTTGCAAAACCGACCTCGGCTGTTCTTGTAAAAGTAACGTTAACTGATTAATTTTATTTAAATAGTTGTTGGTAAAGTCTTTATTTTAAAAGTAATGTAACTTGTTTCTCATCCTTTTCCTATCCCCTTACAAAAAGGTATGGCGCGCAAACCGACCTTATGTCATTACGGCGCGCAAACCGGTTGACATTACCCATCTTAGCCTGAGAAACGTTTGTGAAATATAAAATCAGCCTCTTGTTTAAAATCAGCCTCTTGTTTAAAATCAGTCTCTTGTTTGTTGTCTTTTGTCCCCTTCCCCAATACAGAGCGGGGAATAGAGCAGTATGTTATGCTCTATTCCCCGCTTTGGCATTATGTCAGATGACCTTGACCTACTGACGGGACTTAGAAAAACCGTCGTTTGATCAAATATTGGAAGAAATGTGGACTTAGAGATATTTCATGCGGACAAGGTTGACACAAAAATGTTGTATTAAAAATAAAAACTGGAGGGGGAAATGTTTTATATACTGCAACAGCGTGGTAAAAATCATCATATCGCTATGGAAGCTGTAGGTGTAAACACTTGGCTTGTTCCTTCCGAGCTTGCTATTTCAGAAGCCTTTCTGTCTATCCTTACTTATGAGTTCCGAGGCATTAAATTAAAAGTAAAGGTAGAGCTGAGACCGTTGCATAGAAATGATATGCATTGTATTTTGGTGGAATGGCAATCGCCCTCCGGCATTAATCTTTTCCATTTTATCAAAAGATCGTGCAAGGAGTTTTATGTAAAACGGATAACAGTCTCCCTTGTTTAAACGTAGTATAGCTTGCTTCCAAAGTAAAATGGCAAAGGTAACACCTTTGCTATTTTACAAAATATTTTAACGTGTCCTTGACCCAGTTACCGGACTTGGAGCAATTCAGAGTATGCGATACAGTGTTTGAACAAACTACTGTCGAAGTCCTTGCCCCCCCCCCAGATATATTCCTATAAAAGCGGGAGCAGCCCGCAGAGGGTTCGCAGTCGCAGGCCGACAGCCTAGCTAGCTGTTTGCCCGCGCTGTCCGCAATAGTATCTCTAGTATAGAGTTGGTACCACTGTATATTAGAGATGCTACCTTAGCTTAAGGCATGTCTGTTTATTATTAAGCATGTTAGAATAAAGCTTGTAGTTTGCTGCTAGTAAATGTAGTTAGTTTAACTGTAGTTAGTTTGGTGTTGGTTTTAAAGTGTCTTTGAAGTGTTTTTATTTACTAATGAAATATGTACTTTTCTTTCACGCTCCCATTCAAAAAGGTATGGCACGAAAACCGACCTTATGTCTTTAAATATCTCAGGGGGGATTATGTTTCTCAAATAGACACCTTTCCTAACCCCTTACAAAAAGGTATGGCACGAAAACCGACCTTAAGTCATTACGGCGCGCAAACCGGATGACTTTACCTATCTTAGCCCTTACTCACGAGAAACAGATTCAGACAGTTTGCTTATTTTTGGTTAAATTTAAGGGGACCTTGGTCAGGTAATTATTGTACTTCGGTTCGTAAAACTCTGACGCCTACACAGTGATGAACGTCCTTGCGGTTTCAGAGTGCGCGACTGTTGTAAACTGACCATATTGCTTATCTTAGGGGGATACATCTTCGGGGAAATAAACTTAAGGGGACCTTGGTCAGGTATTATTGTACTTCGGTTCGTAGTACTCTGACGCCTAAACAGTGATGAACGTCCTTGCGGTTTCAGAGTGCGCGACTGTTGTAAACTGACCATATTGCTTATCTTAGGGGGATACATCTTCGGGGAAATAAACTTAAGGGGACCTTGGTCAGGTATTATTGTACTTCGGTTCGTAGTACTCTGACGCCTACACAGTGATGAACGTCCTTGCGGTTTCAGAGTGCGCGACTGTTGTTAACTGACCATATCGTTTGTTTGTTGGGTGAATAATTTTTCGGGGGAGAGGTTAGTGTTCCGTTATCAGGTTTATTGCCTATAATTGCGAGCTTTAAACTAGTCCTCTTCTCCTAATACAGAGCGGGGAATAGAGCAGTTTGTGGTCCAAGTGAGAATCACTTACTGCTCTATTCCCCGTTTTGGCAACATGTTCAGATGACCTTGACCCACTTCAGGACTTAGAGAAAATTATTGTTTGGTAAAAATATTTACTCTTACAATAATACCCCTTCCCTATCACTAACACCCCCCCCCCCGTAAAATGGGTATATAGGAGAGCTTCCACCAGTGGTAAAATCATTCTGCTGCTTACACTTCCCGAGCGCAGTTCAGTTTCCGACATGTCCAGCCGTAGGAAACAATCTTCACCGAGGAAGGTTGAACATTCTCCACCTGCTCCGCCAGCTCCTTCCATCCTTCGGCAGGCGTTGATGCTGGCATGCGTTGTTCCTGCGGAGCCAGCACCACGTTCGATGCCAGCTCTTGACGTATCGCCACCACTTCAAGCAAACCCTGTTGCTCCCCCGTCTGCTTCTTCATCTTCTTCATCTTCTTCATCGTCTTCATCGTCTTCATCGTCATCTTCTTCATCCTCTCCGGCTACTTCTCGCCCACCTTCTCCGGCTAGTTCAAGTTCTTCCAAATTATCTACATCGCCGAGGAAGGTTGGACAATTACCACTTACTTCATCTCTGGCTACACCAGCTCCTTCCATTCTTCAGCAGGCGCTGGCAGACATTCTTCCACTGGAGCCGAAGCCAATCAGAGATGAGAACCCACCTTCTACATCAGGCTCTTCTACACGTCCGTCTGTAATTTTTAATAACCCGCAATCTCCTTCTGAGAATTTAAAACAATTAAAATGTCAATGTATATATATCTTCAAAAAAGGTCCGAAGAAAGGTGAACGCTGTCACAGGTCTTGTGTTTCAAATGAGGAAATATGCGGGTATCATTTAAAACTGAAACATAAGACTAGCGTTTCTCGATCTTCACCAATATCAACAGTGAACCCCAAAAAACTTCGAATTAATAGGCTTCGTAAAAACGAACGTTACTTTTTTGTTAAAAAGAAAGGTTTTCTAAAGGTGATTCTAAAATGCGCAGACCAACTGTTCTATTTAGCATTACCTAAGGGTATGTTCCACCCTGAAAACCCTACCAGACGAGACTATTTAATTCGAAACGAAAAGGGAGTCACTGTGTGGAAATCATTGCCGTAAAATCAAAGTTCAAAAACCTATCTTCCAAATTTAAGTAAATATTTGTTTCTTTTCTAAATTAAAAAAAAAGTGTGGACAACCTATTTAAATTCTGTAGCATGCTGCAGAAGGTAAATAGGTTGTCCACACTTTTTTTTATAATCTTAAAACGACCTTGACCTAGATAGGCGCGGGTTTCGGGACTTAGAAAATTTTTGTTTGGTAAGATATTGGAAGATATATTTATTTCCTACAATAAAACTAGGGTCACATAGGCTAGAGGTCATCACCAATCCTTTTGAAGAGAGAAATTTACCGATTATTGCAATAGGGGTTTGTCTTGTGTCTTTATTACACTACACGTTAAGTTAGCGACTTTTCCCGAACAAGACATCGAACCAGCTATATTCATTGTAAAAGGGTGGGGGTAAAAGCGTGGGGGTAAACAGATATAAGGCAGTCGGCTTCAGGGTATAGTTATTATTCAACTATGGATAGCCCAGGAGGATCGTCTAACTTAGATGCTAAAGGCAAGGAGGAGAATGATAGAGAGAAAAGAAGGTGTGCTAGAGAGAGAAGAAGGATTGCAATATTGAATGAAGCCTATAATTTATTACGAACAAAAGTACCTTTTCTTGAACCAAAAGCTTCAAGACTTTCTATTATAACACACGCCATAAAATACATTGAAATGTTGGAAATGTTGTCACAAAATACTTCATTTCAACTGCCTGAAGAATTGCTAGCAATAGAAATTGAAAAACGTTCTTCAACTAACTAAGAGTCTTTGGAAATACTGAACAGCGGAAGACAGAACGGGGAATAGATCAGTTTGTGGTCAAAGTGAGAATCACTTACTGCTCTATTCCCCGTTCAAGTAATAGTTTAAGGTGGCCTTGACCCACTTACAAAACTTTATACTCTGTTAGTATTAAATTGTTCATATATTGTTACAATAATACCCCATCCCTATCACTAATTACCCCCACCACTTAAATCGGGGGGTATAAAAGAGGTTTTTCATCAGTGCTTATCTCATTCTGCTACTTGTGTTAGCACTAGGATATATAGCAGCTATGTCACCAAAGGATAATATATTTCCTTCTGCAAAATCAATTGTGGGAAATATAAAACATATTGTGATTGAAAGTGAGGATGAAAATGAAGACGAATTGGGAGATGTTGAATTATTAAGTAATATGGATGCAATGGAAGATCTTGAATTATTAAGTGATATGGACAGTGATGATCTTGAAGCAGGATATATGGAACAAATTGAACCGTTAAGTGACGTGGAATCTGAAACCTATAGAATCTATCTGCATCTTCTCTGTTCTGAAGAAATACATGATGAAACTAAAACCACTAGTAGTAGTAGTTTGGATGGGTTATTTTTAGATAGCGCACGAGGGGTATATCATATTCGTCGACGACTATTTCTTTCCGATGCTTCTGATACAACTGATTCCGATTCATCAAATGAGTCTGATTAAGTGTTGTTTTTTTCTATTCAACTGTCAAACTTTAAATACAGAGCGGGGAATAGATCAGTTTGTAGTCAAAGTGAGAACTACTTACTGCTCTATTCCCCGTTTTGGTAATATCGTTGTATAACCTTGACCCAGTTACAAGACAGAAAATATTTACCAGTTTAAAATATATTAAATTTTCCTGTTGCTAGAAAATTGTCCTTGTTAAATACAAAGCGGGGAATAGATCAGTTTATGGTTTAAAATGAAATCATTTACTGCTCTATTCCCCGTTTTGGCAAATATGCTCAATGTCCTTGACCCAAATACAGAATTTTGTAGCCTCCAGCTACAAACTTAAACTTAACCTAAAACGTACCCCCACCACTTTTTCTAGGGTATAAATAGAGGTGCATTTGCAGTGTTTTTTCATTATTGCGTTGACCCTTGTGAAGAGCACGCCTACATTATGAATCGCTGCGATATTTGTAAAGCTTCTTTCAGAGATGAATGGCTTTTAACCATTCATAAAGAATTGAAACATAACACCAATACAAATACAGAAGAACCAAATGAAGAAGAATTAGATTCAATCGACCAACAATTAGCAAAACATCAAGAAGAACAAAATGAAGAAGAACACAACGAAGAAAAAGAAGAAAATGAAGAAAAAGAAGAAAATGAAGTTTCAAGACCAAGTGTCATTCATTATGCGCCTGGACCATCAGTAAATGTGGAACTACACGCCCGAGCACTTTCGGGTAATGTTGTAACCCACTTTAAAATTGACAATACAAAATTGAAACTTGAAGAATTTTTAAATAACGCGAAAGGATTGGTTAGTAAAACTCTGAAAAATGAATTTAAAAGATTAAATTTTATTAAATTTGGACTATTACTGGATACTTTATTTACAAACATTCAAAATGAAACCTCACCGAGAGGTTTCTTAACAAAAAACCGAACTATTATGTTCTCGTCAGATATTGATTCAACTGTATCTGAATGTTTTGATGAGCTAATGGTGAAAATACAAGAACATGAAGGAAGAGGCTCTGGATGGAGTTTGTTAAGCATCACAGGGCTAGACTTAAGAGTACACAAACACGGCTATGGAATTCGAGGAAGTAGCTACATCCCTCTACCAACAAAGATTAGAAATACCTTATCCTGCGTCAACGTACAAAATCAAGATACTGAGTGTTTTAAGTATGCTATGTTGGCCAAATATGTAACAGACCATCCGGTAAGACCAAGTCACCATTATGAAGAAGTACAACATAGATATAATTTTCAAGGGATAACTTACCCTGTTGCTATAACAGACGTTTCAAAATTTGAAAAACAAAATCCTTCAGCTTCTGTCAACCTATTCGGATTGGATTTGTCAAACAATGTGTACCCCTTACGTATAACACCAAATGAGCGCAGAGATCATACCGATTTGTTATTGATTACTAAAGGCGATATTTCACACTTTGTGTATATCAAAAAATTTGAAAGTCTTGTTTCTAAACAATTATCCAATCATGAATAAAAAAATGACAATATGCAAAAGATGTTTTTGTCACGTGAACAAAGAACTAAGAAGGGGAGGGTCAGATTGGCTAGTAGAACACCAGCGATTATGTAATGGAAACTATGAAGTAAGAATTAAATTGCCGCATCCTAGCAGAGCGCAGATAAAATTTGACAAAGTAATACAACAATACCGTGTACCTGTTGCTGTTTACGCTGATTTCGAGTCTTCTTTACATCCACTTGAACAACAAGAAGAGGACGTTACAAGAAGAAGCAAATACCAACTTCATTCACCAAACAGTTATTGCATACTAATTAAATCCACGTTGACTGAAGACCATCTTCAAAAATATGGACTATCATCTTCTCCTAAGATTTATCGCGGTGAAGAAGCAGCCAAATACTTTATCGATGATCTGTATGACATAGCTGCAAAGGTAGAAGAACTGTATGGAACAAAGGTACCCATGTCACCTATGGAAGAAGAAGAGCTTCAACATTATGATTCAACAACAACGTGTTATCTGTGTAATAACACCTTTACACTGGATAACGTTAAAGTTCGTGACCACGATCATCTTACGGGAGCGTACAGAGGTGCAGCCTGTAACGCTTGCAACTTGAACTACAAACTGCCATATTTCATCCCCGTAGTTCTGCACAATCTGAGTGGTTATGATTCGCACTTTATAATCCCCGAACTAGGAAGAGATAATGGAGCAATAGACGTTTTGGCTACGACAATGGAAAAATTTATAAGCTTTTCAAAAAAGGTGGGTAAAATTAAATTAAGGTTTGTTGATTCATTTAGATTTATGCCTTCAAGCCTCATGAAATTATCTGAAAATCTAAGAAGAACAGATTTGATAGAAACAAGCAAAATCGTACCCAATAGTAAAATGGATTTGGTTCTTCGAAAAGGAGTCTTCCCCTATGATTACATCGATGGACTGCATAGATTTGATGAAACATCGCTACCTCCACCAGAACACTTCAAAAACAAACTTAATGATTCGGAAATATCACTTGAGGACTATCAACACGCACGTCGAGTATGGAACGAGTTAGATATGAAGACCTTAGGAGATTACTCGGACTTTTATGTCAAACTAGATGTAACTCTTCTTTGTGATGTAATGGAAGAATTCCGAAACACCTGTTTTGCTGCATACGGTTTGGACCCTCTACATTCGTATACTTCACCAGGATTAGCTTGGCAAGCCATGTTAAAAGAAACAAAATGCAAACTCCAACTTTTAACAGACATTGACATGGTTTTAATGGTTGAAGCTGGAGTAAGAGGCGGATTGACCCAAAGTGTTACCAGACATGTTAAAGCCAACAACAAATACCTTCCCGATTACGATGAAACCAAACCGTCAACCTATTTAGGATATTTCGATGCAAATAACCTGTACGGATGGGCAATGTCAAACCCACTTCCTTTTGATAACTTTAAATGGCTTAATCCCGACTCTATTGACGATATTTTACAAATTCCGAAACATGGTGACACTGGATATATTTTGGATTGCGATTTTGAATACCCAGAAAATTTACATGATCTTCATTATGACCTTCCACTTCTTGCTAAAACAGAAATTTCACCAATTGGAAAACACCCCAAATTAATGATGACATTAAATAATAAACAACGCTACGTGGCTCACTTTTGGGTGGTTCAACAAGCTATCGAATTAGGACTGCGTCTAACAAAAATTAATAGAGTTTTGGAATTTTCTCAATCATGCTGGTTGAAACCCTACATTGATTCAAATACCATCAGAAGAGCAGCAGCTACATCAGACTTTCAAAAAGATTTCTTTAAATTAATGAATAATGCGATATTTGGAAAAACATTGGAAAACAAAAGAAGACATAAAAATGTTAAACTTGTTACCGACGCAAAAAAATTACAGAAACTAGTACAGCAGCCAAATTTTGGAACATCTATAATTATTAATGAAAAACTTGTAGCAGTGTCCATGAAGAAGACGAGTGTGAAGATGGATCGTCCTTTGTATATAGGCATGTCAATCTTGGACATCTCAAAAACACACATGTACGACTTTCACTACAACAAAATGGTGGCGTTCTACGGAAGAGAAAATATATCTATTACATATATGGACACTGACGCTTTCATATATCGCATAGTAACATTGGACATGTATAAAGACTTACGTACATTTATTTACAAGAACGACTTTGATTTCTCCGATTATCCAAAAGATCATCCAAACTACGACAATGGCAGACACAAAAAAGTACTAGGCAAATTCAAGGATGAGGCTAATGGTGTTCTACTTGAAGAGATTGTTGCACTGATGTCTAAACTATATTCTTTGAAACTCTATAATGAAAAAGAAGAAGAAGAAGAAAAGAAGAATAGCTATATTAAGAAAGCTAAAGGTGTAAAGAGTTTATATTTAAAGAAGAAAGTGCATTTTGAACACTACAAGCAATGCTTATTTGAGGATAACATCATTACAGCTAAATTCAACACCATCAGAAGTTTTAACCATCAGCTGTACAGCGTGACTGAAGTTAAAAAGGCGCTATCCTGTAATGACGACAAAAGACAAACCCTTCCAGACAAAATCAACACATTGCCATTCGGCCACTACTCCCTCAACCCTATTGACGAGTAACCTTTGCATCGTCCTAGATCCTTTATCCTTTTCCTTTCCGTAAAAAAAAGGGGAAACACAGCAATGTTAAGCTGTGTTTCCCCTTTTTTTACACAATTTTTGAATGACCTTGAACTATATATATATATAAGCAGATTTATACCAAAGAATATTTAATACCATATCAGCTGCCTTCGTGAAACCATCATGTCAGACCTGAAGGAGAAGATTATTAATGAACTACACAAACCTGCAAGAATAAAGTTTCCAAGAAGAAATACTGTTATAAAAGGGATAAATGATCTATATCAAGCGGATTTAATTGAAATGCGACCGCATAGCAGAATAAACAAAGGATTCAAATATATACTCACAATTATTAATTGTTTTACAAAAGTTGCAGACGCTTTGCCTCTAAAGGACAAGACTGGTAAAAGCGTAACAGAAGCTATGGAAATAGCCATAAAAAGAGATAAAAACAAAATTAAACATTTACAAACTGATGATGGAACAGAATACTTTAATACAAACTTTGCACAGTTAATGAATAAATATAAAATAAATCATTATTCTACAAATTCAGAGAAAAAAGCAGCTATTGTAGAAAGATTCAATAGAACTTTAAAAGGAGCACTGTATAAACAATTTTCAAAAAGAGGTTCTTACGTATGGTATGATGTTTTACCACAATTAATAAATGATTATAACAACAGGTTTCATAGAACTATCGGTATGAAACCTAACAAAGTAAATAGAAGAAATGCAAAAGATGTATTAAAACGCATAAAGAAAAATACAAAGCCTAAAGTAGAAAAAATGCAGCCAAGAAAATTTAATGTAAGTGATAAAGTACGGATTAGTAAATATAAGGGAGTGTTTACCAAGAAATACCTTCCCAATTGGACGAATGAAGTTTTTACAGTGTATAAAGTGCAACCGACTGTACCTGAAACGTATATCTTAAAAGATAACAAAGGAGATTTGTTGCAAGGTGCATTTTATGGACATGAAATGTTAAAGTCAACAGTAGGTGATGTATATCTTGTTGAAAAAGTGTTACAAAGAAAAAAGGACGCAGTTAAAGTGCGGTGGTTAGGGTTTAACAAAACTGAGGATTCATGGATACCTATAAAGGACTTGGTTTAATGCAAGCAACTCATTTCATCGTTAACCTTTGAGCAGGATGGAGATTATTCACCATAAAGATCGATTTAATATTAATAACATAGATGATTTAACTGCGGATAACGTTAAAATGAACAATGGTAAACACGGTAGTTTACTTCCAAACACTGTTCGATGTATAGTAAGTGGCCCCTCAAACTGCAGAAAGACCAATGTTGTCTTTAATTTGATCACTAATCCGCAGGGATTAAGGTTTAATAACCTATATATTTTTTCAAAGTCTCTACATCAACCAAAGTATCAATTGCTGGATAAAATCCTATCTGATGTGTCTGATGTTAATTTTTACAAATTTAACGCTAGTGATAGTATTATGCAACCAAACGAAGCGAAACCGTATTCTGTATTTATATTTGACGATGTATCTTGTGAAAATCAGGATACTATTAGAAACTACTTTGCCATGGGAAGACATAATAACATCGACAGCATATATATAGGACAAACTTATAGCAAAATCCCGAAACAACTTATCAGAGATAATGCAAATATTCTAATTGTATTCAAACAAGATGATACTAACCTAAAACATATATATAACGATCATGTGAATGCGGATATGTCATTTGAAAAGTTTAAAGAGCTTTGCGGAAAAGCATGGGCGGAAAAGTATGGATTTTTGGTTATTATGAAAGATCATGCTATAAAAGATGGTCGTTATAGAATAGGTTTTGATAAATTCGTTTTAATACACTGATTAGCGGTATTACTGTACAAGTCGTCAAGGTGTGAAGATGATTAACCAGGAAAAGCTATTAAAGGAAATAAAATCACTTAGTGATTCTATTAGACAAAAAAACCGAGCTTTAAAATCAGGTATAAATGAAAGAGAGCAATTTTTAGAAACAACATTCAAACCTGTTACTGAACCTTTAAAGCGATTAGCTCAAAATATGGAAAAACCTTCAATTCGCTAAATTCGGTAATGGTTGTGGCTGGAGTGTTTCCCCTTGATCTGCTCGCCGCTGAGAGGCAGAACATCTTTCGCCGTGCTCCTGATCTCGGAAGAGACCAAGCTGCTGTGGAAGCCAGACTCGAAACTCTGCGAGTTTGGCAAGAGCGTTGGAACGGTGGACTGGAAGGGCGATGGACGTTTCGTCTCATCAGAGACATAAGCCCGTGGTTGAGCCGTGCATTTGGGGAAATTGACTTTTTCTTGTGTCAATTCCTGACGGGCCACGGGTACTTCAGGGAATACCTATTCCGCATGGGGAAGGTGAGGTCACCTCAGTGTAGTTACTGCCCGGAGGAGGTGGATGATGCTCATCATACTTTCTTCCGGTGCAGTCGTTTCGCTGAAGACAGGAGGAGGCTCGTCTCTGCTGTCGGCGATCTGTCCCCGGACGTCGTGGTGGGGACGATGCTTCGAAATGAAGACTCCTGGAGAGCGGTTGCGCTCTTCGTGCAATCCGTTCTTCGGGGAAAGCGAGACGAGGGATGCTTAGGTGACCTCTAAGTTTCCCGAAACGGTGACGTGACCCGTCTGGGCGCAAGACACGCGGGCCAGTGCCGAAGTTGTCCGATAAGGGTTCCGGCCTGGTTTTTCCCCCGCGGCTCCGTAGGAGGTTTAGTGGGTATACCTCGTAAGAGGGAGTCCCACACTGTTCCTTTGGGTTCGCGCATAAAGCGTTCCTCCTACGTAAAAAAAAAAAAAAAAAAACCTAAAACATATATATAACGATCATGTGAATGCGGATATGCCATTTGAAAAGTTTAAAGAGCTTTGTGGAAAAGCATGGGCGGAAAAGTATGGATTTTTGGTTATTATGAAAGATCAAGCTATAAAAGATGGTCGTTATAGAATAGGTTTTGATAAATTTGTTTTAATACACTGATTAGCGGTATTACTGTACAAGTCATCAAGGTGTGAAGATGGTTAACCAGGAAAAGCTATTAAAGGAAATAAAATCACTTATTGATTCTATTAGGCAAAAGAACCGAGCTTTAAAATCAGGTATAAATGAAAGAGAGCAATTTTTAGAAACAACATTCAAACCTGTTACTGAACCTTTAAAGCGATTAGCACAAAATATGGAAAAACCTTCAATTCGCTTCGAAGGAGACAAAATGCTACCAATTTCAAAATATGAAGAAGAATTTCAGAATGATGAAAGTTTTGGTCAGTTACAAACATCTGAAGAAAGCGACGAGTATGAAGAAAGCGGAGATATAGAGGATTTAAAGGAAAAGGACATTGCAGAAGATACAAGTACAGAAGATACAAGTGTAGAAGATACAAGAGCAGAAGAAGAGGATATTAACCCATCCAACTTAAGCAAATTAGGCACTGATATTATGGTTAAAGGAACACTTGGAAGAACATATACGTTAAAAATGTTACACGCCGCACATGCTAATCGAAATTATCATACTTATGGAGCTAGAATAGAGGATAAAGGATTAATGATTGGAGATAGCAAGTTATATATAAACGAAAATGAAGATATAGTTATTGGAGATAAGAAATATAAAGGTACTAAAGGTTTGTTTGAACTCATCTTTAAAAATAATCCTGGTAAATATACTAAAAGGGATTTACAATTGTTTAAAAATATATTAGAGTATACAAATGCACATAGAAAGAAGTATTCCAAAGACCTACCTATTCATAGAAATCGGTCAGTAAAATATACAAGTATTATATCTAGTCTTTTCCCCTCGAAATCAAAAAAAGCTCAAATTAAAAGAAGAGCTTTATCTTCTGCTGAATTAAATGTTTTGCATAAAAAGAGAAAAACAACTGATCCTACCACATCTGGAAGGGGATTATTGAAAAATTTGTATAAAACTAATATAATATATTACAACGATATAAATAAGTTAGTTGATCGAATGAGGTTATTACATGAAGCTATGGAAGCCGGGCACACTGGTTTAAAAAACGAATGGGTAGCTTTGGTTGATGAACTGCGAAAACAAGGAATAATTGTTCAGTAAACGTACATATATAATAAGAACCTAAACGATAGCGATTCAGTTACATCATGAGTGTGGACAAGTTTGGACGGTACTCCGAGTTTGGAGTAAAATCTGGATATAGTGAAAAAAGAGCTGGGTTTCCGTTAACACCTGACGGCAACTATAATTTTGAAGGAAAAGTAATTCAAAATGTTGGTGATCCGCTTATGTCGTCTGATGCGGTTACGGTACAGTACATGGAAAAAAGAACCCCAACTGTACACGAAGATCATTGGGGGTTTTCCGGTAAAAGGTTAAGCAATATACAATATCCCGTTTATGATGGTGAAGCAGTAAATTTAGCTACTCTAAAATTGTTAACGATTTACAAAAAGAATGAAACCGACACAAGCTATGATGTAAAAAAATTAAAATTATCAAATGTAGGTGATTGTGAGCAGGATGGAGACGCTGTAAATAAGAAAATGTTTGATATTGTACACAAGAAATGGACTACGGAATATGAAAAACATTTGGAAAGGTTTGGTGCAGCTCTATTCCATTATATCCATCGGGCTTCAGGAAGAGATGCAGCTTCAGATGTTGACAGTCACAATTATTTAGACTGGAAAAATATACACAATCCAGAGAAACCTAATCAACGAGATAAACCGTCTGAGCCTTCTAAAGTCAAGACATTAGGAAAGGGAGATAAAGTGAATGTGATTAATGAACCAACAGAAAACAATGAAGATTACATAAGAGAAAAAAGAATTTAAAATACCCCCATGATAAGGGATAAAGCTTCAGTCATCTTCGAGAGACGATACAGAGAGGATGATGGAATCCAATATTACTGCGTGGAGTTTAATATCTCAAGAGCCGAGATTTCCCCAAGGAGTGTTGACAGATGGTTTTGTTCAACGGTTTGATAGATATATGGATTGGGAACAACTTTCCATACATTATCTCTTCACAATGACTATGTTAAGAATTTATTTTCACAGAGTTAACTGGATCCATATTTTACAAAGACAACAGTTTTCAGAAGACTTCCTCGTAGAGATGACATCAAATTTTAATAACTGTTGGGAAGTAATAAGTAAATATCAAAATCTCTCTGAGAATTACATTGACAATTTTAAAGATAAACTAGACTGGGATGTGTTATTCAATTACCAACGATTTAGTGGCAAGTTTCTAAGAAAACATGACAACTATTTAAAGTTTATTCATTTTACCGAAGACAACAATACCATCACCAGCGGAGAAACATCTGGAACATCTTCAATTACACCTTATTTCAATTTTTACTACTTCTATTTAATATGTCTACATTTAATTAATAAATCCATTTGTAAGGTACTATTTTGGGGTGGGGTACAAATTGTACCTTTTTGCCTCAGATAGGTCACTCGTACGAGAATGTCCAGGGCTCAATTTAATTTTTTTTTTTTTTTTGGTTCGGGCTCAGATAAAATTAATCACATCAGGTGATTCAGCACTAGTTGATTCATCATTGCCCATTTAATGTTTAAATGGAAACAAATTTTGAAAAGGTGATTTTCTTTTATTTTTGTTGTGAAATTGCTGCTTAGGCCATATCAAATAAGAAAATAAAACTGAAATGTATTCTTTGCGGAACAAAAACGCCCTTTGCCAGAAGCTAAGGAGCTAAACTAAAATAAAGTTTTGTAATTGAGGCTTGTACAGCAGTTTCACCTTTGGTATTAAACAAAACCAGAACTATATAGTTTTCGCTAAACTTGTTGTTGGACGGACGGACTCGACTTCAGTATAATTATTTAAAAAATGTGTAACCAAATCGGCAAAGTAAATAACTTTACTATTCAAAATGAATGATTACGTATAATTTTTCCCCATTCACTTGTAACAGAGCTATTTCGCTCTGATTTGATGTAATGACTGCTAGGAAATTAAAATCATTTTTACCTAAAACCGATTTAAGGTAAATTAATTTTCTTTTAACAAAATAGTGTATTTCGGACCCTTTTTATCCCCGGGCTAATTCACCCTGGCCTGACAGTAAAAGATTTTCAAGAAATATAATTTACTCTTTTCACAGAGTTATTTCACCCTGGGCCTATGTGATAAACAAGATTCTGTGGGGTCAGTTGTATTTTCTGTCCGATTAAAATTTAACTAAAATACTTTCTTTGTGCAGCTAAGTTCTGCCGATCTAAAAGAAATTTAAATGTTTTCTTAAAACCAACCTGAAATAATAACTCAAAGTAGGGCAGACTGTTGTAATCCTACTTCGGATTATTAAACTCTAACATCCGTTTGCTAGATCTACTCCGATCAAAACAAAATCGTAAAAACTAAAATAATATCTTCAGTTTGCCCTATACCTATAGTTACATCTCGGCAGGAACAAAATTTACTAAGACCAGTGTTATTTCACTCTGATAAATAAACCCTTAATAAATAAAGCACAATATTTTTTTTCCCAAATCCAAACCAGCACTTATGGTTTATTCTAACCGTATTTAATACTTAATTTGCCTTTCTTAGACAAATAAACTAATTAAATTAACATAGGTGAAACTACGGGTATACGCATTCACCATACCTGTATATAATCGCCGTTTAGAACAACTTTGCCGACTTCGACTTAATTTCAAGCCTCTATTTGCAAGCACACCTCTTTTGAGGTTAGGAGGATGTTACCAGCTATGCGCCGGTCGGGAGAATGAGCTCTCGGGCCTGGTCTGTCGAGGGACTCGATGTTTCCCCCACTACTCCCCACCAGTGGCGACGGTGGCGCCGTGCGTGGCCGCCGCCGGAACCTGCCGTTCATTCATAACTTTCGCCGCTCTACCGTAATTAAACCGAATCATTTCTAACAAACACAGTAAAAAAAATTGTTTTTTTTTTCTATAATTTCCACTCATTACACCCCCTACTTACTTTCTGGTAAAAAAAAAAAACAAGTGAAAAAAATTGTCTTACCTTATGCGGCAACTGACGACGATTTCCTGTAACCAAATCTTACAACAAAACAGAACCCTTTATAACTCCCTTCCTATAATTATTCCTTAACTAACTTCGGACTACCAATCCTCTGTTGCCAAAAACCAACAAAACATTCTTGTTTATTTTAAAATGAAAAAATAAAATCCTTCTTGGGATAATACAAAAGTGAAAAGAAATGCTAACGCCAATGGTTAGGCCTCTGGTACTGAGGTTTTAGATACTTTTCTCGGTAAAAGGTACCATCTTCCCTCCATCTCCTAACTTTATAATATTTATTTACTCTTGGCCCTCTGCCTTGTCGAGTCGGTTGAGATACCCTTGTTGGTGAGTGCGTTTCTTGGCGTGCCGAAGGATTGAACACTACACGTCTGATGATCTCCGGTTTGGGGGGTGAGACAGGAATTGTCTCTTCTACACCGATCATATCTTCTTCGTCCGCCATTATCTTTAATATGGGGGTCTCTGGTCGGTCTGGTTGGTCTATCACCATGGAAACACCCAGAGAACCTTCTTGGGTCTCTTCGCGACCCTGGTGGCTGGGCTCATCCTCTTCATCTGAGGATAATACTATAAACTCGGGAGCCGATCGAAACGTGGTGTACTCTCTAAAACTCACCGTGTCTTCCATAAGGTCCCGATTGACGAGACGACCTTTTAGAGTAGTGACTTCTAATAGTAAAGGTCTAGCATGTTCGAATCCACAATAACGGAGCGCATGTTCCTCCCCCATGTGAGGTTCAATAAGATCAAATCTCTCATCACGGATTCGACCAATTCTGAGTGCTTGAGCTAGCTTTCGTCGCCACTCACCTATATCGACACTCAGATCTTGGATGATTCCAGAGTTGCTGGATAGCTTTTCCGCCATCGCACACACGAAGATCCCACACGATGTTTTATCATTCTGTTTGGGAGCCTCCTCCGGCGTCTCAAATGAGGTCCAACCACTCACCTCAAAATCATCTCCTTGAATCAGAGCTACCTTGGATAGAAAATCAAGAATTATTTTCATTTGTTCAGTTCGTTTCAAATGCATCGAGTCATAAGCTTGAATCAGCTTAGCCCGCATATTAACGACGATGACCGCCCAGTGTCCAGACTAACTGACATTTGGTAGGTGTACCGGGAATAGGAGGATTTCTTCCTTTAATAAACACACATCTCGTATGCGCCCTCTGGTAGCTTGAATTCCACCCTTCTCCCAATCACTAAAGAAGGTGGTGTCAAACGCCCAAGCAGTTGGCATTTCCGCATAGTAGCGACTACGCCGCTCCACTAACCTAAAATAAGCATTGATTATCAGACCCTCAACACAGGCATTTGTATACAATGTGGCAAGCTCACTATTCGCAAGCTTAATTATCGGTCGGAGGGTTGCCATTTGTGAGAAAGGGACTGTATCGAGTGTGTTAGTTTTTTTTTTTTTTTTTTGGTGGTGCTGGTGTTAGTGTTCTTGTTAGTGCAGTGCAGAAACTACAAGCGACTACCATGCAGAAACGTGCAACCTGTAATAAAGCACAAAATTATTAGTAGGCATAATATTTACAACTAACAACAACTAAAACATAACAGAAAATGTAGTAGAACAATTTGAGTTTTTGGGTTCCTACTCCTGACGTTCAAAAAGTGGTTTTAGATCTTTTACATGGGCGGTTAGTTTTTTCTTTGACCCAGGCGACTGAAGTTCATAAAGGTTATAGCCACACCTTCGAGTGATTGTAAACGGCCCTTCAAACTTAGGCGACAACTTAGCCGCAACAGCATTTGCTTTTGACGAAAGAGTATGCGTTCGTTTTAGGACAGCCTGTCCAACCTCGAACGATATATCTCTGCGGCGAAGGTTATAGTATTTAGCCTGAGCTGTAAAAGCTTTATGCAGATTCGCTTGAGTTGACTCATACAGACGACGGAACTGTTTCAATCTATCCTTATGTAGTTTATCTCGATCCGTTTCATCTTCGCCACGAGAGACTTGAAATAAAGGTCCGCGTATTGCTTATGGTACCCTCAATTCTCTACCAAAACAGAGCATGGCTGGAGTATACTTGGTTGAGTCATGAACGGCTGTGTTGATTGCATAAGTTATTTCTTTCAGATGTTCGTCGCAAGTTTGATGGTTCCCTTTTAGGCTTTGCGCTACTAGGGTTTTAATTACTCGATTTCGTCTCTCAATTGGGTTGGACTGGGGACTGTATGGGGCTGTATTGTGACAGGTTATGTCCCAGTCTTTAGCTAAATCTTGAAACACCTGAGCGCAAAATTGTGTGCCATTGTCTACCAATAAAACTTCTGGAGATCCATGACGCAACAAAACTAGCTCTTTGAATTTCTGTACCACTTGGGCAGCAGTAGCACTCTTAAGAGGAGCCATCTCTGTCCACTTACTGTATTGATCTTGGAACGCTACTATGAATTTGTTACCTTTTTTGGAGCGAGGTAGGGGTCCTAATAGATCTGCCGATACGGTGTGCCAAGGCCCACCAGGAGGGCGAAAGTGCATCACTCCAGCAGGTTTCAGTTGCTCTACTTTGTACCTCTGGCATGTAGAGCAGCTTCTCACGTAAGCCCGTACAGCCTTTCTCCACCCAGGCCAGAAATAACTATCTCCGGTCCTCTTGGCCGTCTTCTTAAATCCGAAGTGGCCGGCGGTCAGTGAATCATGAGTCTCACCTAAAACCTTGTTACGATCCGAAACATGGACACAGAGTTTCCAGTTTTCCCTCGATTCACCGGATTTAACTTTTCCTCTGTCCAGTTTATACAGTTTGCCTTCTCGAATTATAAATTTACTGTTAGCAGACGGATTTCTATTTACTTTGGCAAATAATCGGTCATACCATTTGTCGGACTCAGGTCGTTCCAAGACTCTCGGGAATTCCTTAAATGACTCTTGATGGGCAATTATAGGGCAAACTGAATTCTCTGGGTCCTCTGTAGAAGTATCTTCAACCGGATAGCGTGATAATGCATCCGCAACTCGGTTGGAGGTCCCCTTACGGTATTCGATGTCAAACTCATGTTGTTGGAGCTCTAACACCCAACGAGCTAACCGACCCGATGGCTCCTTGAGCCTTAGCAGCCACTTCAAAGAAATGTGGTCTGTCACGGCTACATACCCTTCCAAATAGGGTCTGAACTTTTTTACGGCCCACACTAAAGCAAGGCATTCCTTTTCGGTAACCGTATATTTTTTTTCTGCGTTTGAAAGAAGCCGGCTGGCATAGGCAATAACTACCTCTTTTTTATCTCTTTTTTGGGTAAGAGAGGCCCCGAGGCCCTCATATGATGCATCTACCTGCAACTTAAAGGTGTGACGGAAATCAGGGCACGCTAAAATAGGCGCCGAAACAAGTCGCTTTTTTAGAACGCCAAAGGCCTCCTCATGTCTCTCAGTCCAATTCCAAACTATACCTTTCTTCAAAAGGTTTGTGAGAGGGGCAATGATCCTTGAAAACCGGTCTACATAGCGCCTATACCATGATGCGAGCCCTAAAAATGAGCGAAGACTTTTTACAGTCTTTGGCCGCGGGAATTCAACGATAGCCCTAACCTTGTCCGGATCTGTGCCAATGCCGTCGGCATTTATGGTATGGCCGAGGTATTTTAATTCCGTTTGGCAAAATTTACATTTGTCTACATTTAGTTTAAGCCCAGCTGATCGTAGTCGATGAAAAACACCTCGTAAAAGTTCTAAGTGTTCTTCGAATGTTTCTGAAATTAATATGAGATCGTCTAGGTAAGCAAACGCACGTGGTTCTAACTCCGGCCCTATGATTTGGTCTAACAAGCGTTGGAAAGTGGCAGGACCGGAATGAAGGCCAAAAGGCATAACGGTAAATTGAAACAATCCTACACCCGGCACCGTAAACGCCGTAAGTGGTCGACTCTCTTCAGCCAACGGAACTTGCCAATAGCCGTTTGCTAGATCTAAGGTGGAAATGAAATTAGCCGATCTGAGTTTCTCAAGTATAGAATTTATGCGTGGTAAACTATACGCATCTAATTCTGAGGCCTGATTGATTAACCGGAAGTCAATACAAAACCGGTATCTACCGGATGGTTTACGAATTAAGACCACTGGGGAGGACCAACTACTGTTTGATTTTTCAATTACCCCGTCCTTAAGCATCTGGGAGACTTCGTTGTTAATCACCTGCTGCATAGCCGGATTACGCGGGTAGTAGCGTTGCCTGATGGGAGTAACACCCTTTTTTAACTTAATTTTATGTTCAATTAAAGTGGTTCGCCCTGAAACGTCGTCAAACATTGGCAGTTCCACATCTAAGAATGCCTGAACACGATTTTGTTGGTCTTCGGTGAGAGTGCCTATCGTGTTAATAGTAGATTCAACTTCTTTTGTTTGTGATGGACCATCTTGTTCCAAATGGTCCGTCTTAACATTGTAAGTAATCATACCTAGCCTATCTAAGGTGTCAACTCCCAATATGACATCACTAGTAAGGGAAGGTAAGTATACCGCCTTAAAATCATAGGTTTGATTTTCAACAATTCTCTGAAACTCATAAACCTCCGTTTGTTTTGCTTTAGTGCCATCAGCTAACTGGATTACCATTGATACTGGTTTAGGCCTAATCCCCGACTCCTTTAAGTGTTCCGCAACCTTAGAATTTACTAACGTCACAGCTGCGCCACTATCTAAAAGAGCTAAAAATTCTTTCCCATTAATATTTATAGTCACATATGGCCTATTGTCTTTTACACAAGTCACCGATCCAAAACCTGTAGGAAATATTTTGATTTGCTCTAGCCACTGATTCCAGTCGGAGGATTTAATATTTAATTGGGACTCGGATGACCTCCCATCACCTGAGTCCGCGACTCGTTTCCCATTTTACATTTACAGTCGCTAGTTTTAACTCCTTCGGTCTTACAATGAAAACATTTTAAAGTTTTTGGCAACCAGCAATCTCGATGTCAGTGACCTAATTTATTACAATTCCAGCAAGTCACCGTCGAGCGAACAGATTGTTTTACCTGCGTATCGGTACTACTACTCGGCGTGCTTTGTTTAACCATTGTATTGAAACCTCTCTGATAGACATTATCATTGGTTTGGTAAGCCGCTCGGTTATTCCACCGCTGGCTAAAATCACCTCTTCCCCTAGAAGATTCATTCCATGAGCTATTTTTAGGATTTGGTTGCCTATCATTAAGCATTTTACGATCGGTATACCTATCGCTACATTCAAACACATTAACACCGCAGTTTCCGAACGGTTTGTCAAATTTTCGCTTCGGTTGATACGCGGTTTCGGGGACCAACGCCATTGACGGTGGTGGGGGTGGTCGATATAATGCTTTTTCCCTTAAATAACTCTCCACGTGCTCCGCCTGCTTAAGCATATCCTCGTATGAAACTATTTCGTTCCGCCTCATAGTTAACTTATAATCAGGCTTCATATTAGAAAAGATGATATCTAATTGTTCCGACAAAGAAAAACCACCACGCCTCCTCATCAAAGTAGTGAGAGCGACCACGAAACCACGAAATGGCTCGTTTTCGCCTTGCGTTCGACGCCGAATTTCTTCATCCAGGTTTCTAAGATAACCCGGAGGCAAGAACTGTAAGTCAAAACTATGACGGAAATCTTCATACGAACCCCATGTATCTTTGTTGTTACGATACCATAGTAATGTTGTTCCATGTAACAATTCAGGCAAAACCTTAAGAATATATTTATTATCAATACCATAAGACTCCTTCAACTCGTCTAGTCGCTCCAAAAACGAAATTGGATCTTTATTACCGTCAAACCTAACATTCCATTTCCGCACAAGACTGCATAACGAGGATGGATCTTCGCGGTTTAATCCTGACGGTTCATAACTATTTCCCGGCGGTATCACGGTTGAAATAGGCCTAGCCGGATGACTAAATACAACGCCTCCAGTATGATGAGACAAACTTTGATAAACATCAGTATTATCTAATGAAGGAATATTCACAGACGCACGGGATTTGTGTACTAAGTCAGATAGAGACCGACAAATTTCATCCAAATTTGTATCAGGTGGCATCCCTAGCAGTTCAGTTATTTTTTGCAAATCACGATTTTCCGCCTGATAATTTAAAGGCTGCGAAGAAATATGAAAACCGGCACCAGTTGAGGTTACCGGAAAATACAAGGGATTTCCGGCAACAGAAGACATTAATGTCTCGGTAGTCGGAGTTTCTTTGTTTTTCTCACGGGGAATTCCATCCTTCCAATATTTAGCAAAACGCCTTCTTAATTCATCCATTGTCCCGGATGTGTCCAGACCGTATTTGTGCATTTCCAATTTAATTTCGTCTTTATTTAAACTTCTTATCCAACTAGTTCTAGGATCATCCTCAGAGGGTGATTTAGAACTTCCCGATTGAGTCATTTGTGGGAGATTCAGCGCAGTGGTAGATTTAACAGTAGTAATAGCATCAGATGATGCAGTCAACTTGGGCACAACTGTAACTTTAGAGATAGCACCAGTGCTGGTACTTGTACTAGTTGTTCCACTAGATACCTCCGTTTTATCACCCTTATCCCCTCTGTGTTTCACCGGGGAGTGTATATAAAACTTGTTCCAAAAAAGCTGGAACCAAATATGTAAAAATAATCGCCAAAGTCCCATTTTTTTAACAGCTACAAAGTCCAAAATTTAAGTCCAATTCGTTCGGGCGCCACTTGTAAGGTACTATTTTGGGGTGGGGTACAAATTGTACCTTTTTGCCTCAGATAGGTCACTCGTACGAGAATGTCCAGGGCTCTATTTAATTTTTTTTTTTTTTTTGGTTCGGGCTCAGATAAAATTAATCACATCAGGTGATTCAGCACTAGTTGATTCATCATTGCCCATTTAATGTTTAAATGGAAACAAATTTTGAAAAGGTGATTTTCTTTTATTTTTGTTGTGAAATTGCTGCTTAGGCCATATCAAATAAGAAAATAAAACTGAAATGTATTCTTTGCGGAACAAAAACGCCCTTTGCCAGAAGCTAAGGAGCTAAACTAAAATAAAGTTTTGTAATTGAGGCTTGTACAGCAGTTTCACCTTTGGTATTAAACAAAACCAGAACTATATAGTTTTCGCTAAACTTGTTGTTGGACGGACGGACTCGACTTCAGTATAATTATTTAAAAAATGTGTAACCAAATCGGCAAAGTAAATAACTTTACTATTCAAAATGAATGATTACGTATAATTTTTCCCCATTCACTTGTAACAGAGCTATTTCGCTCTGATTTGATGTAATGACTGCTAGGAAATTAAAATCATTTTTACCTAAAACCGATTTAAGGTAAATTAATTTTCTTTTAACAAAATAGTGTATTTCGGACCCTTTTTATCCCCGGGCTAATTCACCCTGGCCTGACAGTAAAAGATCTTCAAGAAATATAATTTACTCTTTTCACAGAGTTATTTCACCCTGGGCCTATGTGATAAACAAGATTCTGTGGGGTCAGTTGTATTTTCTGTCCGATTAATATTTAACTAAAATACTTTCTTTGTGCAGCTAAGTTCTGCCGATCTAAAAGAAATTTAAATGTTTTCTTAAAACCAACCTGAAATAATAACTCAAAGTAGGGCAGACTGTTGTAATCCTACTTCGGATTATTAAACTCTAACATCCGTTTGCTAGATCTACTCCGATCAAAACAAAATCGTAAAAACTAAAATAATATCTTCAGTTTGCCCTATACCTATAGTTACATCTCGGCAGGAACAAAATCTACTAAGACCAGTGTTATTTCACTCTGATAAATAAACCCTTAATAAATAAAGCACAATATTTTTTTCCCAAATCCAAACCAGCACTTATGGTTTATTCTAACCGCATTTAATACTTAATTTGCCTTTCTTAGACAAATAAACTAATTAAATTAACATAGGTGAAACTACGGGTATACGCATTCACCATACCTGTATATAATCGCCGTTTAGAACAACTTCGCCGAGTTCGACTTAATTTCAAGCCTCTATTTGCAAGCACACCTCTTTTGAGGTTAGGAGGATGTTACCAGCTATGCGCCGGTCGGGAGAATGAGCTCTCGGGCCTGGTCTGTCGAGGGACTCGATGTTTCCCCCACTACTCCCCACCAGTGGCGACGGTGGCGCCGTGCGTGGCCGCCGCCGGAACCTGCCGTTCATTCATAACTTTCGCCGCTCTACCGTAATTAAACCGAATCATTTCTAACAAACACAGTAAAAAAAATTGGTTTTTTTTTCTATAATTTCCACTCATTACACATTTCTATATAATAAATAGATTTTAAACAGTATATAATACAAGAAACCAAAACTGATATAACATTCATTGTAAAACATTTATAGAGTGCACCTACTGATTGTAGGTTTTGCTATAAATAGTCATGTCGAGGGTTAAACGCATCAGTCATAATCGAGAGAGATTACAGAGAGGAAGGGGAATAGCATCAACAGCATTTTCTCTATTAAGTAAACCGGTTGGAGCTATAGTTAACAAGGCGATTGAATTATTACCTGTGGAATTACATTTACCTGGAGGATATCAAATTGTGGTCCTGGAACCAAATTAGAGAAACGTCTTGCTAGAGGAGATCCTGGAATAAATAAGCTCGATCAGGCTTGTAAACAGCACGATATAGCGTATTCCAAATTTGGTGATACTGTGGTCCTGGAACCAAATTAGAGAAACGTCTTGCTAGAGGAGATCCTGGAATAAATAAGCTCGATCAGGCTTGTAAACAGCACGATATAGCGTATTCCAAATTTGGTGATACTAAAAATAGATCAATAGCAGATAGAGCACTTGCTGAGAAAGCTTGGCAAAGAGTAAAATCTAGTGACGCGAGTATTGGGGAAAAAGCAGCGTCTTTAGCAGTAACAGCAGCAATGAAAGCAAAAACTACGTTTGGAGGAGGAAAGAGAAGAAGGCGTGGGAAAAAACCCGCTAAGAAACAAGGAGGTAATATCAGAAGAAAACGTCGATCTACCAGTGGTAAAGCTAAAAAGAAACCAACAATATGGTCAATGATAAAAAAGGGAGGAGGATTATACCTAAGACCGTATCGTGTGTATTAAATAAGAAAGAGCAATTAATAATTAAAAACAAAGAATTAACCAATGAAGAACTGATTACATATGCTTCTTGTTTGAAAATCCCATTTTTTAGAGGAGTATTTATGAAAGATGAATTACCGGTTAAAATGTGGAAAAATGAGACTGGTATTGTAAATTTGGATAATAGTGAAGGATTAGGCACTCATTGGGTGTGTTACAAGAAACTTGGTAAAACCGTTTATTATTTCGACAGTTTTGGAGACCTTCCACCACCGAAAGAACTTCAACGATACTTTCGTGCGGCAGAAAATGTTTTTTACAATCATACAAGAAAACAACCTGATGATACATCCATTTGCGGTCATTTATGTTTAGACTTTTTAGCTAAAAGTGTTAGTCAACTTTAAGATGTCCTCGTATACAGTGTCATTAACCGGTAACTCATGTACTTTGCGCAGTATTCTGTTTCCAGCGCTACGTTTGCAAAAAGGAAGACTATGGGAAGCCGCATTATTGGATTTAACAACATATAACTCTATTCCAAACGTTAGTGAAGGAATTAATAACAAAATACATTATTACAAGACAAAAGATGATAAAGGAAAGTATTCAGCTTTGGAAGAATTCAGTTTACCAACAGGAGCTTATGAAATTGATAATATAAATGAAGTTATACAAAAACATATGGGAAAACAAAATATAACGATAAAAGGCAATAACAATACAATGAAAGCCGAAATTACGTCTAAGTATTATATTGATTTTAGTCAAGAACATTCAATTGGTAGTTTATTGGGGTTTTCTAAGGAAACAAAAGTATTAGAACCTAATAAAACTCATTCTGGGAATAAAACTGTGACGATCATCAAAGTTAATAGCATAGACATTACATGTAACATTATACAAGGATCCTACAGAGATGGAGAGAATCGTCATATATTACACACATTCTACCCATCAGTTGCACCGGGTTTCAAGATAGTAGAAAAGCCTCAAAACCTTGTGTACCTACCGTTAAACACCAGTTTCATTTCAGACATCGTGCTCAACATAGTGGATCAAGACGGAAACCTTATTGACTTTAGAGGAGAAGCTATTACTGTAAGAATACATATAAAATCATCCGCTTAGACAATGGGGTTATCATTTAAAAAGAGAGAGCCAACATGCAAAGAGGTCAGTAGCTCATCAGCTGTAGAAGGATTAACAAGTGACAACATTCGTTTTCTAGAAGAAATTGGATTAAAGGTCATTAACAATGGATATACTGGATATAGCGCAGGGTCCAACATTCGACGAGACCTTATGGGAAAAGGAATATCAGAAGAAAACACACACGCACAACCCTTACGCTTCGTCCAAATTAAACAATAACGATGAAATTAGGATTCCTATACAACAACAAGACATTTATACTCTTCCATGCGAAAGTTATTTATATATTGAAGGAAAAGTAACAAAAAATGATGGTACTGCTGGAACCACTGTTCCGTTCATAAATAATCCTATGGCATTTTTGTTTGACGAGATTAGATATGAAATTTCAGGAGTTACAGTCGATTCAACAAAAAAGGTTGGAATTTCCAGTACATTGAAAGGATTAGCGTCTTTAACACCAAATGAGAAGAATTTGTTAGCTGTTGCAGGATGGGTTGCACCAGACAAAAGTACAATCGCTCCTGACTCTTCGGGAAACTTTGATTTCTACGTACCTTTAAGATTACTCCTAGGATTTGCTGAAGACTACAGAAGAATAATAATAAATGTAAAACAAGAACTAGTTTTATTAAGATCATCAAACGATAAAGATATTATTAAAGCAGCTACTGGAACAACTGATGTCAATTTAGACTGGAAATTAACATTAGACAAGATTGTTTGGAGAGTACCACATGTGCGACTAAATGATGAACACAGGATTACATTATTAAGAAAGTTAAAATCAGATCGAGACATTGTAATGCCATTCAGAAGCTGGGAGTTTCATGAATACCCCGTTTTACCTACAACACAACGGCATACATGGACTGTAAAAACTTCTACTCATTTGGAAAAAGCGAGATATGTAATATTTGGATTACAAACGAAGAAGAAAAGTATAATAACTGAAAATGCTGGTGAATTTGACCATTGTAAATTAACAAACTGTAAAGTGTTCCTGAATTCACAATTCTTTCCCTACGACAACTTTAATATTTCTTTTGATAAAAAAAGGTACAGTGTTTTATACGATATGTACGCTAGGTTCCAAAATTCATATTACGGCAAAACAAATACACCTCTACTATCTCCCGTACAGTTTGAATCGAAAGCTTCGATTGTTGTAATTGATTGTTCCAAACAAAATGAATCTGTAAAATCGTCTAGTGTTGATATAAAAATAGAAATGGAATTTCAAGAAAACGTACCTGCAAATACATCTGCGTATTGTTTAATTTTGCACGATAAAATTGTTACATACACACCGTTGACCGGTATTGTAAAGACAGTATTGTAAAACGTTGTACTACCACCGGCACCGCCACTGTCGCTAACCTATAAATAGCGGAGCAACAATGCAGGTCTTCAGTTGATCGTCTATCGTCGCATGGGTAACATCTTCTACAAAATGAGTTCTCCATCTGTTGTACAAGGTGATGCAGAGGTAGCACCGTTATTGGAACGTGATAATACTAGTGAAGAAGAAATCATCAAGGAAATAACTGCATTTTTAAAGTTTGGTAAAAGAGATAGAGAGGAGGAAGGTAATGCAGACCCATCAAAGGTAGTACCAAAGAAGAAGAAGAAAGTTGAAGAAAATATTCCTCCTCACATTTTAACTGAAGTTTTTTTGCGAATCTTTTACCCCATCTCAGCATGCATCAGTAAAAGTGTATCAGTTGGATTGATGAAGTCATTGGATTATTCCCCTACAGTAATAATACACCATGGAACAAAAAAGGTTATATTTTCGCAAAATGCTTGGGAGTCATTTTTGAAACATGTACATTTAATAGAATGTTATTTAACTAACAGTTTGTGTGGAAGGAAATCACATATTCGACTTTTGGATTGTGACAATGAAATCGATATTGTTAAACATCGCGGGCAACTACAAGTGCGAATTAGAGACTTGACTCAACATGAAAATAAGATTCTACTGTCACGTGAAGAATTCTACGTTTTAAACTACGCAACAGAACCTATTACAAGGTACATGAGACAGTTGGTATTTGCAAGCGCTATTATTAAAGAATATTTGGTCGATACTTTGGAAAAACAACCTGATAGCACCATCGTGTACGGACCTGTGGATACATCTATTTTTAATAGAATACCTCATGAAGTTTGCATGTGGAGAAAGTTAAAGGATTTTGAACCACTTTTAGAAATCGCTACAGAAGCTACAGAAGAAACAACACAGGAAGAAGAAACGGAGAAACAAGAAGAAGAAGAAAACGAAACACAAGAAGAAGAAGTTAAAAAAGACTAAAGTTTGACTTAGTAAAGAAGAACACACGTGGGGTAGGCCTATTGGGGACGGTGCCCACGTTAAATATACACCAACGCGCCTGCAACTGTACGGCCTGGTATTTAACCTACCGTGGTGTGGAAAACAGTTTAGTTGATCGCTAGGTGCCATGATGAGCGGAGGGGATGAAGAAGTGAGTGTAAAGCCTTGTGTAATAGAATTTCAAGCATTTCGAAATAATGATGATAGGTTTATTATCAAGGAATTAGTAATTTTAGACTTGCTTACATTTGTAGCCTACCCATTCACGTTTGAAGCTCCTTTTTCTTTTAACAAACTTAACACCAAAGCAAAAAGTACAAACAAATGGATAACAAACTACTTTCATCACATACATTGGTATGAAGGATTTATAAGCTACAGTAATCTGCACAGTATTATGTTTAACTTTTGCAAACAATATTCACATATATACACAAGAGGATTAGAAAAAAAGAACTGGATACAAAAGTACACGCACGGTGATGTTTTCGATATAACTACCAGTAAGGACTTTAACATTAATCTCGGTAATATTTGCGTCGCTGCAAAAGATCTTAAACACGGCCAAACAAACTGTGCATTGTACAACGCATATCGTTTGGCTGCTTACTTGAAACAAACGCAGGAATGTGGTGGGGGTAGCGGAGAACAGAAATGTGGTGGGGGTAGCGGGGCCTATAAATACGAGGAGACAGCACCGCTCCAGCACGAGTATTATTCGAGACTCCAAAGAGGCAACATCACAGAAGACACCACAACCACCACTGACGAAGATGGCATCACAACAGTTTCTACAAACACTGGTTGATCAATTCAACACTCATTCAAAATCCGACCTTCTGCTAACTAAAAAGTGTTCAGAACTAAAAGAACAAAAACACTACATTATTCATAACATCAAGAAAGTGGAAACCACACATGGAGAAGCAATTCTAGTTTCACTGAGCGAAGGACCTTTCACTCCAGGGGATGAGCCGAAGTTTCAAGTATTTCTTCCAAAACGATTTGTTCAACTGCTACAAAATGAAGATTTGCGAGATATTCAACCGGGGACGTTGTATTTGGTATCACACGGTGTAAGCGGCAACAACTCTACGGAACTCACTCTGCACATCACGCATATTTGTACATAATGTCTCTGTTTGTATTTCTCTGTTTGTATTTCTAGTCATTAATGTTAGACTTAAGCTTATTGTATTGTAAGATGTTTGTTTAATAAAGAAAAGAAAGGAAAAAGAAAAAAGAAAAAATAAAAACAGCAACACAGCAGTATATTATTTTATATACTGCTGTGTTGCTTTTTTTTAAATTCAAATGGGTGACCTTGAACTTTCATTCAGGGTTAACTTATGCAGAGGTATAAAAGAGAGGGACCAGTGAAGTTAGTCTCAGTCTTGTCTAACACACGCTGCAGCTAACATGTCGGTGCCACCTATGAACAATTTATTTTTCGATAACAATTTGAAGACATATTGTTGCGAGTTACAATGTTTTAAAATACCAGGCGATCAAGTTGACGGGAAAGCTTGTCGTAAGTGCAAGTGTTTCAGCTATTGCATATGTAGATGTAAAACGTATCAAATGAACCGACAAGATAAAATACAAGAATTACGCCGACGGCTTGCATTACTTTGGCGGCGAATGGAGTAGCAACCATCTGCCGCGCACTTGCCACCTGCCGCCTACCATCTGCCGCCTGCCATCTGCCGTCCGCCATCTGCTCCGCCCCACCACACTTTTACCCCCACCTTTTAGTACGATTACAACGCTAGCTTGTGAATAGCCAGTACACCTCCGGCTCTCGACCGGTGAACATCGAGCTGCTCGTCCCGACTGTGTGTTCCCTGCGGTCACATAAATAGGCAAGGAACACACAGTCGGGATGGGCCGATTGGACAAACAAGCGCAACACTTGAAAACTGCGTCTGACGGCTGCGACTCCGGATCAACAATATCGACGACGACAAACAACGGGGAACTATTGTAAACATAAATTATTGTAAACATAACTTATTGTAAATAAAAAGAAAAGTAAAAAATAAAGTTAAATGAAATAGTACTACCTCGCACTCGTATCGTCCGATTGCTTCATTCGATTGTTTCATTCGATATTTCTTATCGATTAAACTATCGAATCACAATCAGATTTTACGCGTGCGAGGTAGTACTTTTTTAAAATTACCTCCCCGTGACCTTGAACTTTAACCTTTCACTCATTACGTCACAAAACCGCCTACGTCACTGGCTCAGCCTCAGATGACGTCTTTCATGACTCAGCACATCCGGTCACGTGACCGGATGACGTCACTTCCGGTCCAAAACCGGCAAACCCACACTACTTGACCCCCTGAACACTTTTTGGGGGTCGTTCAAATTTTTATATATATCCCTTTCTGTAATCAGTTGGACAAGTTCGTTGGGCAAAACAGTCGGAAAACTCTAAACGCCATTTTTAGGGATTAATCTTTCAAATTTCGAGTTTATTGGCCCTAAAAGGGTCAGAAAAGCCCCGTATGTATAATTAATGTAAAAAGATGGGAATTAGTAAGGCGAAAGTCTAAGCCCTCTCTCGTCATTCTATCATACACATTTACCGATTTATTAAAGCAAATGTGTTTCGACTAAACACAGTACGTTCTCTTATGGGTGTTTTACATTAGAAAAGCCTGTTATTCCTTTGTTAGAGTACTTTTATCATCCCCAGCAACCTCACGCCTACTTTAAAACCTGTCTGGACCTTCTCCTAACATTATAATTCGCAAAATTGTATTCCCAGCTTTGCAGGTAAATGAAACCAAAAGCATCAGAACAGCCAAAAAATCACTGTTTTCAGATTTTAATAAAATTGGAATAAATGTACGTTTTTACACTAATTTTGAGTTTTAAAAGTCTTTATTTGGAAATTCACTTCCCTCACGTCAGCGTGCTGCGTACGAACTCGTTTTAAAATCAAATCATTAACATATCATTATTCTGCTGCGAAATCCCTCTTAACCTAACAAAATACTTTAATAGTAGTAGTTATAGAAACTATTATAAAGTACCAACCATCAGTAAGACTAAGCAGATCCACATTGTATTGATGTATAGATCCACTAATTTCATAATTTTACAGGAACGTTTGATTTTACAAGTACAATTTATTTTAGTAAATAAATTTTTAAATACGAAATTTGTCTGACATAATATTTCCTGTTACTAACGTTCCAATATTTATTTATCTAAATTTATTAAACATAGTACTCAAGAAAATCATAATTAAATTGAGAACTATTTAGAGGATAACATTAATTTTGTTTCAAAACGAGTACGAAGTTTTATTCTGTTCATTTTAATATTTGTATTTTGTAATAGCGTCCCTATTCACCACTTCTTTATTATTACTTGCACGTTTTGCTACTCAACTATTACAGGAAAAGCTTAACCAAATCCGTCAGAACACTTTACAGGTTAACTACTGTAAGTTTGTTTACGCTCAGTTATGCATATTTATTTCGAGAAATTAACTATTAATACATTTGTATAGGAAACTGGCATATACATGCAACAGTATAAAAACCTAATATTGAATTAACATTTTCAATTTAATTTGTTTGTCATCAGCTATACTCGATTTAAAACCATTTTCACACATTCACTTTGAACACTACCATCTTAGTAGGCATTCGTCTCCATGTTTCCTCTAAGTGATATGAACTAACTAGATTATACACCCAGTTAAATGGTAAAACCTTTTCCTATCGATCTTTAAAGAAATTTATGCTTTTTAACAGTTTCCTCCTGTCCCTTTAATACCACATAATTCGTGTACGTGTGCTTTAGTATTAGTCTTGACTGGTTTTACTATCGATTCCACTATTATCAATTACGGTATATTCATTCAAGTGGTTTCTTACATTAACATATTGGTAAAGCAAAAAGATACTGATGAAAGGTTGAGGAAAGCCCCACCATGCAATAAATGTCTAGCAACTTAATGTCTTATTCTTTTGTGGGTATATTTCACAGTGAGATGCAAAGACAATCTTTCCGAATACTTCAATAAACCGCTTACTGTTGATGCTTTATCGGGTCACTTTATATGAATCATCTATATCAAATACAGAGTTAATTTAAGGCTGTAGACAAATTTTAACATAGTTGTAATTAGTTAACTCATCATCATAATTGTTGCGGATTAGGAAACCCCAGCATAGCTGCTAGTCACATCTTCCACAAGCGGGAATATTGCGCAGGTTACCGGAAAGATAGGATATAGCAGGAAAGGAAAGGGTGGGAAGGGAAGGCAGCCAAATCGACCCTTCAGAGGGCCAACTCCCGTGCCCTGTGACAGCTGGGATGAGGCTCTCAAACAGAGGACCCTCATTTTGCCCTCCAATGGGTCAACTCAACTGAGAGGGTATCCATGTACAACAGCCAGGGACCATTCATTCTCAGGTTGGCAGGTGGGGACCAAACCCAGAGATTCTGGCCCTAGGTGCTGCAAATGGAGGGACAAAAGGTGAAAGGGAAGTTTGTCATAATGGACAGCCAAAAGACTTACCATATGTAATGACAATTTGCTGTACCCAATGTCAGCCTCATAACTGGTAAAGGCCATTCTTAAGGTAGTCCTGGGACAATTAGTTAACTAATAAGTAGTTAGTGAATTAATAATAAACATTATAAAGTAAACTAATATAGTAAACATTATAAATAATAAATACAATAAGTAAACACTGTAAAGTAAACTAGTCACAGTGCATTACTACTAACGTTTTGATTTAGGAACAATGATAAAAATTTATTGCTTTCTTACTTATGTTTATCTAAATAACAAGGTAATTTGTATCAATATACTATACGATTTATCAACCTTTAGTACTATAGAAATAGTGTCTTTATTAATATTAAAATAGTGACAACTTAATAACTTAAATACTTAATAATTATCTTATAATAACTTAATAACGTTAGTCACTAAACAGAGTAAATAAAATGTAATAGCCGTTCAGGTTACAAGTTTGATGCACAAGCTATGTCTGCTTGGGGCAAATATATAGTTGAATAAAATATTCATTTATTTTTATATTTATGATGAAACCATGTTTAAAGTAAATTAAACATTGCTTAAGCATTTCAAAATATTGAATATAACTAGCCAATTGTGATTGCTTTTTGTACCTACATATATCCCCACCAATCGTTGTTCTAATGACAGGTACTATTACATTATTAGCGTTTGTGTTTAAAATTCACTAATCATTTAAATAATAAAAACCTGTTTATAACTTGTACGCACTTTAAATTATAATAAATTTTAGCTACAAAGCTACTAAAAATACTATTAGCTAGAAGCTACTATAAGATTTTTGAATCGGGTAAAGACACGAATTGAGGTGATATTAATACACTGGGGACTCTATCGGTGATCTAAACTTGGCAGCAAACTGACTCTGCAAGACCGATAAGAGACTTAATTAACAGACAGTAAACTAACGCTTGTTGTACAAACTTTAACAATCAATTTCTCTTAAATCTAAAATAAAATTATCTTTCGTAATTATTATTGGGTTTGAATGGGTTTCAAACAATCCTTAGAATGCTTAGTGCAGTTAAATAACAATTTCCACTCATCAATAATATTGATTCTAAAGGTTTTAACCTTGACCCTAATGTTGATGGTGTAATATGCTTATACAAAATTACAGATATGTGATCTTCATACCGCATTAAAACGTAAACATTAGTTATTTTTAACACTCCTTTGTTCTTATATTTTTGTTGGTTATGTTACATATTTTAGCATGATACGTGTTGTAAATCCAATACTAAACAGAAATATCACATCACATCAAAATATATTTACACGTCGTTAATGTAAGTAAATGTATAATTACCGTGTTATACATGTATGGCGTAAATACGTTTGCTATTTTAAAAAATACGTCATTATGTGTAATTAAAACATTTCTATTGGTTTTCATTTTAATGCCAATAGCTATTGCGGATCTTTTTTAACGTTATAACTGATACGAGCCTTATTTAGATAGAGTACTAAACGCTTTACTTTGTTATAATTGTTTCAATCAACTTTCATCATGTATGTTTGTTTATTTTTTACTGAGGTAGTCAATAGTAAAAAAGTGCTTGTATCTACTTTGATAAGCTATTTAATTATGTTTAGTCAAATTATACAATTGGTTTAGCATTGAACTTTTTTTGAGTAGCTTTAAAAACACTTTTTTTAGTGAATTTGATAACGTCTTTGTCTAAACGTCTCTGGCCACCTAGTCAAAACAAATTGTATAGTTATGAAGAATTGAGGAAAGCTAACAAACGTTGGACATACAAATTATGGTAAGAGACGTTAGTAGATGTCATAAAATTCTATGGTATGTCTATTTCAATATCAAACGTTATATAACAAGAACACATTAGCAGATTGCTCCATTTACCACTGGGAATTGGGCTTGATCCATTACCTTAACTTAACTTAAAAATATCAATTTTTATTTAAAATTGGTAGATGGATATTGCTGAGATATCTTTTATCAGTTCCACCTACAAACCAATTGACACAATCTAAAATCCTAAGAGTGCAGAGATCTTGTGCTTGGTTTTATAATTGTGAATTTTAATGTTCTCACTCATCCACTTACACTTCTTAAAGGAATACCAGTTACGTAAAATGAAAGCTTCAAACTTACCCAGTAACCCAACTATCAATTTGAATGTCAGGTGAATCCGTTTGTTGTGATGTGTGTTCAATTTTAAACAACAAAAGGATCACTTAAATAATTGGTCTGAAATTTGAAAAATATAGCACAGTACACTAAAAATATTATATTATATAAGAAGTTATAATATATAAAGTTTAATCTGTTACATTAATGAATATTTTTATGTTGTGATAAATACTGTTTGTGTAAATTACGAGTACGATCTTTTACCAAAATAACAACATAGATAGATAAACCGGATGGATAAATCGCTAAGGACGACACTTGTTCACGTTTAAATGGTTCTTTTATTTTTTATTAGAGTATGATTTAGCACTCAAGTGAAAGAACTATAATAGCTTTACGTTAATTCACCCATTGCAAATAATACAATAATTAGTATAATAATTGTAAAAACTTAACTATTTAAGGGGATATGTTAACTGTGTTACATTTTTTTAGAGAAATACTTAAAATTTAAATTGACACTTCATTTCAATTGAACTTATGCAACTCTACCGTTTTGTACGTCCGTCTTGTACGTTTTTAAACATTGCAGAAGGTTTGAAATACAAAAATAGCAATATAAATAATTCCTTTATCTTATACTCTAAGAACTATAGAAAGATATTCTAATGAAGTAGGACCTTTTTATATTAATAATAGTTGTACATAATTTAATACACATTGAATCGCTTTTGGTGTGAAAGTAATAATTTAAAACAAGACTTAAATATAAATAAACACTCCTGATTATTAGTTTGTAGGCTTAGCTGTATAGGTACGTAAGAATAATTGCTTATTTCAGATATATTAATTGTCAAAAAGTAAAATGCAAAAATTATAATCCTTAGAGGTCAACGCTATCATTTTGACAATCTGTGATCGCACTCGCCTCCATATGGGAGCTCCGGGCTGACTATACTGGGCTGATCAGTATCGGGTACCCGTCCAATGACAAATTACCTAATAAATCTGTCCGGGTTATCACCAGCCATGCACCTTCTCTGTTTAGATTTGGGAAACTTTAATTACTAAAAAAGGTGTTTTGGAATATTTATTAAAGATTGAATGGACATTAAACTCATTCAAAAACTGTATCTAAGCTATACTTACTAGTGCTACATAGTAATACATATCATGCTATTGAAATTTAAATATAAACATTCTATTTGGAAGATAAGCCATGTTATAAACTTTTTTTGCTGATTACTTTAAAGCTTGTTCTGTAACTATAATCGTAAATTCATTAAACTAAATATACTATTTAAATGTTTTAAACATTAAGTGGTTAGTACCAGCGTTTTGACTTTCCGATGCTAGATATCGAGACTACTGGTAATTAATAAAACTTTTTGGTGTATTTTGCGTATGAGTAGGAAAATGATTTTAGTTTTTCCTGTAAAAAACTTTAAATATGTTAAAATGTATTCAAAATATATTTGTTATCCTAATGTATACTTTGGTTTAATTTAATTATATAAATACTATTTTAATTTTATGGGCATAGCTTAACATCATTATATTTTACGTAATACATAAATATATACAGAGTACATACATAATATAGTATAAATCACACTCTTAGCAGGTCCACAATAAACAGAATTTGCGTTGAATGATATCACGACGACCTTCCGACACCTTGATACCATAAGTTTTCACTAATTGGTTTGTAATTACATTTAACACCAACAACCAAGCATTATCAGTGACCAGACCAGACTGTTGATCAAACCCATCGCTTTGTGCAAACATCAATGCAGACCTTGTCAGCACAAACACTAAATCTCTCTGTCGATGGGCACAATGAACTTCACGGCGTCTACATAAGTCATAGTTCACCCGATGTTATTCTGGTTTAGTCTATGTTAATACTAAGGAAACGAAGTAGACGAATTACCTTTTTTATTTTGTGTTTTAATATGTTATCGTCTTGGTGACACTGTTAAATTAATCATTATATATAATAGTAGAGTAGAGTATTATAATATAATAAAACAATTTCAATGAGAACTCCCATTATTTTTTTCTGATACTCTTATTTGTATTTCTTGACATATAAAGGCTTGTAAATGATTGAACTCTAATGTTTATTTGGTGAAACAACTGTAAACCACATTCATTAAATGTTTTATTTGTTTTTATCACTTTTTAAATGGTTTACAAATTCCCATGTGTATTTAAATCAAGTATACTTTTTACGGTATTTTGCAGTTTTGCCGATTGCTGTTTCTCTATTTTCACTTTCATAGATGTTTTTCTCAAATGATTATAATCTTCCTATTTTGCTAACCTAGCCGGTAGAGTAGACAAATGATCAAATGGTGCTGTTCATAGTACAAACTGTACTTTGAATAACTATGATTTGCTGTGAGCCCATATGTTCATTGGATAATAATTATACATTTACTGCCTTGTATTAAAAGGGGGTCATTCAAAACATAGTTTGGCTGCAATATAAATGTGCAATACTCTAAAAACCTGTATGTTCAAAGCAAAATACCCTAAGGTCAATCCTCTTCTCCATATAGTAATAATCAACAACGATTTAAGTTAGAATATTTTCTTATTTTTGTTATTATCTATACAGCATAGGGACAGCGAGTCTTGCTATTCTATAAATATGTATGCACAAAGTTTAATAGGCCACTTTTGTAATCAGATATTCAAAAAATCACCTCCGTGCCAATTCCACAGGTTTTCCCGTTTACCCTCACAGCTATAGAGTTACCACAACGGCATCAAGAACTTTTCAATATCACTTTAAAACAACTATTTATTTATTATACAATATTTGTTTACTGTGCGGGAAATTGGCTTTTGAATATATTGTTTTTAAGGATTATTTGTGTATGAAAGTTCCATTTTTAACTTAATATATGGTTAAATATTGAATATTCTATTAAAATTAAAAGATGATATTTACAAAAGTACCACCATACAAGGTTTTAAAACACATTTAACAGAAGTTTTTTTTATAAAGCAGCATATGTGGGACTAATTTTAACCCTTGGTAAATTACTAGCCAATTTAAAATAAACTTCATTGGCTTGTCAGCAAATTCAATATTTATTCCTTCGAAGAACCTTCAGTAGGCCAATTGAATATTTTTTAAATGGAAAATAATTAGCTAAAATAAATTTTGTTTATCATCATTTCGTGTTTTAAAATGTTTAACAATGTTCAACCTCAGATCTTTCAGTTATCCAGCATTCTATGACCATAAGTATTGTTTTGTTGTTTTTATAAACATAGGTTCATGAACCGGAAAGTTTTGTTCACTATAGTATGTGGAAAAATAACTGTTTAAAGGATCCCATACAAGTATTTCTGAAAATTAATAGATTATCCCATTGTAACGGGAAAGTGAGGACTAGTAAAAATACAGATATTTTATATTTCTATATTTTTATATTTTTATAGGATGATTTGTATACTGCATAAAATTCAGGATTATCTATTTAACAATCCGCCTCAGCAGCGGAAACCCAGTGAGACTAGGTTCAGCACTGTGAGGTCATTTGTCACGGCAGTCTGCTGCTGATACCAAAGTTCTCCTGACTCATCACATTGGCCGCTGAAACTGACGTTCATTATCACCACATAGCGCATCATCCCTGTGGACTGTAAATGAGTCTACCAAAGCTACAAGTTTTCTAGTAACACTTTAAATATCTGTATAAGTTTAACGTTTAAAAAATGCTGATGCGTATGTGGTTTATCTTGAATCTTTTAAAACAAGACTCCTAGTAATGATACACAGCAACCTTTGTATAAGACGGAAACAATAGTTTTCTATAGTTTTTGGAATCGTGAACAAGCTATTTTTTATTTTTGAGTGGAAAATTGTATTAATATTTTTAATTTTTGCCAGCTTCATTTATAACTAAACGATAAAACATTTCTAGTGACAACATCAAGTACTAAAACTTGAACCACTCAAAAGTAACATTGGGGTAACTGGGATATTTGTTTGGTGGGTAACCAGAAAAATGTACATTACTTATTGATCGTTTAGTTACTGAGAGTTACAATTTTTAAAATGTTTAAGAGCCCAAATTTAAACATTTGTTATGAAGACTTTAAATGATTTTACGGATAAATATTTTCCTTGTTGATATTTGGCGTTTTTTATCAAAGCGTTAATAAATGTCACTGGCGTAGATAAAGACAAAAACAAACAACAAAAACAAACCGGTCATTTGAGAAAGATAATATTAAGCGAAAAGTGAAAAGAACCAGATTTTGCGCATGATTATATGTGATAGTCACGTATATTAAGGATAATTTGATTTATTTTTAAATTTCTGTAGTGTAAACATTATGCTAATTTATTTCCGGATGTACACCTATCCTAACGGTTAGTAAAGTCCCGAGGTGTCCACACATGATTGGCGGGTTTGGATTTCATTCCTCTCAATCGTTTGTAGTTTACCTTTAATATAGCTCTATGGCTTCATATATCTATAAGCTCTATATGTAATTTTAAATTAACTAAGCGATTGTCTTTATCATTGCTTCAGCGAGATTAGTTTTTTTTTATTATAAATTGTTTATTGTTCGCAAAGTGGTATTTTTATTCAAGGAAAACAAATCGATGAAAAAAATTGTATACAAAGTTATTTTGTTAAGAATATGTTTTATTCAATTAATTAATTAATAATATGACTAAAGCTTTACAAGACCAGGTATTCACTCAAAGTAGAAAGATGAATATTTAAGTACTTCGTCATTTGTCTATTCTGATCATAGTTACATGTAGTATGCGAGTGAGGCGGCTAACCATTCCTCATTGCAACTCTGAACTCCTGATTTATAGACGCTGTTTGTCTTTGAGGTTTCACCTATCATTCGTCCACGCACCACGTTTATTAAATTTTCACTTTCCACATTTAATTTTGTACAATTTCTTAATTCATAAATAAAATATTGATTGAAAATCCCAATCAATAAAACGTTTAAAATTCTATATTTTAAATTTGAATTAGGTTTTTTTAATCTTCCTCAGTTTTTTTAATACACCGGAACCTTTATTCAAATTACAAATACGTTATAAAATATATATATTTAAAGAGTAAAAAATACAGCTAGTATTATTGTGAGAGCTAGTCCATCTATTTGACGTTAGGTCGTAATAGTTGTCAGATAAAATATCTTATAGTTGAAGAGGAAACTGTATATTTACTAATACTGTAGTTTGTTTTTATACTTGTTATATACCTTGAAAGTAGTCTATTTCATTCGATTTAATTTATTTCATATTTATATAAAATATGTTTAATTATTTTATCATACAGTATTTATAAATATTTATTGACATAAAGTTAGCATGATCACTTGAGGTAGTTTGGTAAGTGGGAGGAAGGTGAACATCATTAATTAATAACAGACTATGCGATCACAAACAAAACTATCCCGAAGTTCTTGCTCTTGGATCCAAGTTGGGTAATTAGCTAGCCCCTTTTTACGTCTCTCTCAACCGTATAATTATCTTGCTCAATCGTCAGGCAATGAGCGAATACTGGGTACAATAAATTTATGATCTAATTAAAACTCATTAACTGTTAAATTTTAATTCGAAATAACATAAATTAAGAATGTGTAATATAGCTTTGTTTATCATGGTTAAGCTATTTGAGAAGCTTTAACTAAGAGGCAGGTATATGCTAGTTTTTAAAATGTTAACAATATATTCGGGCTTTACACATAATCATTTTATTATTTTTACAAGGACAGCATAACTAAAATAAATTTAGGATTGCCTGTAATATTGCTGAAAAATGTCGTAGAGGTTGTGGAGTCTCGATGACAGCGGAGGCTCCCGAGGAATGAATAGTGAATGAAAGGAAACACTATTTTGAGGAACAAATATAAAGCAAGAACATTTTAAAGTTCACTTTTATTAAGAAGTTAAATTTTAACTTAAAGTAATGTTTGTTAAATATTGATGAATTTTTTGTATTAAAAATTCAAAGCCATCCCAGAAATATATTGACAAAACAAAGTGCATTACAGATTACGGACTGCGTGTTATTATACCTTCGAACTGGTGAGACGAATCAAAAACCTGGCCAGCAACTTCAAAGGGGTTGTATTTTATTGCTACGTCCTACATACGAAAATATTTTATCAAAATTGCTGCGATGTAAATTTTATCCTAACTTAACGTTCCAAATTAATAAATTTGCAGGAATAATTTCAATATCGTTATAAAAGTTATTACATATTGTATCAAAATTTTGCTTACTAATAATCTAAGACTATTCTGACTAAGACTACCATCAATAAACGAAATATTTGTTTGTTGTCACATACATTATGTCTAACAGGTCCTGTACGATTATGGATTACTAAGCCCCCTAGACAAATGACTTCACTTAATGTGATTCATAATTAAATGTTTCCTAAAGTTTTTTAAATACACGTTCCTAAGATAACTTTAACTTGAATGTAACATTAGTTTTAATCTCATTTGAGGTTTGCAACGGACTTTCTTTTAATATGCTGAAAGCCCTGTGGCGTTGCTGTATAAGGAAGCACACGTCTGAGCCCAATTCATGCTAACTGTATTATCAGTCAACCGGAACTCATACATAAGATGAGCTGTTGGCACATCCTTCGAGGAGGGTCCAGCTGTCATAAAAAGTCAAACTTTATTGAATTTTACATAATTTTATTGTATGACATCGTAATCAAAACAATATATCAGTGATCAAAGGAGTACCGCTGCAAATGCAAAGGCTAAGGGGAAATTTGAACTTTACTAGGATTTTCAAAACACGAGTAGACCAACCGTGACCTTAATGTGTTTAGCTATATTTATGCTGTACAATAGAACATTAAAGATCACGGACAGTATTCAGAACGTTTAACCAGTGTATGTATGTGGATTAGTTTATAAAAAAAAATAGTTTATAATCAATTACCAAATAAATTGTTTAAAACAACGATAAATATCCCTTTCTTTAATTGAAGTATTCGAGTAACTTTTAACATAACTTGGTTTCCTATAAATTAACTGATGGTAAGTTTTTGGTCTTAAAATTGATTTATAATGCTATTTAATTTTATTTTTATCATAAACCTGGAAGTAATATAAGAGCTAACATTTCTAAAGGAAACTGTAGGCTAAACTCTTACAAACTGTATATCAAGAACAACAGAAGTTTATTATCTAGATAAATCAAGCAACAGACTGTCGTATACTAGTGACAACTGGTATGATTAGGAAACCCTTACAGGGAATGGTTATATTGTTTAAGGATTTAAATAAATCAGCAGTTTATCATGGTGATAGACTAGAGGGTACAGAAAATTAAACTTAACACAAATTTAAATTATACTGCAATAAGCAGACTAAACGCACTACGATGATGATAAATCGCGTTTTTAGAAAAATTTACTTTCAAAGAAATAGTGTTTACAGATTTCGGTACCTAGATCGAACTATTAAACAGCTTTAAATTTAAATGGTTATCGAAAATCTCTAATATTTTAAATAGTAGTTTTCATCACTAGGAGCAAAATTGGCTCTTGTTGGTGCGTAATGAGCTGAGCTTTTAAAAACGAATAAGCACCAAAAAGACATTTATGCTCCGAGTGATGAGCAACGTTCTTTATCATAATGCGGGATTAGAATTTTAATCGTTGAAAATTTTAACTATAAATTTGTATTTTTGAGGTTATGTTTACACAGCAAGTAACAATACTTTTTATAACGTGTGGTAAAGAACGCTTCTATCATGTATAGATAAAGAAAACAGCTGACTTTTTACGTCCTAGGACTAAACAAAATCATAGCTGATTTTTCAGGTCCTAGGACAATAAAGTGACGTTTTGCGTACTATTTGGAGAACAAAAAACAGGTAGATTTCGTGCAGAATGATAAAAACACAATAATGTTCTAGCTACCACTGGGAAAAGTGTACCGTTGCAAATTATTTGGTAGTATGCACTATGAGGTAGGCAAAATATTAGGCACACTTCAGTTGCGTTTCTTGAATTTTACTCCTCGTTTTACGAAATGATGACATATTATACAACCAAATTATCTCTCGAGTATAATCAAAATAATTCGGCATAACCTTAATCGTATATATACCTAATTAAGGTTATAACTCAGAACGTAAATCCGTGAATGACAATTGAAATATTGGCAACAGACATATGAAAGCACCCTACGGCGGAAATCAGGAATCCGTATTATCACGGGAATTACCAAATCATTAATGCCAAGTTCAGACTAACCTTGTTACAACTTGAAGATTTGAAAGGAGTTACAATCAATAGTGCCAACAGATCAAAAAAATAAACGGTATCAGGAAACTGACACATACTTTCTCCCTTTTAGCCAAACTTTAATGAAAAAAAGATTTGTTATTTACTAAATATAGAATATGAAGTACAGATAAATTAACTGAAAATTGTCTAAAATAGTTGTTTTCAGAAATATTCACCAAAATCCCTTTTTAGGAGCACTAAAGATTCCGTTGCTAAACAAAGAGATTTTGAGAGGGGAAATGCCCCCTTGTCCCCCCCAGGGTTAAATGGCAACATATTTCGAACATCCTCTATAGGTCAATGCTACCTTGACCTGCATATCAAGTTTTAATGAAATTGATCAGTAAATAAGAGAGAAATAGTAATTTATGTATTCCCCATAAGAATAACATTGGACAACGTACTGCGTTTACCGCTAAATGAAAATTTCAATTTTCTCCGCAACTAGCAATCGTAGAATAGTAATTCAAAATACTAATTTATTTATTTTTTTGAGATCTTTTCAATGGTGAATAGTAATCTTTTGCAGGACTTATGATTTTTTATGAAAAATCCAAAAAACTGAATTTTGGATGTTTTAAGTCCTGTAACTTCTGAATCCGAATTTTTCCAGAAATGCGGGTGGTGTCATTTTGTTGGAAACCTAAAGCTCTACAAACCACTACAGTTTAATCAAAATCGTTAGAGCCGTTTTTGAGAAATTTGGATTTTACATGTTTTTTGGCGATTTTTGGGGGATAATTACCCTTAAAAATCAAAAATTCAAAAAAATGAAAAAAATGCCTGGAGATATCGTGGATTAGTACCTACATACCAAATTTCATAAAAATCGGTCCATTGGTTAGGGCTCTAGCTCTGTACACATCCACACAGACACACACACACACACACACACACACACACACACACACACACACACGGACACACACACACACACACACACACAGACAGACATCACGTAAAAACCACTTTTTTGGGTTCAGGGAGCACCAAAACGAATATTTCCACTAACAACTCAAATTCGAAAATTTTGACGAAAACAATACTTTCTCCATATACTATGTATAAGGGGAGAAAGTAAAAGGTATCTTGCAGTTAACTTTACTATATTTATATTTACATAAATAAATATTAAAATTTATTCGTAAAGATTTTTGATATAAATTATTGTATACGACATTTAAATTAATCTAGCACAAAAATGAACTTACAACAAAATATAGATTTACAAGAGTACCATTTAGTTTATAATGTGTCATAATGCAAAATTATATAAATTATTAGTTTCTAAAAATATTTAGCTCAGGAGTTATTGGTAGCAAGTTATCTTACGTCATAGAACTAATATAAGGTTACAAATCCGATGAACGGCAGTAGCATGACCAGTCACAGTTACCTAACCAACTGATTGCCTTTGAGCGGTATGTTTCTTGCTGAATATTGGCTTATTGTTAGATATTGTTTATTAGAACCATCTTCCATGTAAATTGAACTTTAGATTCTCATTTCATGTGCAATGCCCATCTTTTGAGTATAAGATGCAAAACTCTCCGCTTAAGTGCGTCTCGTATGAAATTGCCTGTTATAATTTTACATAATTAAAGGTAAAAAATGTTCATGTTATAAATGACATAGTCTTTGTGAAAATTAAAAATAAATACTAACAGAACTTTGCAAATACTTTAATTCACCCCAATTGTTGTATTTCAACCTAATCATATTTTATGATCGTAAATTTACACGAAACACTGTATTTACGAAATTAATGACCTCTTGGAAAACAAATTCAGCAATATATAATGTTATTTTAAAAACAAATTCAGCAATATATAAAGTTCTTTTAAAAAGGTTTACCAGCAAGATTTTTTATCCTACATTAGTTTTTGAGTTTTAAACTATAGTTTTAGCTCTTAATAAATAAATGTAGATATTTTGTATTTTTTTAAATAGTCGGATAAAATACTAAATTAGAGTTAAAGTAAAAAGGCTAATTAAGATAAAAATCCATAGCTTACTTTCTGCTTGATTCAACCGTTATACTTACAATATTTAAAAAATATATTACAATGAACAATATATCAATAAGATCCAGATGATCTAAAATTCAAATTCAGATATAAATTTTAAATTATTTAAGTAATAAATTTATCCATTATTGCTAAATTAAATTAATCAAATTTAACGTATATCTGGTTTTAAGTTAATTAACTTAAATAAACACCTTTAGTATGTTCTTTTAGTCTGAACTTAATGGTGAAAAAGGAATTCATAATTCGCTGACATTAAATAAAGCACTTAGCACAATTAAGAGTTAATAGTTATTTCTTAGTCTAAAACTAGACTCAGCTTAGAATATTGCATTGTCTGGATTTAATTTATAAATTTATTTAATGTTTAGTTAGTTATTAGCTGGGAGTTTTAATATTTTTCCGACCCATTTATTTCCTACTGTATTTTAGAAATCCTTATCAGAATACGACAGTAGGAGTGAGGGCTGCCTATAACAACATTAATTTCCTGTTGACATTGAATTCTTCATAAATAATAACCATTACATTTTTGTCGACTATGAATAATTACCTCTTCGAATCAGGAATTGTGAGTTTTATGATTTAAAGGTTACAGTTATTTAAAGGTTACAGTTACTTTAACCATCAACTTATGGAGTTACACTACGTGCATTTTACCATAAAAGGGTTTATCATGCAGTTAAAATCGTACATGATCAATGAATCTGAAAATATAATAATTCTTAAAGCTATTCAGTTAGGTGTTGGATTAAAATAACTAAGTCTAAGCCTAAAAAAGTTGGTTCTCTTCGTTAATTTTATGAGACTTCCAATTTAGCAATACTAACTACGTACAGAGCATTCTTCTATGTATAGAATTAGTTGATATCGTACTGAATTTCAACACTACTCGCAATTCATATATATATTTTCTTATGTATATATATTTATAGCTCAGTCTGTCTAATAATCATTAATAAATTAATTGCTATTCTTAGTCTAAAAATATTTGCCAATAATGTTTTCACTATTAAATCAAATCGTTATACATATTGTTTAAAATGGTATCTAAAGGAAATCTGCATGTTTGTAGTGTTCATCATTTAAGTATAGTTTGAGTGTAGTGTATTTTTTATATATTTCGATATATTTTACTATTTAATTACGTTTCTATTTAATTATAAATTCCAAAACTTAAATGTCTTTTCTTTTTAAGACACAAACTAAATTCTGTATTTTATTTTAAGGTTTTGGTCTAAATTATAAAACTGTGAAAATAATTTATTTCAACAATAACTAATTTGTTTGCAGTGCATTCGCTTCCATATTTCCTTACGTCATGAAAACAAGAATTTAATAATAATGAAGTTTTGTTCAATAATTATATAGTTTATTTTACAACTTTTTGTATTTGTTCAGTTGTATTACTTACAGTCAATCAAAAGGCATATTTAAAACTTAAAAGTTTTGCATATGGCAATAGAAATTCATTGATTTATGACGGGTAAAGAAAGTGTACGTGGAATATACAATATAGTACGCTACAAAAAATAAATACAAAACAACGTAAAACAATTAACTCAATCTCAGTAACACTGGGAATGTGTAAATATCTACTTTGTTTAAATAAATAACTAACCAAATACAATCGTCGTTGGCAACGCATAAACATTACAACTTTAAAGAATTAGGATCAACTTAGGAACAAGGTGTAAATACCTAAAATATTACCATAATTTTAAAGAATGTTTACATATCTGGAAATCATTACGAAAGTTTTTATTGCTGATACGTTTTCTTCACGATAACACCTCCAAGTCTGGCACGAAAACTAATTCATTTATTCACACGCATTCAAAATTTGAGTTAAAAAATATATATTTGACCATACTACCCATAGAATTAATTGTATTCTTTTAAATGCAATGCTATAACTGAGATACCTCGTAATCACTTATCGGTTTGAGGCAATTTCGCAATTTTATAAAATGTTGTTTATGAAATTATTGGGGACAATTTCCATCAATGAAAGAGAAAAAACAACACCATTCAGTAATGTCGAATGTTCGCAATAACTTTTTAAATACCGTAAACTCACTATCACCACCTATTAATTTTAAAAAATAATTGTTTTACGTATTTAAATTTTATTAGAACCAGGACCAATATTTCTTTATTCATAATGGAGCAATACTTTATACATGTATAGTTTACAGATAATTTATAACCCATCTGCTCAAAAAGCTTCAAACCCTGAGTTTGAATTTCTAAATTATTATTCGTAAATTTTGTAATTATAATCTTAAAGACTATAATATACGGTTATTTATTGTAGACACGTCTGCAAACGCAAATAAAATATTCAACAAGCGTATCCTTTCTGTCTGCCACGAACCCCTAAACACTAAAGCCTAGTTAATCAGATTTATATTCGAGTCGGTGGTGCGTGAATCGCCACCCACGAATATCATCCTTAACGGTTTGGCGCACCGACAACGCCTTCTCTTCAACAAATTTAGTCATAATATATTGCTTGAGACTAAAGAATATTGCTTTATGTAAATCCGTGTAATTCCAATCAATCAATATGTCAAAATTAACAAATTATTTACATAAAACTAATTTCTTAAAAGGTAAACATTTGTTGCAACAATTTCAATTTATAGATATTTATTATTAGTATGTACCCTTTAAATATAGATTTTCCAAAATGTGTAAAATATAATTTTGGCAACAAATATACAGTAATGCTTTTGCAATGTAGTTACCCAAAAAAAAATTGTTTATTTGCTGTTTAACTATAATCTGTTATTTTTATTTTATTAGCACATTATATAGTTTTAATTGTAACATTAATATTCCTTTTGGCAACCAAATTTGACATTAGTAACGCTTGATTAAGTATTTACGTTGAAACACGTATTAGCACACTAACATCCGTTGGCAAAAAATACCCGTTGTTAAGTCTTAGTTCGGTCTTAGTCATATTGATACAGACTTTCGCAACGGCCAACTATTCATAGAGAACTTTATTTATATCGGTTTTTACGTTTTTATAAAAATAGTTACATTTAGTTAAATGTTTTCCATATCAGTAGAATTCAACGAATAAAGAGGGTGCATCTCCTATTGAACAAATAAGGTAAATTTACTTTAGTTAAGTTACAGTTAATCTGGCCTTACTAGTCGTTACCTTTGCCCAAAAATTCCAAACATGTCATGGTCCTTCGAGCCGGACTGATGAGTCGTACGTTTACATGAATAAAACGTAAGACCAAAGCCATTATGCGTAGGAGTTTTAGACCAGAATGAGTGTTTTGTTAACAATGACCACGCTTACATAGATAAAAAGGTAAATACCGGTAAAGGATTAAATTCTAATTCAAAGTTATGGGAATATACTCTGTTGCAGGACAATCGCAAGGTGGAGGTAGAAGACAGGGTGGATCGTTCCACCACAATTTATGGAATATTCATCAAATTAGAGGTATACCATGTCATCCGCTGGGTTTTCGATGGATCAAATGTGGTTCCGACATTCCGACGATGTGAGTTTTTTTTAATTTGGGTTACTTGATTTGCGCCTTATGTTGTTGGTTGATAAATAGGAGTGTGGATCCATGTTAAAGCAACAGAGAATAACTCCTCACTATGTTTCCGCTGATGCGTTGAACGGACATGTTAAATGCGATTGTCAGTTTAATTTGTGTTCTATTACAGATATTTTTTATGTTTTACACTCTTCTATAGCATATGGCATTTAGTTGTTTTAAGGTGACAAAGAATACCATCACCTCTTTTCCGAAGTCTAAATAAATAAATTATAAAATTACTGTAAGCAAAGGCGTGTGGCGAAGTACAGAGGCCGGTAGTGGGTGGTGTAGTCATATTGCGTCGCCCGGCCAGCAGGCGTTCTCGAGACCGCGATTGAGTTTGTTACAATGGCTATACAAGTTTTTCTTTCGATAAACAACTTAGAATATTAAAATGTAAAAGTATATTTCTTACTCTCATTGAATCTTCTATCTTCTTGTTATTATTCATCTAATCAACGATTCGTAATTTGTATTTATTTCTAAGGTTATTTTTCTAAACATAACGCCTCTGCCATTTCTGACTCATATTCGATGCTTGATATGTAAAATGGTGGCCTTGATCCGTAGTTTTCCAAAATGGTTTCCAATCGTCACACCTCAGTTCTAAAATGCATACGATTTTCTCAAATATCGTTTTCGTCCAATCCCTGTTATTCCTGTTGGAGAACAGCGTTAATTCAATTGCATTCTAAATCAGCAGTATATGCAATCTAACACAGTTTAACAGCATTAATATATGTCATAAATATAAATTACAAACTACTTGAATTGCAACACTAACTCGTGTATTAAATTAAAGATGGAAAAACTTTTCCCGATTTATAGCAACAGGTTACTGCCATGGTAAACCATTAGTGGATACTATACAATCACTAACATTAAGCTGTACATTATTCATCAGTTATTATAGGTACATTCGTATCTGCATACAACAACAAATTAAATTAACCATTTACAAATCATGAAGTCAGCCTTTAGTTGATGTTTCATTTTCCACTTGAAAATCGTTTTATTCGTGATAAATAATAAACTGTACTATGAAATTACGTTTCGTTATTATATTTTACAGAAACATGTTTCAGGTGATCATCAAACAACCATTACTGAGGTGGCAAAGGCCACTGGGATTCCAACACCTTGTCATTAGGAAAATGAGACATTTGCCCTTCAGCCCGTGTGTTATATTACAACAGTACATGAAATATTTTTGCTTTATAAAAATGTCTTTGACAGTCGTGTGTATCAGTTTATAGCGTCTAATTTTCGCAGGTTCACTAATGGCTTTCTCTCCCCCCTCCCACCACACCAACGTGGTTTCTTAAATTCGCCTTGGGAAGTAAACCTTTAAAAGAAATTATTTTCATTTCACGCACTAAATTTTTGTTTGTTTTAAGGATGGACATACGTATTATTGCAATACCTAGTTTTCTAATCAGACTTATTTATTACCCTGGAAATAAAATATTATGATATTAAAATAATATCTTACAATAATTGCTCTCCATGTTAATAAGTGATAGTGGAATCAGTTGGAATGAGCGAAGTGAAGTGGATTTAATCTGTAAATAATAGCAAACTATCAAAACTAATATTCCATTGCAGAATCAAACATAACGAAAATAATAGCAGCCCTGATCTGGTTCAAATCCTGAAATCCTGTAACGGCTCGCTCGGTGCTTAGTGAAGACAACGTGCGCACAGGCCTAAAGCTCACGGAATAAGTGAAATCTGGTAAAATTTGTCACCGATTTCTTCAAAAATTATAAACTATTCTCTGTGGTGTACCACAGAAAACTGTTGGTTTACCAAGGCTATTAAAGAAACTAAATTGTATCTCCATACCATCCTAACAAACCACGTTTCCGTTGTATGCCAATCCAGCCAAATGGCGAAACATCTTAATGTGGTGATTCGTTGCCGTAGTGGTCAAGGATACTTATAATAAACCATGACAGCGGCCCTGTAGTGGGATCGATTCCAAGTCCCAAATCAAATAAAATCATTTATTGTCATCACACTATATATAGCATTAACAATAGGTCAGGTCATAAATACTCATACTTTTAATATTTGCATAGTAATACACTAAGAAGATAATACTGTAGCATACTAAATAAAACAGTTCACAAAATCTATTCAGTAAAATCAAAAATATACTTCTAACATAGCTTGTCACTGAGATAGTTTTTTACACTATAATATTCTCTTTCCAAGATGAGCACTTAATCTTGCTAAGGTAAATCGGAAGGGAGTTAAATAATGTAATTGAAGAAAAATATGTTTGCGATTCATAAGTTAAGGTTCTATGAAATTGAATGGAGAGCAAAGAATTTTCTCAAAGACTATACTGTGTGGGGTTTCTGTCAGCATTTAATGTGAAGTTTCCCAGCATGCAACTTTTATCAAAACACTCCACCTTGTATTATTAATGTTTACCTCTTGCTTTGCTTATAAGATCCACACACAGGCGTGAAGTAAGTTATGTATGCGGATAATGTAAGGTTAAAATAGGCCACGATTTATTTAAAAATGTGTAAAAATAATAACAATACAATAAATAAAATCATAGAACTATTACGAATGTTGGTCTCATATGGATTTATTTGGATAGGGGTAGGTTTTTGATAGATTATAAGCCTGGACGGCCCTAGGGTGGCACAGCACGGACGGACAGCAGTTACGGAAATTTTTAAAAGTAAATTAAATTGAATGTAATGTGAGAGCACCCACTATGACGGGACGGCCGGCAACAGAGGTCCGGCACCTTCTGCCCTTTTTTTAAAAGTCCGGGAGATCGAACTTCAGGACATTTCCGAGCTGCCGTACCGGCCGTACCGATGGTCCGCGCACCGACTGGGCGGGCAGCACTGGACGTTCGCCGCTCTCCACTGATCGCAGTGCAATTGTCAGTAAGTCTAAGTTGCAGATGGATGTGTCTAAGTTGATTCTCCTTGTGGATAAATACTCGGAACTATACTTCATGCGACATTCGGAGGATTTTAAAACGTCAGGCGTTAAAATATATGGGAAGAGCTTGTGCTACTATGAACATCTTTGCTTTCTCCTTCCAGTCTTCTCCAAAATTAAAGTAACTATCACTACTTAATCATCTGTATCTATAATGTGTACTCTCAGAGTATATCTCGCAGACTGTCCTTAAATTGCGGATGTGCGGTTGTCCCGTCCGTCCGTGGCTATTGTGCGCACCCCCCACCCCACCCTTACACTTAAAAATGCCGTCTCCGTGCCGTACCGTCCGTCCTTGCCTTGTCGCCTTAGTGCGCCCTAGGCTTTTAGTTGATTTACGAAGACCTATAACCGTGTATTTTGAAGAAGTGAACATTTAAATATAGATGGGTTATGGGCTACCGGGAAGCGGCATTAGTCTACGGGTTCAAATCGTATGAAAATAAATTACAGAAATGAATTACTTATGTTTAAACATATTTCAGTTACCCAATTGTATTACTATCTATTTAATTGGTTATAAATGCGATACATAATACGGTAGAGTGTCAATATTGTAATACTTACAACAAATCGATATCGGTAATTAATTTTAGAGTAAATGTGGTAGAATCTCTATCCTACGCTAACTCTCATAAAGGGGTTTGACAAATATATTTAAGTTTCATCTACTGATTAAAATTAATAACATCCATTCAAATTTTTCATTTTTACGTAGTACGTTTATAAAATTCTGTTGGTAATGCTATTATTTACGTTATTTCTAGATAAATAACTTATATATTACTTATTTCGTTAAATTATCATTGTAAACCTACTCCATTAATGATAAATATAACACAGTCAATATTATAAAAACTACAAGAAAATTATTTATTTACGAAATAAAGCACTGGAATTTGAGAAATTTGTATACTCTTTTACCATATCTAAATCTGTGGTTTGAATCATAATAGTCTTAAAAGTGTAATATAAGTGAGATATTTAATAGTACATATTCACTAAACTGGCTTGTGGCCTCATTATCTCGGAAAGGCAACAGGGTTCAGCTGAATATATGATGAATAATTAAACAGTGGAGCACTTTGTGGAATACCTAATAGATTATTCCTGAAGGATTGATAATACAACTTTAATTTGTTATATTTCAGACCCTGATTAGCGTAAATCGGTTATAAATAACCGAAAACTTGTTATCAAAATTGCACATGACAACACAAAACAAGTGTTACTTGATATAATAAATCCTTATTTACATAAAGGGTAAAAATATGTCACCCCATTATTGAACTAAACAATAATAAAGGAAGGTAAGTAACTGCAATTTAAACCTTTCTTATACAGTTAGTTTGAATAAAGATTAAGAGAAAATTAGAGAATGCACACTTAGCTGTAGGATTTTAAGCATAAAATCTTCTCTCTAGTGCCCATAAGTTTATAGATTATTTACATTTTGGTTTTTGGTTGTCAAAAAGGTATGATTCCTTTTGATTGTGTAACAAAGTTATTTTTCCGTTGGTACTGCTTTGTGTCATTAGTTAGCTTATTAATTTTGACTGTTCAGGTATACATGCTGTGACTGGATGCAATTAGTCAAATAAATGAGTTTTGGTTTTCTTATACATAATACATCAAATCAAAATAAGATTATCAGATTTTAAGCAATGCATAGTTAACATAATATTGGTATTAATGCAGATTTTTCTATTTTTTTATATTGTTAACAAAAACATGTATAGAATTGTAAATTTAAAAAACTTGGCTAGAGTAAATATGTAAGTTATTATAAATTTATTTAATTTGTTCAAGAAAGTTTGAAAACTGTTATGATTGGATCGATCCAACTGGGAAGCTTTTATCGTGATCACTCATTTGATCGACCATCATAATATATAGGGTTGTAAATGTAATGAGGTAAATTTGTAAAACGACATGCATATTCTACTCTGGCAATCTTTTAAAGTTAGTTTTTATCAAAACCAATTGTGGTTTTGCAGTTAATGTAAACAATAAGTCATAGAAAAATAACATAATGTATTTTTATATAATAATAAATGTTATTCATTAGAATAACACTTTCTAAAAAATCGGGACTACCCCTTTTAGACAAAGTACAACAATTCAATATAATACAATAGTATTACTAATACTAAAAATTGTTTGGGCTTTTGAGGTCAAATAAATGATTCCTTAAAATGTAGACCGAGTTTTTTAGTGTACTGGTAATAGTAGCACTGTCTTGGATATTTGATTTTGTAAACTTAAATGTTGTAAACACGTCAGCTGAAAATTTAGGTGTGGTTCCTCTTGTGCCATTTAGTAATCCAATTATTTTAATGTGTATAAGTTAGTAGAGAGAAACTAGGAAAGAGACATACTATTCGGCGCTTTTTTCCCATGTTATTCTTATGGGGATCAGTTTTTGCACCGACGCCCGATCCTACCCTACACAAATTTCCTTGTTAGCCTATACTAATGTCCAACCCTTGCCTATATTAAATATATTTTCCCAATCCCCATCCCTCCTCTATATTTTTAAAAATTAATTTTCAAATTCAGGCTAAAAAACTATCTTTAGTGTTTATGGTCCGATTTGTCTGCAATTTGGATATGTTATTGTCCTAGGCAAGTGTTTTAATAAATTCCACTTACATTTCCCAAATTCACTATAACGGTCAAATTAAAAAATATTTTTGAAAAATACTATAGTGCCAATTGCCAACATCTTTATTTACTGCCCGATTTATTTAAAATTTTGATACGTTATTGACCTAGGCAAGTGTTTTAATAAATTCCACTTACATATCCCAAATTCACTATTACGGTCAAATTAAAAAATATTTTTAAAAAATACTGCCAATTGCCAACTTCTTTATTTACTGCCCGATTTATTTAAAATTTTGATACGTTATTGACTTAGGCAAGTGTTTTAATAAATTCCACTTACATATCCCAAATTCACTATTACGGTCAAATTAAAAAATATTTTTGAAAAATACCGCCAATTGCCAACTTCTTTATTTACTGTCCGATTTGTTTAAAATTTGGATATGTGATTGTCCTAGGCAAGTGATTTAATAAATTCCACTTACATTTCCCAAATTCACTATTACGGTCAAATTAAAAAATATTTTTTGAAAAATACTACCAATTGCCAACTTCTTTATTTACTGTCCGATTTGATTGACTTTTGGATATGACCTTAAACTATTATATGTATAGTTACCATATATTAGTTAAAAATTTTATACTTTATATAGTTTATATATATAATCCATAAAAAATTAAATTTTGTGTTTATGGTCTGATTTGACTGATTTTTGGATATGTTACTATCCTAAGCTAATGCATTAATAAATCCCACATACATTTTCCAAATTCACTATTACGGTCAAATTAAAAAATATTTTGAAAAATATACTATCAATTGCCAACTTCTTTATTTACTGTCCGATTTGACTGATTTTTTGGATATGACCTTAAACTATTATGTGTATAATTATCATATCTAAGTTCCAAATTTTATACTTTGTATAGTTTATATATATAATCGATAAAAAATTAAATTTCGTGTTTATGGTCCGATTTGACTGATTTTTTGGATATGTTAAGCTAATGCATAAAAAAAATTCCCCCTACGTTTCCCAAATACTACAGTCAAATTAACAAAATATTTTGAAAAATATACTATCAATTGCCATCTTCTTTATTGTCCGATTTATTTTTGGATATGTTATAGCCCCCAACTATTATATCTAAAATTACCATATATTATTTCCACCTATAATACAGTCGTTATGTTGCTTTGACCAACCTAAAAACCAACTTTGGTATTTGTGGTCCGATTTGTCTGCAATATGTTACTGCCCATTGCATAAGTGCATTTCCAAATTCACTATTACGGTTGGATTAAAAAAAAATGCAAGCTTATTTACCATCCCGCTGTTATAATTGCCATATTTCCAATATTGTTGGGGCCCTCTCAACCACCTCTCACTGTAATATATATCCACAAAATGTTTATGGTCAGAACTGTCTAAATTTTGGATATTAAGCTAATGCATAAGTCCATTTATAATATTTTGCAAATTAGTCTGGATATGTTGTTGCGTATTTCCAATTCTTAAATTATAGCACAAAAAAAATAAATGTTTAAAACCCAAAACAACTACACACAAAACACTAACCTTTCTTTGTGCTTGTTTGGAGTAGTCTTTATTTTATCCAACTTAATTTTAATTTTGTAGTTAAAATCAAACTTCCCACATTCTAGCTCCCTTTCCAGCCAGTGGTTGGAGACATAAAGGTTACGAATATTTTCAAACTGTACAATATATCTTTTTCTACCCCTATGTTGGACTTGTTTAATAGCGCTTATTAATAATTCCGCACCATCTTCCAAATCCTCCAGTCTACTACATTCTTTAAATGTAATATTACCTTTAATATCTTGCATCTCTATGTCTTCTTGTCCAACATCCCACACATTGTTATGGAAACTTAGGTTTTCTATTTTTGGAAAGGAATTACCATAAAACGTTGCGGTACCGTTAGTGTTAAAGCTTGCAAGTGGCTCGTTGGTAGGTAGGTAAATAATGTCCAAATCACCTCTATATGGCAACACGCTATAACCTTCCCTATTCTTATTTATCTCTATAAACACAGTTTTACAGACACCTTTAACATAGTATACACCCCTCCGTCCATCCTTTTCTGCCAACACTCCCACAAACTTGTTGTTTACTACAAACGCATACACTATATAATGTCCATAATGCTCTAGATCCTCCCAACGTCGCAGGAAGTAATCTTTTAATTTATCCTCTCTTTCCCTTCTTTCTTGTTCTTTAGCCAACTGTGTTTTGTATTCCTCTGCAACAGTATTTTCCACATATTCCAATTTACGCTTATTACTGTCGATGTCTTCTAATTCCAATTTCCTCTTTTTGGAACAACTCTCTAAGAAAGGCTTGGAAAGTGGCTCTATTTCTTTAATAGTGTATGGGTACAGTTTATTGGTCCGGCTTCTTAAAACGTAGGGAGTAAGGTTAGAACTTTCCACTAAGCCTAATTCTTCTAAATTGATGTGTTTAGGTATAGTGGAGAAAGGTGTATTTGATTTTGTAAAACATGTGCCCCCAGATTTGATGTAACACTTATGCTTTACACTTATGGCATCAGGAAACTCCTCTATTACCTCCACGTAGTTAGTTGGTAAACAGTTAAAGCTAAATGCAGATAGAGCATACTTTATTAACTTTTCCCTTTGTGACCTATCTTTTGGCAGTTTTAGTTGTACTCCAGTTATATTTTTCGTATTACTATTACCCCAATATGCATATTGTAATAAATCGTTAAACACTAAACAACAAGTTTTTTGTAATTGATTGGCAACTTTCACCCACATCTTATGCAGAGGTACAGCATAGAATGGAGCATTTTGGAAGTACCTTTTGTTGTCTTCTATTAGACTTAAACAATCTCTTAAAGGTTCAAACCCTTTACCAAAACCTCTACAATAGTTATAGATTGTTGCCTCTAACCTTGTTATTCCATTCTCTCTAGCTAGTTTAGACGAGAACGTTTCTTTTAGTCTCGCATCTGGACAGTTTACAAAGTTTATTATATGGTTTCCTATACTTTTAACTACTCCAGGGCTTGTAATCTGGCATATAAATTTATTATATATTTTTACCCTGTTATTTACATTAAACCATGTTAAACAGTCTTTACTAACATGGAAATTATCTACAATAACATTATATCCATTCTTGTACGCCCCTTGGAAGCAAAAGTTAAAGTTTTCTGTAAGATATTGGCACATTTCCTCTTTATTAAATATTCCAGCCAAATCTAGTGTTATATCAAAATCCATAAGATAGTACATTTCTTCTTCCAGATCTTGCAGTATCTTTGGAAGATCTTCCAACAAATCCTTAATTTTAACATTTGCAAGCTCTATTTTATAGGGAATTGCTATAGGATCATCGTACTTTTGTTTAATTTGGTCAATATCTTTCTTTATTATTTGTAACACACCCTCGCTTTGGAACCCAGAGGACCTCTCCAAGGAGAATGGTAGTTTGGCCACAACACCATGTCGAGCTAAAGAGAACTTTTTAAATATTCCTCGTAAGTAGCTATTAAACGAGCCACATATTTCCTTCTTAACTTTAAATTTATTCCGAACGTCCCCATCACAATCCGTAACATTGGTTATCTTAACTAACATTATGTTATCACAAAACGCATCCGTTATAGATGTTAAGTTATTTAATTTTGGTTCGCCCTAGCAATATTTTATATTACCTATGTCTGTAAGAAGGTTATTATTACGGAGATTTTCTAATAAAAACCATATACCGAATCTTTCGTTAGTAGGTTTAATACAATTTCCCAATAAATGGCTAACAGAGTACATTTCTTTTATACAAAAAAAGTAGTGGAAACATGTAAACAGGACAGATATAATTACACTATAGGCATATATGTGTTGTAAATATATGGATATTGTATATAAACATAGGCGAGCGGTAAGTGTAACATGTAAGTGGACACCTAGACCCATGTGCAAATATGGAATACCCACTATTAATATAATTCCAAATTCGACTAAATAAGTTTATAGTCTCAATATAATTAACATATTAACTAACGGTGCCATCCAGCATTAGTACCCAAATTGTCCAAATTCTATAATTTACTGTCTATTCTTAGTCCTTGTATAATATTAGGTTTTGTACTATTAAACCCTACATTCTTATCCTGTGCAGTAGAGTAATTTATGCATGTTATTTAATACAGATACGCACTTCTACAAGACCTGTACATCTGTTGTATAAGCAGCAGAATAGACGTCTCACCCATTGTGTTGTTGTAAAGTAAAACATAAATGTAAATTGTGCTGGATACAACCGGCCAGATATTAGACAGGAAATGTGTTGGAAGTGTATTGCCAAATAGTAAGACAAACACCACATAGTGCAGCATGTAAGCAATCCATTACTATTTAGACAAATGTCAGTATTGGTACAACATCCGATATATTAGCCAAACCCACAATCAAACTTGGAAAACAAACAGTAAATAATAAATATTATAGTAACAGAAATAGTAAGAGGATAAGGACATAGTAATATTTAAAGTTTATAAAATAACACAAATGCAGAGACACAATAAATAACACACTCCAACACATTTGGACACAGGCACAGATACTGGTTTACAGCCGTTTTACACAACTTTACAGGTTCTGTCAACTGACACAAAAAAATAGTTTGTAAATTGTGTAAGAAATATATGTAATATAAACAAATTTAACACAATCATAACATTTTGAGGATACAATGTTTGGACTGGGTTTGGCTAATATATCGGATGTTGTACCAATACTGGCATTTGTCTAAATAGTAATGGATTGCTTACATGCTGCACTATTTGGTGTTTGTCTTACTATTTGGCAATACACTTCCAACACATTTCCTGTCTAATATCTGGCCGGTTGTATCCAGCACAATTTACATTTATGTTTTACTTTACAACAACACAATGGGTGAGACGTCTATTCTGCTGCTTATACAACAGATGTACAGGTCTTGTAGAATGTGCGTATCTGTATTAAATAACATGCATAAATTACTCTACTGCACAGGATAAGAATGTAGGGTTTAATAGAACAAAACCTAATATTATACAAGGACTAAGAATAGACAGTAAATTATAGAATTTGGACAATTTGGGTACTAATGCGGGATGGCACCGTTAGTTAATATGTTAATTATATTGAGACTATAAACTTATTTAGTCGAATTTGGAATTATATTAATAGTGGGTATTCCATATTTGCACATGGGTCTAGGTGTCCACTTACATGTTACACTTACCGCTCGCCTATGTTTATATACAATATCCATATATTTACAACACATATATGCCTATAGTGTAATTATATCTGTCCTGTTTACATGTTTCCACTACTTTTTTTGTATAAAAGAAATGTACTCTGTTAGCCATTTATTGGGAAATTGTATTAAACCTACTAACGAAAGATTCGGTATATGGTTTTTATTAGAAAATCTCCGTAATAATAACCTTCTTACAGACATAGGTAATATAAACTATTGCGAGGGCGAACCAAAATTAAATAACTTAACATCTATAACGGATGCGTTTTGTGATAACATAATGTTAGTTAAGATAACCAATGTTACGGATTGTGATGGGGACGTTCGGAATAAATTTAAAGTTAAGAAGGAAATATGTGGCTCGTTTAATAGCTACTTACGAGGAATATTTTAAAAGTTCTCTTTAGCTCGACATTGTGTTGTGGCCAAACTACCATTCTCCTTGGAGAGGTCCTCTGGGGTCCAAAGCGAGGGTGTGTTACAAATAATAAAGAAATATATTGACCAAATTAAACAAAAGTACGATGATCCTATAGCAATTCCCTATAAAATAGAGCTTGCAAATGTTAAAATTAAGGATTTGTTGGAAGATCATCCAAAGATACTGCAAGATCTGGAAAAAGAAATGTACTATCTTATGGATTTCGATATAACACTAGATTTGGCTGGAATATTTAATAAAGAGGAAATATGCCAATATCTTACAGAAAACTTTAACTTTTGCTACCAAGGGGCGTACAAGAATGGATATAATGTTATTGTAGATAATTTCCATGTTAGTAAAGACTGTTTAACATGGTTTAATGTAAATAGCAGGGTAAAAATATATAATAAATTTATATGCCAGATTACAAGCCCTGGAGTAGTTAAAAGTATAGGAAACCATATAATAAACTTTGTAATTTGTCCAGATGCGAGACTAAAAGAAACGTTCTCGTCTAAACTAGCTAGAGAGAATGGAATAACAAGGTTAGAGGCAACAATCTATAACTATTGTAGAGGTTTTGGTAAAGGGTTTGAACCTTTAAGAGATTGTTTAAGTCTAATAGAAGACAACAAAAGGTACTTCCAAAATGCTCCATTCTATGCTGTACCTCTGCATAAGATGTGGGTGAAAGTTGCCAATCAATTACAAAACACTTGTTGTTTAGTGTTTAACGATTTATTACAATATGCATATTGGGGTAATAGTAATACGAAAAAGATAACTGGAGTACAACTAAAACTGCCAAAAGATAGGTCACAAAGGGAAAAGTTAATAAAGTATGCTCTATCTGCATTTAGCTTTAACCGTTTACCAACTAACTACGTAGAGGTAATAGAGGAGTTTCCTGATGCCATAAGTGTAAAGCATAAGTGTTACATCAAATCTGGGGGCACATGTTTTACAAAATCAAATACACCTTTCTCCACTATACCTAAACACATCAATTTAGAAGAATTAGGCTTAGTGGAAAGTCCTAACCTTACTCCCTACGTTTTAAGAAGCCGGACCGATAAACTGTACGCATACACTATTAAAGAAATAGAGCCAATTTCCAAGCCTTTCTTAGAGAGTTGTTCCAAAAAGAGGAAATTGGAATTAGAAGACATCGACAGTAATAAGCGTAAATTGGAATATGTGGAAAATACTGTTGCAGAGGAATACAAAACACAGTTGGCTAAAGAACAAGAAAGAAGGGAAAGAGAGGATAAATTAGAAGATTACTTCCTGCGACGTTGGGAGGATCTAGAGCATTATGGACATTATATAGTGTATGCGTTTGTAGTAAACAACAAGTTTGTGGGAATGTTGGCAGAAAAGGATGGACGGAGGGGTGTATACTATGTTAAAGGTGTCTGTAAAACTGTGTTTATAGAGATAAATAAGAATAGGGAAGGTTATAGCGTGTTGCCATATAGAGGTGATTTGGACATTATTTACCTACCTACCAACGAGCCACTTGCAAGCTTTAACACTAACGGTACCGCAACGTTTTATGGTAATTCCTTTCCAAAAATAGAAAACCTAAGTTTCCATAACAATGTGTGGGATGTTGGACAAGAAGACATAGAGATGCAAGTTATTAAAGGTAATATTAAATTTAAAGAATGTAGTAGACTGGAGGATTTGGAAGATGGTGCGGAATTATTAATAAGCGCTATTAAACAAGTCCAACATAGGGGTAGAAAAAGATATATTGTACAGTTTGAAAATATTCGTAACCTTTATGTCTCCAACCACTGGCTGGAAAGGGAGCTAGAATGTGGGAAGTTTGATTTTAACTACAAAATTAAAATTAAGTTGGATAAAATAAAGACTACTCCAAACAAGCACAAAGAAAGGTTAGTGTTTTGTGTGTAGTTGTTTTGGGTTTTAAAAATTTTTTTTTGTGCTATAATTTAAGAATTGGAAATACGCAACAACATATCCAGACTAATTTGCAAAATATTAGAAATGGACTTATGCATTAGCTTAATATCCAAAATTTAGACAGTTCTGACCATAAACATTTTGTGGATATATATAACAGTGAGAGGTAGTTGAGAGGGCCCCAACAATATTGGAAATATGGCAATTATAACAGCGGGATGGTAAATAAGCTTGCATTTTTTTTTTAATCCAGCCGTAATAGTGAATTTGGAAATGCACTTATGCAATGGGCAGTAACATATTGCAGACAAATCGGACCACAAATACCAAAGTTGGTTTTTAGGTTGGTCAAAGCAACATAACGACTGTATTATAGGTGGAAATAATATATGGTAATTTTAGATATAATAGTTGGGGGCTATAACATATCCAAAAATAAATCGGACAATAAAGAAGATGGCAATTGATAGTATATTTTTCAAAATATTTTCTTAATTTGACTGTAGTATTTGGGAAACGTAGGGGGAATTTTTTTTATGCATTAGCTTAACATATCCAAAAAATCAGTCAAATCGGACCATAAACACGAAATTTAATTTTTTATGGATTATATATATAAACTATACAAAGTATAAAATTTGGAACTTAGATATGATAATTATACAAATAATAGTTTAAGGTCATATCCAAAAATCAGTCAAATCGGACAGTAAATAAAGAAGTTGGCAATTGATAGTATATTTTTCAAAATATTTTTTAATTTGACCGTAATAGTGAATTTGGAAAATGTATGTGGGATTTATTAATGCATTAGCTTAGGATAGTAACATATCCAAAAATCAGTCAAATCAGACCATAAACACAAAATTTAATTTTGTATGGATTATATATATAAACTATATAAAGTATACAATTTTTAACTTAGATATGGTAATTATACATATAATAGTTTAAGGTCATATCCAAAAATCAATCAAATCGGACAGTAAATAAAGAAGTTGGCAATTGGTAGTATTTTTCAAAAAATATTTTTTAATTTGACCGTAATAGTGAATTTGGGAAATGTAAGTGGAATTTATTAAAACACTTGCCTAGGACAATAACATATCAAAATTTTAAACAAATTGGACAGTAAATAAAGAAGTTGGCAATTGGCAGTATTTTTCAAAAATATTTTTTAATTTGACCGTAATAGTGAATTTGGGAAATGTAAGTGGAATTTATTAAATCACTTGCCTAGGACAATCACATATCCAAATTTTAAACAAATCGGACAGTAAATAAAGAAGTTGGCAATTGGCGGTATTTTTCAAAAATATTTTTTAATTTGACCGTAATAGTGAATTTGGGATATGTAAGTGGAATTTATTAAAACACTTGCCTAGGTCAATAACGTATCAAAATTTTAAATAAATCGGGCAGTAAATAAAGAAGTTGGCAATTGGCAGTATTTTTCAAAAATATTTTTTAATTTGACCGTAATAGTGAATTTGGGATATGTAAGTGGAATTTATTAAAACACTTGCCTAGGTCAATAACGTATCCAAATTTTAAATAAATCGGGCAGTAAATAAAGAAGTTGGCAATTGGCACTATAGTATTTTTCAAAAATATTTTTTAATTTGACCGTTATAGTGAATTTGGGAAATGTAAGTGGAATTTATTAAAACACTTGCTTAGGACAATAACATATCCAAATTGCAGACAAATCGGACCATAAACACTAAAGATAGTTTTTTAGCCTGAATTTGAAAATTAATTTTTAAAAATATAGAGGAGGGATGGGGATTGGGAAAATATATTTAATATAGGCAAGGGTTGGACATTAGTATAGGCTAACAAGGAAATTTGTGTAGGGTAGGATCGGGCGTCGGTGCAAAAACTGATCCCCATAAGAATAACATGGGAAAAAAGCGCCGAATAGTATGTATCTTTCCTAGTTTCTCTCTACTTAAGTTAAATCAAATAATCCAAGCAAGCACCATAGTTTTTCAAATAGTAAAAGCTATAATAATTACATTTGTAACTAGAGATAATTAGAGTTTACTACCCAAATGTAATTGTAGTACAGAATGTAATTGTATGAATTGTGAAGAGTCTCCACAACATGATGGAAGGATTTGGTAGATGTAACCTACTTTCACTACAAACACAAACTGGCATTCTCGTTTTTTGGATTGATTTGTTAGTCCTAATCATTTGACCAATTAGATTTGGCCTAATAAATGTATTTTATTACCATTGATATCAATATTATATTTTAACGTTAAGGAATGTTATTACATATTAATTACTCTATGAAACTCATTCCACAATTTTATAACATAACTTAATAAAAAGAGAGGCTATACAAAAAGAGAGGTTATTTTAGTTTTGTTGCATCTATTTATATCCTACTAATATTATAAATGTATAAATGTTTAGCTCCATCATGCATAAACTACTGGACCGATTAATCTAATTTTTGAATTTACATAGCTTACATATCACATTAACATATAGACTTGATAATGTCTACATCCAACCTTAAGGTTCCACTCCATTTTCCCTGTATGTTTCAATACAAATCTTATGGGAGGAAATAATTTATAAGATTACTAGCTGTTGTTGTTTGTCAGTTAGAGCAAAGAAAGTCATATGGTAAAACTGAACAAAGGTTTGATGGTGCTGGTCAGTTTAATATGTTTAAGGGGATTTAATCCGTCGCGAGCGAAGCCACGGGTAGCAGCTAGTTTAATATAATCACCAACATGTAATATAATTATACTTTCCTGGAACGTTATTCAGAGAAGGATTAAGGAAATACCATAATATTAAAATAAACAAAATTGTAGATGTCAGAGGGTTTATTGTGCAATATTCTTAAAAATACAATATATGTATAGATGAACCTAATACTTATGTAATTAGGTATGTTAAGTAAGTAAGGCAAGTTCGATCAACGTAATTAGCTAACAACAGACTCCACAATCGTAACCGAAGTACACCAAACCTCTAGCTCAGTATCAAACTAGGCTAATTAGCTGGCAATCAGTACAAAGTTCGATAAGCTTGAGAGAGAAAGCAAACTGGTAGATTGTTCACAAACAATACGGTCTTACCTACGAATGGGTAAAGTTAAAATCAATGTTTATATAATATTGTTCATGCACTTTTTATTTTTAAAACTTCATTTGTTAAAATTTATGAAAGACTATTGTTAGGTAGACCTTAGGCTCGTTAGTTTACGCATATACGATTTTATGTATAAATAAATCAGATATATCATCGATGCTAGTTAATAGGGATTGGTGTGATTAAGTAATGCAATTTTAAATACAAATTTACCGAAATAAAACATGTTTTAATGAGTATTTTTTTATGAAACACAAGTATTGTCAATAGAGTACAGACCAATCAAAAAATATTATAATACATTTTTTCAGGTTTTTTCTATTGCCAAATATATTAATAAATCAAAAAAACTGATTTTAAAGTAGAAGTTATATGTATGAGAGAGCAAAAGAGTAATATTAATATTTCCATTAAGTGGTCATTTTCATTTAGATGTAACAAAACACAAAGTCATTTGTAATCATTAAAACAACCGTTCCTCTTACTAAAACTATTTATAAAGTTATAGAGAAGACTGAAGGAAGTTTTATATTGTGATGTATTTTGAAAGCTATGATCAAATAAACAATTACAAAATGAAATTTTAAAAATCCTGCTTGCAAACCAAAAGATAAGTAGTTCGCTTTAGGAACTACTAGGCTTAGAAATGAGGGAAGTGCTGTTTGCGGGAGCTTTAGGAACTACTAGGCTTAGAAATGAGGGAAGCGGTGTTTGCGGGAGCTTTAGGAACTACTAGGCTTAGAAATGAGGGAAGCGCTGTTTGCGGGAGCTTTAGGAACTACTAGGCTTAGAAATGAGGGAAGCGCTGTTTGCGGGAGCTTTAGGAACTACTAGGCTTAGAAATGAGGGGAGCGCTGTTTGCGGGAGCTTTAGGAACTACTAGGCTTAGAAATGAGGGAAGCGCTGTTTGCGGGAGCTTTAGGAACTACTAGGCTTAGAAATGAGGGAAGCGGTGTTTGCGGGAGCTTTAGGAACTACTAGGCTTAGAAATGAGGGAAGCGCTGTTTGCGGGAGCTTTAGGAACTACTAGGCTTAGAAATGAGGGAAGCGGTGTTTGCGGGAGCTTTAAGAACTACTAGGCTTAGAAATGAGGGAAGCGCTGTTTGCGGGAGCTTTAGGAACTACTAGGCTTAGAAATAAGGGAAGCGCTGTTTGCGGGAGCTTTAGGAACTACTAGGCTTAGAAATGAGGGAAGCGCTGTTTGCGGGAGCTGGAGAATTGGGGAACATGAGAATGCCGCAAATGTAGTAAAACGGCCGAAGTAGGGTTTGAATGTGTTAGAACCATATTAAACTAGGACGATTTGATTTTAAGGTGTAGTGTGAAATAAAACCTTAGTTGGTGTTCAAACTTTAAGGTAGGAATTTAAAAATAATTCAAAAAAATTTAAAAAAATTAAATAAAAACATTTATTTAACCTGGAGATTATTTAATCAACAAGTCTTTGCGTTGAAAACTAACCAATTCAAAACAATACTACATAATTGGATGTTTTAGCTGAGGTTGGTTTTATACAAGAACCATTAAAAATACATCAGGCATTTTTTTCCATAGTTTGAGTGAAGCGATGATACATTGAACGTTTGTGGTAGCATGATAAATGGAGCTTGACTTGATCTTATATTTATTACTTGGTAACAGATGCTTCCCTTCGACGACGCTCATGTTCTTTTTCATTGAAGTAGAATACGCCATTAATCATCCTTGTTAATAAAAACAACCAAATTCTCATTCATTTACTCGAAAGGATTACAATGAACAAAAATTATCTTTTAACAAAGAGTATTGGTTAAGTTATTGGCGGTAATACATTAACCCCGATTGAATGTGTTTGAAGGTATTCGATGTGATTTAAGTAATATTTTATAATAATTCATATAACTTATTATTAGTGAATTTCTATGGAAAAGCGAACTATTAGCATGACCCACATGGTGAAAGTTAAGCCCGGGACCACCGTTCCTAACGTGACCCCTTAAACATGTTTTGAGGGGTCGCTAACAACTTTATATATATATGTCGTGTATATATATATATATATAAATTTGTTAGCGACCCCTCAAAACATGTTTAGGGGGTCACGTTAGGAACCTCTAGGGTGGTCCCGGGCTTACGTTTCACCGTGTGTATCATACCAATAGTTCACTCTTCCATAGAAAATTCACTAGTAATAAGTTTTATATATATATATATATATGTGTGTGTGTGTGTGTGTGTGTGTGTGTGTGTGTGTGTTCGCACTCTAGCGGTCGTAATTTGTGCTTGATTGAAATTTGGTAGGAACCTTCCCTTCTGTAAACATTTCGACAAGTTTGTTGGGCAAAACAATCGGAAAACTCTAACCCTCATTTTACGGATTTTGATTTTTAAAATGTTGAGTTTTTGGGTCCTAAACAAGTCAGAAAAGCCCCGAATGTAGAATTGTTGCATATTAAATTACTGTACGTAAAGAGCCAAAAGTTATAAGCCTCATCGTTCTATCACAAATATTTACCGAGTTATTAAAAAAATGTTAATTAGTGTCTTAACACTGTACGTTGTCTTATGGGGATTTTATACTGGAAAAGGCTGTTTTTAATATCTTATACGCCTATACCAACTTGTTATGCTGGCTATACCTCCTCCTAACCTTATAGTGTACAACATTGCCATCTTAATAGTGAATTTAAATATAACCAGGAGCATCAGAACAGCCAAAAATAAAATTGTTAAGTTTCCAAAAAAATATCACCAATGTTGTTTTAATCCCTTTATTTGATTTTTAAAGATTTTAATGCGTAAATTCACTTCCTTCACGTCAGCGTGCTGCGTGCGAACTCGTTTTTATTGTTATTTCTTGAAACATTGTAACGCTACCCAGTTATTTGTCTTGTGTCCCGTATGAGACTGATCACATTATTGGATTTATCTAGTTGAAGCGTCGCGCCTTCGATGTTTGGGATACTATGTAAGCGGAGATTCCATGCGTTTGCCACCCTCGCCGTTTAGGCACTGTAAAAATTGCCGCCGCCCTAGGCTCAGCCGAACTATCCACGTTATCAACCTGTGGAGCGTCGCTTATCGGAGCGCCATCATTAGTGTTTGGACATGTCTGCATTCCACGGAACTTTCGAGAAGCTTGTGCGGCCTGCTTGAGTGGGTGATTGAGTGGACTTGATGTCAGGACCTCATTGAGGAAGCACCCTCAACTCACCAATCGTCGGTGGATTTTGGATTTTCGTACTTATGAAAACTTCTGAGGTAAGCAGGGAGAAATTTATTCAACGTAAAGTCTGATTTATAATGATAACTAATTTAAAGTGAAACAATAATTAATATTCTAAAAGTTTATAACTTGAATAAATATGTTAATCGGCCGTTAGTAAAAACCAGTCCTGGAAATTATTCTATAAGGTCAAAACTTAAATTAATGCAAGCTAATTAGTAAATGGTATTATTTATAATTTTATACCATGTTAAATGAACTATATTTTCTAATTTTAAGTAGCTGTATTTATTTTGAAAGTCATAAATTTGTATCTGTACATAATGTCTTTCCTGTCTGCAAAAATGTTTCATGTAGACATAAAATCCTATGTTGCAAAAATTTGGCTCAAAAAATAAAATATTTAGTTGTAGGACACATTAAATGGTTCAAAAAATTGCTTTGTATTTCATGTTTGGATGCAATGTATAACCTGAAAGGAAATATTTAAAACGTAATGAAATCATGTTTTCTACAAACTGATAACTAAATTTCGTGTCCTTTATGTAACGTTTGTTTTAATTGTGAAACACTGAATTGTATTTTTAACCATTAAATAAATAAGTAACCTTTAGATATTAATGCTTGAAAAATATATCTTTATATTGTTGTGTCCTAACAATAAAATATATTCGCTTAAAAGATGTCACTGAATAATCGCTAGGATTTACAAGTGTTTATGAATGTTTACAAAATGAATAACCATTATTAATTAATGATGTTGGGTCATTATAAATTTGTATTAGTGTTTTAAAATCTACATTTAAATGTCGTCTTTTACCAGTTTATTGTAGTTTACTGTGATTATTAAACTAAAATGTGAAATATGATAGGTCCATAAAATCAACTGATTTTTTCCAAATAATAATTTTGCTCAAAATAATCTGGTGATTTTGTAAGACTTGTAATTATAGTTGTTGCTATCGTTGGAAATACATTGTAGCATCTTTTTAATAAGATATTTTAGTAATTTGATAAATTCTGATGATGTTTATTACACTTTGAAAAATAACTGTACATTGTTTTGGCATCAAATTGTATAATGTGCTACTAATAATGCTAGAAAAAAAGGCAAATTAAAACTTAGGATTTACATGTTATTTTTTTATAAAAAAAAGTTGCTCTGAAGTTTTATATTTCATTTAGCTTCTATTTCAAAGGTAGTTTAACCAAATAAGACCACTTTTGAGAAAATAATGCATTGGTTGTACTCGTTGACTTTGAAGTTAAATAAATTAAATGATTTTTAATGAGTCAATTATAATACAGTGGAATAGTGTCGATCTGTACACAACATCTTATAAACACAATTTAATAATGTATTTTTTTAAGTAATGTTTTATGCAAATAATAAATTCAGAATTTTCTCAATGTAATTAAATCTTTATTAGGGTTTGTATATGAATTATAAGACATTAGGCTAAACAATGATTTTGTACAAACAGGGTTTTTTGGACACCCCTTGCCTGGATTTGACTGGCGGACCTTGGATGCCAGACCGACCCCTGGGCCTGGAGGACCTTTGTTGCTGCCGATATTAACCGACTACCGATCTTCCGACTACCGCCCGTATCTCTCGCGCGGTCGACTTGCGGTCGCCACCAACTCGCTCGGTTCCGCCCGGATATCTTTTGTCGAGCGTGTTTTGTGTTTTGGGCCCGTATTGGTGAGTGACAATTATTTACCCATTCTCACGTGACTGTTTTGGAATTCCTGGGACTGTCATCTCAACGCAGCGCACATCAGGAGTGACCTACTTGAGCTCTTGTGATCACATTCTATTGTATCTTTAGTTAAATATTATTTTCTGTCATTATGTTTCTGTTTAGGTGTTCCGATGGCCACCATCAATGAATTGATTTGTAGATATTATGTTTGTGTAATCTGTAGAAATAAGTTTTGAGTGTCAACATATTCCTAGGGTATAATTTTTCTCAAATATTTCTTGTTCTAATTGAAAAATATTTAAACAAATAATTATTTTGTGCTACTTAATTCTGAGATTTAATCCTACAAAAGCTTGAATTTTTGTTATTGAGTATATAGTGGTAACTATTGTTGCTCTTGTTCAGATTCAACTAATTGCCCTGACCAAAAATGTTATTTCCACTTCATTCACTTCTACTTTGAGACTGGTGTATTTTGTGAGTAATAAAACTATAATAAATATTGTCTCAGCTCACTGGAGTTCTTTTGTTGCTGTTCCTCATAGTCTATCAGATTAGTATAACTGGAATTTGAGTTATCAGATCTTTCTTCATTATGGAAAATTGCTGATAGTCACTTAGTAACATAATTTATAGTAGCTGGCAATAAATAAATAAAATTAATACTCAAACTTAACTTCATTTATATTGGTTGAATTTTGTATATGATTGTTTGATAAAGATTACCTGGTTTAAGATAAGTTTGTTTTACTTATTGTGAATGCGGCCCATTAATTAATTAATTGGTAAATTTGATTTTATTGTTCTTTCAAATCCCTGCTTACTAAAAGAAGTCACCTGTTGGGAGGTATCGGTTCCTTGATATCCTGGTGGTCAAGAAACCCGAAACAAGTTGGCGCCCTTAGATATCTCATCGAGAAATATCTTCAGTGTGACTAACTAGCCTATGTTTAAGGACACCTTACATAGAAATGGTCACAAACCCAAGAAACGTTCTAGTTGTAATGTTAATTATTACAAGCCATTAATAGGTTTTTAATTAAGATTCGTTCCTCATTCGTTATTTAAAACTTACTTTGCTTCTTGACCTACACATGCCACAATTGTTTTGTATTTTCTTAATTTTAAGAGATGTACTTGATCAAAGAATCTTTCATAACATGTGTGCATGGTTTATTTATTTTACTTTATTTTAGAATATAAGATTAGTGAAGCTAATGATGAATTTCTGCTTTTTGTTGGTCGTTATATTATCTAATAAACTTACTCTCAATATAATATTCCCGCGGCAACTGTCATTACAATATAATAGCTAGCTTTGCAGAAACCATTGCTATAGGAAATCAAGTTGATCTACACCAGAAACAATAATTTACAGATAAGGTCATTGAAATAAAACAATCATTCCTCATTCTTTATTAAAGGTTTTAATCTAAATAAAAATATGTATAATATAGTTACAAATAAAAACATATTCTCTGACAACTAACTGAAAAGTTACAGAAAGTTACTTATCCGACCAAACCATTGAAATGTTCAATATCTTACCGTATTAATTTTTATCTAAATCTAAACGTTATTCTATATAATTTGCAACACAATCTATATTTATGTTTTCTTTAGAGCATTTTATTTTGAACATAATTCAATGTTAAACTATTTATAACATATATGCAGAAACCTTTAGTATATAATTTTTCCTTTACTGAACCCACATCAGTTTTTCCAAGTTGATTAAAAAAATAAAATTCAGGAAATCCTTAAATCTATATTTTTAATATATGAACACACATTTAGTTCACCTGGCACACTGTAAAAATTCAGACTATATACAAAAACTGAGAAAAACAATTTTAATATAGCTTTGACATTTATTGATTTTGACCAGATTCATTTATTCAGTTTAAAATATACAAGCATATCGAGAGAGACAGATTTTTCTGCTGAAAACCAGTGCAAATACACTTGGGAACATATGAAACACAGACCGTTATTGAACCAAAGGCCACTGGGGTTCAAAAAGCCCGCCATTACGTTAATGATTCCAACTGTGCTCCATTTCATAAACGTGAATAAAGAATGATTTTTATGGAGATATATGATAATTTATTTATTCCTAGGGTTTTCGGGGTTTTCCAAATGGTCATTATTATTCAGGTTTTTCATCTGTATTGAATCGTTGACTTTGTTACATTTCTGTACATCTAATATAATGGAGACGAGCAATTATATTAATACCACGTAGAGTTGATTAGTATGAAAATTTAAGAACTATTGAAAGTAAAACAAATTGGGTCTAAAGGCAAATAACGGGAATGGTGTTTAAATAGTGTAGTGCAACGGAAGCACATATTTCTATATTCGTTTATATACATTGAGCTCAAAAATGGGCCGAGCCTAGGAGTAATTCCTGGAAAGATGGAAATCGTTCAAATATTTTTGTTTTACGTAGAAGTAACAAGTTTTGAAGGTTTGCTCTTTCTCATATTAAGCTTCAGTCATGAGACGACAAAAACATCAAAATTTTTGAAAATTGTTAAGGTTTTCCACGGAGAAGAAGAATTCACAAAGAATTCTTTCTTCTCTGTGATTTTTCGCAATTAATTAGAAATCCATCCACCAGACAGGAAAAACTCGTTTTATAAGAATTGTGGAGCACAACATTCCTCATCTATTGAGTACCTTGTGATAAAAATCCCACTAGTAATGGGTGATGGATGTATGGTAGGTCTAATGAAGTATTTTTCTTAATCAGAAAATGCAACAATCCGTTAGGTTTTTCGTTTCCTGATATTAGTAGCTCTACAGTAGTCTACCCACCCGGATAGAACCGTGACGTCATAGAGAGAGATTTCCTAACCTAACATATCATACTGTAAGTATCATACTATATAAAATACTGTAAGTATCATGCTGTAAGTATCATACTATATAAAATACTGTATGTATCATACTGTTAGTATCATACTATATAAAGTATTGTATAAAATCATGACTGTCACTTTCTAACCTAGATACCACGGCGGCAGCTCGTCTTGACCTCGGACAACACCCGCATGTGGCGTAACCAGCCAAGCGTTACACAGAGCTATACGAAGGTAATGAATAAAAAGTCAGTTTGTATCTAAACTAATTTATTATTTACAGATAAAACATACACCACAGTTTCTCATGCCAACTGCCCTGTCCCCAGCCACCGCTAACAGCCTGTCTCCAGATGGAGCCACCGCCCTGTCATCAGACTCCTGTAACAATTCAAATATTCATTAGTCATCTCCCCCACTCTAATCTACTCTATTACAACTAACATTCGTTCTCTTTGCAGCCAGATTTTCTCGTGGTTGGACATGTTTTTACTTTGCTCCGGTAAAGTACCTTACTTTTATTCCTAACCTAACTGTAACATAACCTCACATTATATTATAGTGACTTATTAAAATGGCTGGGAACCCTATCGAGGTTCTCAGTACAGACGATACCTATGTTAAAAAATTCCGACTATACGGAACGAAAACAGTATTTAAATTTACTAACCCTCCCGCTAACAGTAATGAAATAGATTGGCTAAGAGAGGGTTTTGCAAAAATTGTAAATCAAATGAAAGACAGAGCGCATGCGAATGACCAGCTCGGTTTCACCTTACAATCTCTAAACTTAAAATCCAAGGAACCCGGGTATATTGCTTTTCGGCCTGCTGGAGATATTAATGAAAACATTTTATGGGAAATTTTCGGGGGAATTGTACAGTCTAATGCCGAATCGATCAAATCCACTGATACGTTTAGAGTCGAATGCACGCGAATCAATCTACCTGTGGGTTCTGGGACTCACAAAAGACCTGGCCTGTACAACACATTTGACGAAGAATGTAAATGTAGGAAGGGTATTGTAGTAATTAATAATAAAGACAACTTGTGTCTCCCTCGGGCTTTGGTGGTGGCTATGGCTAAAGTGACAAACGACCCAGAGTATAATCTTGTACGTATGGACAAGGGTAAACGACAAACCATTAGGGCACAGACACTTATTCAAAAAGCAAGGGTAGAGGTCTCAGAAGAGGGAGCCGGTATACCAGAGCTTGAGAAATTCCAACACCTTCTAAAAGATTATAAAATCACTGTTTACAATTATGACAGAAAAGGCCGGGATGTATACTTTGAGGGGGCCGTTGAAAATCCTAAATTCAAAATTAACTTGCTCTTTCATGATGGCCATTATAACGTAATCAACAGTCTGACTGCCGCTTTTGCCTGTAACTATTTTTGCGAAGCTTGCCATGTTCCCTATTACCACAAAGCTGAGCACAGGTGCTCAAACATCTGCCCTTACTGCCAAACCATCTCGCCTCCCTGTAAAGAGGAGCATGGGGGAATAGTTTGCCCCGACTGTAACGTTACTATGAAAAACCAGCATTGTTTTATCGCCCATAAGGTTGACAGATGCAAAGCTTATAAAAAGCGTTTAGATTGTGGAAAATTGATTAATTTAAAAGAGAGATCCGGACCTCACAAGTGCGGGGAAGTCTTCTGTAAACCCTGCAAATCATTCAAAGATCCCAATCATAAATGCTACATCCAACCCAATAAGGGAAAACCTAAATCTAAAGACTATATTTTCATATTTTTTGACTTGGAGACTCGCCAAGACGAGTCTCTCCCCTCTGATCCCGATAAAAAAGTACATAAAGTCAATTTGTGTGTGTCACAACAGTTTTGCCATAATTGTGTAGATGGAAAAATTTGTGCAACATGTAAGTGTCGTACAAGAATCTTCAATTCTGACCCGGTCAAAGATTTTATGGATTACGTGATGCAAGTACGTAAACAGTTTAAACACGTTTGTGTAATCGCCCACAACGGGCAGGGCTTTGATTTTCAGTTTTTGCTAAAACATATAATGGAAGAAACTAAATTCACGCCGGAATTGGTTATGAGGGGGACTAAAATTATTTTGATGGAATTGGACAACGTAAGATTTATAGATTCCTTGAGCTACTTCCCCATGTCTCTCGCAGAACTCCCTAAAGCTTTTGATCTGCCTCCTGAGAAGAAAAAGGGCTATTTCCCGCATCTGTTTAATACATTGGCGAACCAAAATTATGTAGGTCCGATGCCCGGTAAACAGTTCTACTGCCCAGACTCAATGTTTAAAAAGCCCCACAAATACTTTGAGAAATGGCACGATGAACAAGTGGCCAACAACTATATCTTTGATTTCAAAAAAGAAATATTGGAGTACTGTATCTCTGACGTAGAAATTCTGGCTCAGTCCTGTCTTAAATTCAGAAGTATTCTTGTACAAGTGTGTAACGTTGACCCTTTCCTGGAGGCTGTAACGATCGCTAGTGCATGTAACTTGGCCTTCCGCCGCAACTTTTTAAAACCAAACACGATCGGCCTCATCCCAAAGAACGGCTACTGTCTTGTAGATAATCAGTCAGCTATAGCCATTCAGTGGCTCAGTTGGGAGGAAGAGAAGCGTGAAGTGAGGATCGAGCATGCGGGGCGAGGTAAGGAAGTCAAAATTAATGGGGTGAAGGTAGACGGCTTTGACGGGGAAAACATCTATGAGTTTCACGGGTGCTACTGGCACGGTTGTCCAAAATGCTTCCCATATATCAGAGAGGCTCCTTTGAAGGAGGATCCCTCAGACAGCTTAAATCTCAGGTACGAAAAACTTTGAAAAAAATTGAAAAACTCGGCAGTGTGATTCAAATGTGGGAGTGCGAGTTTAGAGCTTTAAAAAAGACAAACAATCTTAAACACCTAGACAGTTTGGAAATTTTAAATTCCCTTCCCCTGGATCCTAGACAGGCATTCTTTGGAGGCAGAACAGGAAATTCTAAAACTTACCATAAATGCGGTGAGGGAGAAACCATTCAATATGTAGATGTTTGCTCTTTGTACCCGTATGTTTGCAAATACGGGAAATATCCATTAGGCCACCCTACCATTCATGTCGGCGATAGGGAGTGTCGAGAGAGAGGGCTTGGTGTAGATGGTTTTCTAAAGTGCAAAGTGTTACCCCCTCGAGACCTCTATCACCCAGTACTTCCAGCTAAAATGAATAATAAATTAATGTTTGTTTTATGTAGAACTTGCGGGGAGTCTTTAAATCAAGGGGAATGCGAGCATGATAGTGAGGAACGGGTTTTAATCGGGACATGGACCATGGACGAGATTAGGAAGGCGCTTGAGAAGGGTTATGTTATTTTGGACATGTTTGAACTGTGGGAGTATAAAGTCGCTACTTATGAAAATGGGGGGCTGTTTACAGATTTTATTAATAAATTCTTAAAAATAAAGCAGGAAGCCTCAGGCTATCCTAGCTGGTGTAAGACAGAAGAGGACAAGGACAACTACATCGCAGACTATGTTCAACATGAGGGGGTTTTATTAGAAAAAGACAAAATCTGTAAAAACGGGGGTTTGAGGTCACTGGCTAAATTAATGCTTAACAGTTTTTGGGGAAAATTCGGTCAAAGAGAGAATCAGACCAAAGCAACAATCGTCAGGGACTCTAAAACATTATTTAATCTGTTAATTAGCCCAGAAATAAAAGTCAACCGTATTCAACTTGTTAACGAGGAGGTTGTGGTAGTGAATTGGGAGTATATTGAGGAAGTCGGCGAACCTTTGACAAATGTAAATGTTGTAGTTGCGGCCTACACCACAGCTCAGGCTAGACTTAAATTATATGAACACTTGGAGGCTTTGGGTGCTCAGGTTTTATACGTGGATACTGACAGCGTCCTATTTTATCATAGGCAATGTTTGTACAGGGTTCCTACAGGGGATTACCTTGGGGAAATGACAAATGAGTTGTTAGAGTACGGGCCAGGATCTTATATAGTAGAGTTTGTGTCCGGGGGCCTAAAACTTACGCCTACCTTGTTTGGTCAACCAAAAAACAAAAGCTGGTCCCTGTTTGCAAAATTAAAGGACTAACATTAAACATGAAAACCTCTAAACTTTTAAATTTTGAATCTCTTAAACAAATTGTTCTCAGCGAAACAAAAGACACATTGAAAATTGAGGAAAATAGAATACGGCGCCTCAAGGATAAAAATATTGTAACAGTAACAGAAATAAAAAAGTTTAAAGCCACAGGTCCCAAGAGAAAACTAATTTAAAACCACGACACTCTGCCCTATGGTTACAAGATAAAAAAAACCATCACTTAAACCAGCAGTGGGGACAGGTGACGTCGCGCTCTACCGCTCCCGTTACCCACTCTCTTTGCTTCCTGCCACCATAGCGATCGGACGTGTTTTTAAACCGCTCCATTTGTAATACTGTAATTTGTTTGCTGTACCTGTTGAAATGGAGGGGGAGGAAGATTGGGAACAAAATATTGGTTGGATCTTTATAAATATACTTTGTGACGGAAGACCTGTCCGAAAAATAAAATTTGAAGGAAAGCCATTAAAATTGGAAGTAAAATCAAACGAAAATTTGACAGAATAAAAGTTGAATTTTTGAGCGGTAAGGCGATGCTAAATAGCGGATTCTCTAAAGAAAGGATTATAAAAAAAGTAGCTAAATTCTCCAAGTACGATGAATTAGAATATAACATTTATTTTGACAGCGGTGGAAAAAACCTAGGATGTCTGACTGACTCGTTTGTGTTAGATGACGAGTGGGGCAACCCGGAAGATCGCCCATGCATTGACCTTACGATTTATGATGAATTTAATAAAGAACACGTACACCACGTGTTAATTAAATTTAAAAAACCTGACTTGTAACCTGTTAAAATACTGCTCTGTAATTGGTTATAATAAAAACGCATTCTATTGGTTGTAATTATCGTTCTGCACCCTGATTGGTCGATACTTTTAGCACTATTTATTCTCAAGCGTTAACTTCACTCTGCCTCGGTCACTTTGCCGCTGCTCCTGCCGAGGTAAGACGTGTCCCTACGTAGCTCTGATCTGTACTATTGCATAATACTTGACATAAAATGTCTCACCTAACCTCTTATATATTTAATGATCAACCCGTTGCTGTTCTGTTTGACAGTGAAAATAATCCTTGGTTCAATGGAAAAGAAGTGGCTCAAATCCTGGGCTACTCTAACCCTAAAAAAGCTCTTCTAGCACATATCAGTGAAATATACAAATCAACTCAACCGGAAGTAGGTGGGACCCAAGATGGGTCCCACCTATCTTATAATGATTCCAAAGTAGTTTTTATATCAGAACCGGGTTTATACGAGTTGATTTTTTCCTCCAAACTACCCACTGCTAAATATTTCAAGTACTGGGTTTTCGAAGAAGTCTTGCCTTCCATAAGAAAATATGGAATGTATAAAATCAAACAAGAAAATAATCAGTTGTTACAATCACTTACAAAATCACTGGAAATTAACCAACAGCTCACTCAAATTAACTCAGAATTTAAAACTACAAACGATATAATGTGTGAAGAAAATCAGTCACTGAATGGGCTGCTGTATGAACAGGCACCGAAGGTTGCTGTGATGTCAGACGACAATGGACTTAAACATGTTTTATGTGTCCTTATTAAAGAAACTCTTCTGGAGCTGTACGGAATCTGCGAATACAAATGTATTCGCATACAAAAAAGAAAATTTAACGAAGCTCTCATTAAAGCCAAAAATGAAGGTTTCGTACCTTGTTTCATCAAGTCTCCTGTTCCTAACGGGATTAATGTACTTAACAAAGCTAAAGAGGTTATGAGGCGTTATGGCATGCATTTTGATTCTGTTCATAACAATATCCTCACCTCATATAACTTTGTAAATATTGTTGAACATGTGCTGGATAATGCCTAAGTCCCACTGTCTGAATGTGTGTGTGTGAATTAAGGTCCCTGGCGTGGAAAACGAAAAGCCCCGTAAACCTGAAAGGGAGCCTACTAGATTGAACAGTCAAGTTAATCGCTTGGCTGCTCCTTCGAATAGCTTATGTGTGAATAAGGGGTCCAGTAGATTAGAGGCGTTTGGCTAAAACCCAGACTACTCAATCGAACCGACCTCGGGTGAAAGAAGGACTTGTCCGGTGGGCAAAAAAAGTAAATAAATATAAAGCAAATAAAAAACTCATCCTCTTGTCTGTTCAAAGGGAGAGGACTTTTATTTTGCACTGGGCATCAACTAGGTAATCTGGATTGGCTCACGCACGAAATAAAGGTTTAACCTGGGTGTTTACGCACGAATGGTCTCAAACCCCATTCAAACAGACAATATAAAACTAATGTTCACCGAATAAATAAGTTATTTTGACAATGAACGCTATAGCTAACGAACTACACCGACCTGCCAGGAGAAATTATCCCAGGCGTAAAGTTACCCTTCCAGGACTATACCAAGCCGATCTTGTTGAAATGAAGCCTTATGCCAGATTCAATAAAGGGTACAAGTACATATTGACGATGATTAACTGTTTGTCCAAAGTAGCGTTTGCCGTACCTCTAAAAAACAAGTCTGGCCCAGAAGTGGCAAAGGCACTCGCTCCTATCTTAGCAAAAAATAAAATGACGAATTTCCAAACAGATCAGGGAACAGACTTTTTCAATAAACACGTAAATGCTTTAATGAAAAAATACAAAATCAACCATTATCATACATTTTCAGAATTAAAAGCAAATATAGTGGAAAGATTAAACAGAACTCTCAAGACAAAATGTACAAGTTATTTACTGCCAGAGGTAGTTACGAATGGTTAAGTATTTTGCCAAAAATTGTAAATTCTTACAACAATACAAAGCACAGGACTATTGGTATGAAACCTCGGGATGTAAGACTGAAACATGTGAAAGATATTCTGAATAGAATAAACAAAGGTAAAAAACCCAAACATAGAAGCTCTAAACAAAAATTTACAGTAGGTGACATTGTAAGAATCAGTAAATCTAAAAGATTGTTTAAAAAGGGTTATTTACCCTCTTGGAGTTTGGAAACTTTTAAAATATACGCAATTAAACCGACTATTCCAGCCACTTATGTGTTACAAGACATCAGAGGAGAGATACTTAAAGGAGGGTTTTACGCTGAAGAGATTACCAAGTCAAAAACAGGCGATATTTACTTAGTTGAGAAGGTGTTAAAAAGAAAAGGTTCTAAGCTTTTTGTGCGTTGGAAAGATTACGGCAGCAGCCATGACAGTTGGATTGAGGCCAAGGATGTGCAAGGAAAGTCGATACCGAGGAACAAGTAAAACACTCCAGCAATTAGCCGCACTACCGATACCGTAAAAGCCCACATGTGAAAGCAACCATGAAGTGATAACATAAAAACTAAAGCAATTAGCTGTATGTAACAGTCACGATGCGGGTCGTTAAGCATAAAGTCAGGTTTCCTGTTAAAAACTTTGACACGTTTTTCAGCGGGTCTGGAACGGTTAAACAGAACAAACACGGTATTTTATTACCCGATTCAATTCGCTGTATAATCAGTGGGCCAAGTTCCTCTGGGAAGACCAATGTTTTATTTAATTTATTATTTGACCCAAACGGTCTAAGATTTGAGAATATTTATATATTTCCCAAGTCCCTTCATCAGCAAAAATACAAGCTATTACGAAACGTTATGCCCAAAGAGGTTGGGTATCATGAATTTGGCGATAACAGTCTGGTTATACACCCAAACGAAGCTAAACCAAATTCTATAATGATTTTTGATGATGTGAGCTGTGAGAAGCATGAACACATCCGTAATTATTTTACTATGGGAAGACACAACAATTTAGATTCATTCTATCTGGGGCAGACATACAGTGCCATACCCAAGCAGCTGGTGAGAGACAATTGTAACTTTGTTATTCTATTCAAACAAGACGAAATGAACCTAAAACATGTTTACAACGATCATGTCACTACGGACATGTCCTTTGACAAGTTTAAAGAAATATGCGCTCAAGCGTGGCGAGATAATTTTGGATTCCTTGTGATTGACAAAACTCTAGACCCATATAAGGGAAGGTACAGAGTAGGCATGGACAGTTTTGTAGCAGAGGTATAATGGTACGTATATACACGTACAATGATTTAAGAGGATTTAACGTTAAACTTCATAATGTCAAGTCAAACTTGTGCTCATTTTATTACAAGGACAAAAAGAAATTCTGTGGTAATTATTGCAGTCGGAAGGGTAAACACGGATATCAGTTTAACAAGCGATGATGGAGACATAAAAAACTAAAAAGATCCGCTGTGATACCACCAGTAGTTTTATTAATGATATCTGCGAGTGAGAGAACTTATAACCGAGATACATGGCTTGGTTTTATGAACAAATGCGAAGAAAAAAACGTACCGTTGGAACTTGTAATATATCACGAAGACATGTACAATTGTACTGTGCGAGACCCTCAAAACATGATATCTAGATTTAGGCCGTTCCCCGAGTTTTTTGGGCAAGAATTGCCTTTACGTAACCTTCACGGTAGTGTTAATTTTACACCGATATGTAATAAAATGCTACAATACGGGTGTAGTATTCCACACGCTAAGCGATGTATACTCCTGACAGAGCGTAGTATCCCTGTAAAATCTCCAATGACAGTTTACAAAAGAGCTCTAGGCTCAAAATGTTATATTGATATCAGTTATAATATCGGATATACAGCTGTACCACCTAGTGTCCCTAGATGCAACAGGAATAAACCGTTTAATGGTGTTAATAATCTATGCCAAGGGCTATATACTACAGAGTTTTTAAGAGCTGCCTTGATCACACTACCAGTACAGTGCGAGAGATTCGGCATAAGTCTAAACAATGGCGTGTACAGTGTAACAAACAGAGTGCTATTTGATCAGTGGAGAGCGTTCACAGGCGCAAACCTGAGCGAATTCTGGCTTTTAAATTCATATTTATTAGAGCATCTCAACGAGCCTAGACCTATGGAATTACTAAAGAAGTTTATGCAAAAAACAATAGAACGAGATAAATACACCGTAGCAGAGATTCCACAGTGGAGCGACGGGTGGAAACGTACATTTGTATTCAAGAGTTTTACAAAGCGTTACGTAATCCCCAGGTTCGATGCCAGGGAACAGAGGTATTACGGAGGAATGGATTTTAGCGCTGGCGTTTCATTGTTGGATATTATAAAGTACGTTCGGAGGCATAAGCAGCGCGCCCTGTTTTTCAGACAGGTCGAGATGCCTTAAATCTAATCGTGTTGGTTTAAATATATCATTTATAATTATGAAGCAGAGCGGTAAACAACAGCTAACTAATCGACTGATACAGCTGCGTAATGCTATTAAGAGAAAGTATAAAATGTTTAAGGAAGGATCTGTAGAAAGTGATATTATGCTTGAGAAGCAGTTTAAACCTATAATTCAAGAACTCAGAAAAACCACCACTGAGATTAAAACAGAACCTGAAACAATTAAAGGTGAACCAATGGACTACGATACTACAGATGAAGAAACTGAATGTATTCCACCAAGCGTATCAACACCTGAAAGCAGCGGGTTAAAACAAATTGTATCGACTCCTTCGGGACTGGAAACAGCGTCGCAATATATGGAAAGTCAATTTAGTAATCCCACGACAGTGAGATATATGACAATGCTTTTAAAGGATGCTAGCGGTAAGGTCCGAGTTATTGACCATGACTATGGCCCTAGATACGAAGGCAGTACTTTAATGATGGGAGATAAGGTGTTAGACTTTGACAACGATGGAACTATACTAATAAACAACACAAGATATAGGCCAACCGAAGGCTTGTATGAGCTCATATTTAAGAGAACCCCTGACGAGGAAATATACGATCAAGACGACCTTAAGACCTATAAAATTATTATTATTGCCACCAACGCTCACAAAAAAGGATGCAACTTCCACAATGTAATTAGAAGGGACAAAAATCTAAAGTACAGAAGAATTATTAAAGACCTATTCCCGGTTAAAGCGGGCAAAGGTTTAGCGTGGAAGAATGCAAGACTCCGTAATATTATACATTGGGATGATGCCAACGAATTGGTGGACAGATTACGACACATTGCTATGTCAACAGAGACTGGAAACAGAGTCCATAGCAATGAAATACTAAGTATTTTGGAAGAGCTAAGGGAAGCGGGATTTATAAAAGGCAGAGGTAACAGTAGATTTAAAGCATTATTATAATGACTATTGACAAGTTTGGACGTAGTAGCCGGAAATCCCGAGGTGAGGCCGTCAAAGGGCCCAAGGGAGAGGGTTTTAATTTAACACCCGACGGTAATTACGATATACAAAATAAGCGATTATGTAATTTAAAAAGACCTGCAGAGGATAACGACGCGGTGACAAAAAGATTTATGTCTGATAATAACTTAATTTTAGATGAAAAAAAAGAGTTTTTTGACGCTAATAAATGTTTTATTCGACATGTAAAATCACCACAAAATTCCGACGATGCTGCCACAAAATTTTACGTAGACTACAATTGTATTCCTTTTACAGAAGAACATTATATCTTAGGGAACAAAATATTAAGAGACGTGCGGGATGGCGAGGAAGAGTATGACGCTGTAAACTTGCGGATGTTAAAAAATCATTAATGCTTGTAGATAACACTTTTTATGATTGTCAGTCGAAACAAATAAAAAATTGCGCGGATCCTAGAGATTTTCAAGACGTATTAAACTTAAATTATATTGTAAGACTATTGAGTAAAGTTTTATTTGACATTTACAATACCTTAGGAGCTCCAATACAGACAGACAAGGACGATTGGGTAAGATTAAACGTTATTAATAAATACTTTTTAGACGAAAATACACGACAATTCCGTAATAAAGATGATCCCTATGAAGAAGAAGAAATTATAGACACGGACCCGTTACCCAGTTTTTTCAGGACGGGATCCGGTTTAAAAACACATTAACTGGCAAACACTAATTAGTCTACGCCGACCCACTCAACATGCGGGTCGTTTTATTGATTATTTTGCCTCTTGCCTCGTGCAACAAATCGGTAGATTTTCTAACTTATTACGGGTATTTGGAGATAAACGCTTTGACACAAAACATTACTTCTGCAGTAAGACAATTTCAAGAGTACTTTCGTCTTGAACCAACGGGAGTGTTTGATAACGATACATTGGCCCTCATGGGTACGCCTAGGTGCGGTCATCGCGACAATATATTACCATTCTCAGCTTTACCCAATAGAAAGTGGAACACTACAGAAATAACCTGGTATCAATACGGCCCTTCTCAACACCCCGACATAATTCAAAAATCGTTTGATGTATGGGCCAAACACGCAAATTTAACTTTTAAAAAACATAAATAATCCCACAATAATCATATCATTTTCAACATCTAGAAAACATGTATTCTACTCAAGACAGGATAATTGTCCCTACGATTTCGATGGTCCTGGGTTAGTTCTCGCCCACGGGTATTTACCTCATATTGGTTATAAATCTACAGATATACACTTTGATTCGGAAGAAAATTGGGATTTTACTATGAATTTACCACGAAATGGAAAAATTTCATTCTACTTAACTTTGCTTCATGAAATTGGTCACGCCCTTGGTTTGGATCATTCAGGTGATGATAAATCAGTAATGTTTCCTTTTAACAGGGATCCTACAGGGATTGTTGACTTGAACGAATACGAGCTAAGCAACGATGACAGACTCGCTATGGAGTAGCTTTACGGCAGGCCCATTAAAACATTTGCAACCATTCCAAAAATAAATACAACAGCAGCCACACCCACTACCGTTACAGCGCCCAGCAGTACAACAACAACTACAGCCGTAACACCACCCGAGATATTTGAAAAACGCGATATTTGCGAATTAAAAGGTCAAATTGATACGTACGTTATTGTGAACAAAAGGATATTTGCTTTCTTTAGAGACTATGTATGGATTATTAGTTTAAATCCTACAGAGAGAATTCCTGAGGACTTAACACGGCCAAGAAGAATATCACACTGGCTCAAATTTTTACCGCGAAACTTTACTGAAATATCTGCCATTTACCAAAGGCCTAACGGGGAAATTGCTCTTTTTTTTGGCAATGATGTATTTTTATTCAGATACCCTTCACTGTCCTTGATTACAGTGTATATTGTCAATAATATAACCGGTAGAATGGTACATAAAGTTAACGCGGCCTTTGCAACTAATACGGGAAAGAGCTATGTGCAGAAAGATGGATAAGTTAAACGGAATTTAGATTGTGGAAGCGTGTGATTATTTTAAGTTAATATAAGTTTTAGAGGATTGTTTGGCAGGAATTAAGTTAAATAACTAGTCAATTAAAACATTTTATAGTTGTATTTTTACATTTCCAACAAATAATAAAGTAAACAATTGTAAAGTTAAAGTTAGTTTTAAATAAGCCAAAAATTGTGATTCATTCTTAAGTCATGTTTACAAAAGAATAATATTCTTGATGATAATAACAAACATCTGTTTTTTATATCATATGTAAACTTAAACCATGTCCAAATTTTAAATTTCAGTTTACAAGTTTCACACTTATGGCTTAGCCACACTCCCACAGGACTTAAAATTCCTCGATTTGCGAACAGAACTGATTCTAGTTCTGGTTGTTCACTTCTAGTGGGAAGAGTAAACTTATTGGGCGGACTATCTTTTTGTTGCTGCTGAGGATTACAGTGACACTTCTTATCTTCTTGTCTCTGCTAGTATGGAGTTCCAAAATCTTTCCTATCTTCCATCTTCCTCGGGGCAATTCATCGTGAATCAGTACAACTTCACCAATCTTTGGTATGACTTTTGAAGTACACTTGTTCTGTTTTATTTCATTTGTTCTTCTTTCACGTAGACTTATCAAGTAGTCAGTAAGCCATATTTTCCAAAATGAATCCAGCAACTTTCCTCCTTTTTCCAAAGTTCCAGAATATCCTTTCTTGTAGGATTTTGTACTTCAAAGGTATTTACATTTGTTTTATTTTCTTCACTGCCATTTATAATACCATTTTTCCCATGGAAGTTTAAAAAATGACCTGGGGTTATGATGTCATCTGTGATGATCTGTCTTGAATTTATAACTGATTCCGTCTTAATGAGAACAGTTTCCAATTGCGTGTAGTAAAGTTTCAGTGGTCCTATAGTTTTCCTCAAACATCTCTTGACTAATGAAATTAATCTTTCATAGAATCCCCCCATCCAAGGAGCAAATTCCAGATTTGCAGACTTTTTGGGTTTAGCAGAAGCATCATATACAATTCTTACTTTGGTAGTAGTTTTTGATTCGTTGATGACGGGGTGATGGGGAATATAATGAGTGACCACTGAGTCGTCGTTAAGAGGGACTTTTTCAATAACACCAATAAAAGCCTGATCTTTAATGATGTTGTTGTACTCTCGAAGTACATTTAGTTGGTTTTCAAAACGATGTAAAAGTGATTTAAGCCGCCCAACGGACAAACCATAGTTATTGGGTAAGTTGGGAGGGTACTCTTTCCAAGGCCAACTGACTGAATACCTACCATTTTCTAGTTTGATCGTCTCATTAAATTGATTTAAAGCGACGTCGTCATCATTTTGAAAAGGACAGCCACGAATCCCTAAGCTCTCCAGACTCCACAAGTCCTTAAGATTTACTTCTTCTATTAGTTGTGAATCAGGTATTTCAAAGTGATTTTTCAATCCAAAGAGGTTTGTAGGTTGAATTGTAGTGAGAAAAGAAGTAGAATATACATTTTCTGCATAATTTTTAGACCTTTCTCTGCCACTTACAATCCAACCTATTTTAGACCCTACAAGATATAAACCAGTGTGTACTTCAATCTTTTCGTTTGTGACTATATCGAAGTAGTAGTCGTTACCTATTAAGAGTTCAATTTCAGAATCTTCGTTTTGGCTCTCTGCAAAGATTAAAGATGGATAAAGCGACTTTATAGATGTTATGTCAACTGCGGAGCTAGCGCTTAGTTTTCCGGTAATTTGCGGTACAACATTACAATTAATACTGAGTACAGTTCCGTCAATAAGTTTAAGCCCGGTAGTAACAGTCTGAGTTTCAATTGTCTTGGCTTCTTGATTACCAAAGGTAAAAACTGATAAAATTTGTGTATTTGTACACTGAAGTTTAAGTTTGGAAGCAAGACTTTTTGAGATATAAGATCTCTGACTTCCGGTGTCAAATAATATTCGAGCAGGCTCTGTAAAGCCGTCTTGTGTAATATGAACCTTTGCAGTTTGTAAAATTACAGTTTCATTTGCAGAAACAAGAGAAGTTTCATTAGAAAAGTTGGAATTTACGGCAGACGTTTCACTATACCTAGTACTCTGAGAGAATTGCTTAGAACAGAGACTTCTATGATGATTGTTTCTCTGTTTACAGTACACACATGGTTTGTTTATTTTACAATCCCTTAGATTGTGTCCACCTTTCAAACAAATGTAACACAAACCCTTTACCTTACCTTTTCTTTCATCAACAGTTTTGTACTTCTGGCACTGGTCGCTCCAATGGTTCCCCTTGCAGAATATGCAGGCTAGAGTTTTGTTTTCATGCAATGGAAGTGCCTGCGTTGTTGAAGGATTATCCCTATCTGAGGGCTGTAGATCACTTCGATATTCTGGTTGTAGGCTAAGGGATTTTGTAGAGTTTATACCTAATAGGAGTTGAGATTTTTCCCTAGCTTGGATTATATTTTTAACTATACTGCATAAATGTTTGACATCAAGTGTGTTGTCAACATTTTGTTCCTCAACCTTAATTACAACATCGAGAGGTAGCTTCCTCATAATAAGTGAAAAAAAGAAATTTGAGTTGGTATCCTCACCTAAGTTTTTTAAACACCTGGTGTGTTTCTCAATATTATCAAACAAGTTCCTGAGTTTGCTAGTTTCACTATTTTTAAGGGGTTCAAGTCCAACAAAACTTTATAGTGAGAGTTAATGATAAGTTGGTTGTTGGCAAACCTGTCTTTAAGCATTGGAATCGCAATATCATAATTTTCAGAGGTCAGTGACAGCCCAGCAATGCAAAGTTTTGCGTCACCTGTTAATTGAGCGTTGAGGTAGTTAAATTTATCAACTTTATTCAAATATTGATTACTGTGAACTGCTGAGTCAAATGAGTCCCAAAACTCCTGCCATTTCAGAATATTGCCATGAAAAGAAGGAAGAGTTAGTTTAGGAAACCTCATTGAAGTTAAGTTAATTGAAGTTGTTGGGAAATGAGGGGGAAGTTGACTAACCTGGAATGAATCAGTTTGATCATTCGAACCATTCGTTGTTGGATGAGTTTCCTTTTCCAAAAACGCGATACTGACCTTCAGTTTCTCGCTAATTTCATCGAAGTCCAGCATCAAGGTTATGTGATCCTCAGTTACCTTCTCATTTTCCTCTTCTTCTTCTGTAGAGACATCTTCTAGTTCGGCAATGCTTTTTTCTAGTTCTTCCACCCTTCTTGCATAAGTTGTTCAGTGCTGTGGCGAGTTTCTTCGGAGTAGCAGTAGTTTCATCTTCGGATAATATCTTGGATTCAGTAATTGTACTTCTTAGCCTTTTGCTCGACTCCAGATAGTTCTTCCTCAATCGTTGGGAAGACATCTATGTTCTGCTTTTTCTTTCAGTATTTTGTGGAACGTTAACCGCGCTCTGCTACCATGTGCAGAAAGATGGAGAAGTTAAACGGAATTTAGATTGTGGAAGCGTGTGATTATTTTAAGTTAATATAAATTTTAGAGGATTGTTTGGCAGGAATTAAGTTAAATAACTAGTCAATTAAAACATTTTATAGTTGTATTTTTACATTTCCAACAAATAATAAAGTAAACAATTGTAAAGTTAAAGTTAGTTTTAAATAAGCCAAAAATTGTGATTCATTCTTAAGTAATGTTTACAAAAGAATAATATTCTTGATGATAATAACAAACATCTGTTTTTTATATCATATGTAAACTTAAACCATGTCCAAATGTTAAATTTCAGTTTACAAGTTTCACACTTATGGCTTAGCCACAAGCTACATGATTATTGACGATTGGTATCTGATTGAAATTAACGAGTGCGACTTTACTGGTACATTTATGGGAATGGTCTCGTCTACGCTTTACGGTATCCCTGCCCACAGTCACGGTGCTTTTAGGTATATAAACGGGATGATTTACTTTATAACTGACAGTGGGGTCTTGGAGTACAGCGATTTTACTAACTCGGTATCTCGCACGCTGCCTGACGTGTTTGAAGCTTTAAAAATACCGTGTATACGCGAGACTCTATTAACTAAACTTTACGAAGTGATTAAATATTTACAATAAATGGCTAACACAAGAAGGAAACCTCTCAGACGTAAGCTAGCGGTTGTGCGAGGCGGAGGTATTGTTTCATCTGTTATTAATAAGGCCATAGATTTTCTACCTATCGAATTACATTTGCCTGGAGGTTATAAATTTTGCGGCCCCGGCACGAAATTAAAAGAGAGATTAGCTAGAGGAGATAAAGGAATAAACGGGCTAGACGAGGCCTGTAAGGTCCACGACATAGCATACTCGCGGTATTCCGACAGCGAGCGGCGAAGGCAAGCTGACAAAGAGTTGGCGGAGCGCGCTTGGCAGAGGTTCAAAGTATCAGACGCATCTTTGGGCGAAAAAGCAGCTTCTTGGATGGTCACCACAGCAATGAAGGCCAAGACTAAATTGGGGGGAGGTCGTAAAAAGAAACGACCCGTTAAACGTCCTAAAGGTAGAGGTTTATATCTTAGACCCTATAAAAAGCAGGGGGCCGGCAGGAGAAAGAAAAGGGGGACGAAAAAAAAGCATCTCGATACCAATAAAACCACTGACAAATTACGATTTAATCAAATACGCGAGATTATTAAAAATTCCAAACTTTAGAGGAGTTTACATGAGGGATAGTTTACCAAAACGCTCGAGAAAGTGTGAATCTGCTATAGTTAACTTGGACAGTACAACTGGGCAGGGTACTCACTGGGTATGTTACAGGAAGATTAATAAGAAAGCCTATTATTATGACAGTTTTGGCAATTTAAGACCGCCACCAGAAATAACACGATATTTGGCGGGATGCGAACTCTACTATAACTACGAGAGACAACAGAATTTTAATACAGTGGTGTGTGGTCATTTGTGTTTACATTTTCTCTGCAGTAATGTTCTGCCTCACAGGAACGACTAGTATACTATCCCATGAGCTATCATTTTCCATAGATGTTAGCAAGGGTGAATGGGAGCTAGGTTTAATCGAACTGACAACTTATAATTCTATTCCAAACATTGAAAAAGACAATAATGATAAGTTTTACTACGGTGAAAATAACAGCATTACAATCCCTGAAGGATCTTACGAGATTGAAGATATAGAAAAATTCATACAATCTCAACTGCCAAAAGAAACCAAGTTTACATTAAAACCAAATAACATCACTTTAAAGGCTACAATATGTTGTTCTCAAAAAATTGATTTTACTAAAGAACATTCGTTGGGGACACTCTTGGGATTTAAAAAAACAAATATACGAGGCTAATAAACAACATGTTTCGGAACTGCCTGTAGATATGATTAAAGTTAATTCTATACGGGTGGAATGTAATATCACACGCGGGTCGTACCTAAACGGAGTCGAGGGTCATGTGATACACGAGTTTTACCCGGCTGAACCACCGGGCTATAAAATAGTTGAGCTCCCGAGAAACGTGATTTATTTACCGGTAATAAGTCAAAGGATCAATACCTTAACAATATCTCTCAAAGATCAAGACGGAAATCTTGTTAATTTTCGCGGAGAAAGAATCTCGGTTAGATTACATCTAAGGCAAAGCCATGGGGCTACTATTTAATTCTAGGCCAGCAGAGCGGGCAGCCAGTAGTGTTCAGAAAGCAAAGGTGTTAACTTGTAAGAATATAAAGTTTCTCCGTTCCCTCGGTTTTAAAGTTGTAAAAAATGGCTCTTTTAGAAATTGAAAATCACGCTATTTACGACGATTTGATAACAGGAATGGAATTCCATGCTCATCTACCATACGCTAATACAACTTATAATAATAACGATGAAATAAGAATACCGATATTACAGCAGGACATTATAACTGCCCCTTTTGAAAGCTTTATTGTGATTCACGGTAAAGTTAGCGCTAAAAAAGCGAACGATACTGCTCTGAATGTATCCTTTGTAAATAACGCAGTGGCTTTTATGTTTGAAGAAATCCGCTACGAGATTTTTGGCAAGGAAATTGATAGGACGAGAAATGTCGGCATTAGTACTACTTTAAAAAATATTCTATCTATTCGCTCGGAAGAAACAAATATATTAAAAAATGCGTGTTGGAAAAGCCCCGGGGTATCTGAACAGATGACAGACTTTGTATATTCAATCCCTCTAAAACTCTTGCTAGGTTTCGCCGAAGACTATAGAAAGGTTTTAGTAAACGTAAAACAAGAATTAATATTTTTACGCTCGGCTTCGGATATTAACGCTGTAAAAACTACAGAGGCCGGGACTTTAGAATTAAAAATTGAAAAAATCTACTGGCGTATACCTCATATTACAGTCAACGACGCCTGTAAACTAAAATTGTACAAGTTTATTGAGAAAGACCCCGCAATACATGTTCCCTTCTGTCAGTGGGAGCTTGTAGAGTACCCGAACCTGCCAAGAACAAAAACATTATCTTGGACACTAAAAACATCTAACCAAACAGAAAAACCCCGGTATGTTGTTCTCGCCTTTCAGACAGACAGAAAGAATGATTTAACAAAAGATATGTCACAATTTGATGCCTGCGCCATAACCGATGTAAAGCTTTATTTAAATTCAAACTTTTATCCTTATGATAATATTCGTGGGAACACAGCCTTGTTCTATGACATGTATGCTACATTCCAAAACTCTTATTACGGAAGAATTGGTTCGCCTATACTAAATTTTGACGACTTTAAATCAAAGTGTCCTCTGTACGTAATTGACTGTTCAAAACAGGACGATACTATTAAGACCAGCCCCGTAGATGTAAGACTTGAGATTCAAGCTAAAACAGCAATCCCAGCTAATACATGGGCATACTGCCTCATAATCCACGACTGTCACTATACATACACACCGATCACGGGAGATGTCAGGAAAATCTCGAGTTAGCTTCTCCAGCCCGGTAGTTACAAAAATATACATTCTACCCGCAGAAGATAGAAAATCAGATTAGGTACAAGCAGCGCTAGACAGAGCCAGGTTTTTGAGACGTATCAAATCAACAGAAGAGCAAATCTCCAAAGTAATTTTTAAACAGTAAACACTTGAAATGTATATTCAAAGGGGTGGGGGGTAAAAAGGTACATTTATATAAATAGAAGAGATAATTAATCAGTCTGTAGCTAGCAATCAAGGCGTAAACATGAATTGTTTTGGTTGGATTAAAATTGAATATTACAAAGACGGGGTTTTAATTAAAAGGGATATTGTGGACAGTTATAAGTTTAATAGCTTCGAGGAAAATTTTCAATTGCCCACGGGGGCTGATAGCATTATAGTTAAATGGTGTACAGAATTAAACTACAGCGATTATGAAGATTCCTCCTCTGAATCTGTCTGAATCCATGGAAGAATTTATAGTCATTCCCAAAGGTAAAGAACCTATAGATTTAATGACCGGTGTATTTCTTAGATCAGCCTATTTTCTTGATACCGAGCTCAACAAATGCGTGGTATTGGGTATTTTTAAAAATCGAAATAATTGTCTGGGAGTGTTATTTAAAGGGCGGAAAGGTGTTGTATTTTGGAGTTACGACTCGTTTTGTCAGCTAATTGACCGGTTTAACGAAGTGACTTTAGCTCTCTTGAATAAAAGTCAGTGTTTAATATCTATAGAGTCTGGAGCTAATATTAAATTGACAAACATTTTCGGTCATCAGTACGTCTGTGTCTCTGATGAAGAACACTCCTTAGCTCTAAACTTTAATGAGTGGGATCAACTTGTAAAAAATATTCCTTTAATTGGTCGCTCTCTATTAGAATTATTTTATATTGAGGATATTATACAAGTTTATATTAATCAAGTATTAACCGGTGCAGAAACCTGTACAGATCAATTACCACCTCACGTAGCCGACCGACTTTATCAGGAAGTTTTATTATGGAAGCAGTAGTTGAATTCCATTCATTTAAAGACAATACAAATAGATTTATCATTAAAGAACTTGCCATAGTTGGGAGGTCTTACAGAACACAGATTGTGTTCCGACCCCCATACTGTTTTAATATTTTGAATAGTAAAATGCAAAGGACAGCGAGATGGTTAACCCGTCATTTTCACCGCATAAAGTGGGATGAAGGTGACGTGCGTTATAGCGAGGAGCTTTTAAGTTCACTCTGTAAACCTTTTGAGATTATACATACAAAAGGTATGGAGAAGGCTCAATTCCTTCGTGAATTTCACCCTAATGTTAAAGAGATCAGTGAAAGTTTGTATATAGATGAGCAGTTTACGATAGACTGCTTTTTACATAAAAATAAAAATGCTATTTGCGCAATGAGGTCTGCAGAAAAATATGCTCAGCTTGTATTATGAGCGGACCACGGGTCCGGCGGGTAACCTCTTGTGAGGACGAGGGTCAGGTTGATTAAGCCTATAAAGCAATGCTTTCCCTCTATCCGTTATATAAATGCAGACTTCAAAATGCAACAAAAAATTTAAAAGTAAAATAAAATAAAAAGTATAAAAACATTCTCTGTTTATTTTAGTAAATGGAGAGTTGAAAGGCGTTAAAATGAACGGACTTTGTCTTAGTAAATGACCGCCTTCCTCATACACAATGAACGGATTGACAGAGAAAAATAAAAATATATAAAGGAGGTAGCATTTTATTATGGAGAGGCTACCACGAATCACTGCGTTGGTTGGGGCAGTGGTTAAAAACAGTGAGAATAGGCCTACTGGGGATACTCACTTTAATAAAAAACGCGCCGACGCTCCTACGGCCTAGCCTAAAGGCTTACCGTGGTGGGGAAATGTGAGTGTTAAAAATTATTTTACAGGAAACTTACGATCCACATACCTTAGGGCTCCGTCCACCAACTGCAGAAGTGGAGTCTACAAGATCGGCAAAGAAACCACACTGTCCACCTGCGGGTTACGAACGTTCTGCGCCCCGGGGAGAGACAATGATGTACTGATATGTGCAGGTGAATTTTCACCTGCACTATATGCCCCGGGGAACAAACGTCGTAAACCCACAGGGGATTTAAGAATTTACTGTACACCAGCAAGTCAACACAAATCGGCTCCATGACTACGAATGAACCTTAGCGGTAGCCGCTTCCCGCGCCTCGCGATAGCGTAGGTGGGGGACTTGAGCACTCTAGCGTAAAAGTGTTTTTCAGCGGGTCTGGAAATATTTTGGCCGAAAATTTAAAATCGTTAAACTGAACCCCGGTAAACAGTTTTAGCGGACTCGGTATTGTTTGGCCGAGAAATTAAAGTATTTTTTAATAAGTACGTACCTTAGTACGTACCCCCTGTCCACACCGTAGACGATTCCTCCTGGCACTCGTGGCAGGAGTACGTCATACGCCATCTGTACTCCATGCGCCCGAGGTTGTCCGGCCGTAGGCAGTAGTGGAATATTATCTGCAGGTGGGGTGTCACCTCTGAACTGTGGCCAGGGCCACAGTCCCTGACAACCCAAAATGTCTGGAATGTGGCTGAAAAGACTGTGAAGTCGACACATCGGCTCCATGACTACGAATGAACCTTAGCGGTGCCCGCTTCCGCGCCTCGCGATAGCGTAGGTGGGGGACTTGTAACATAACGGACGTATCGTCACTCAGTGACGCGGCGAATACATACAACAAAATTGTTTTTAACTTACATTCGCAGAGACATTCTTGAATAGGCCGCCACATAGAGAGCGGAAACCTCCCGCAGTAGTAGCAACTCGCGAGATGTGAGTACGGCCGGCGCAGGTGGTAGCCTACGGATGCGTTCCCGGTCACCCAGCCACCACGCTCGGCCCGAAACCGATGCGGTGCTCGTAAATATACCTGTAATACATAAAACAGAATTATAAACAGTCACACATACAACAACAAAAAAGTTAACCTTATTAATAATTGTACTCACCGAGTAACATCTGCTGCAATTCCTCTTTTTCCCGATATAAATATCAAAATGTGCATTGTAACATTTACTTTTATGTTCTTCTATTAATAATTTTTTCAATAAAAATGGAAGGTTTAAATTTTGAATTTCTTGGAGGAATTTAAATTGCAAACAATAGTGCTGAAGGCAAAGTTCTGTGAGGCTTGCCGGAGTCGTCATGGCTGCACACTGAAAGAGAGAGCGTGGGGCGTGATTTTGTAACGTGCGTGGAGAGGGGATTGTGTATAAATACGGTGTTTTAGCAGAGTGCCTTTACAGATGTTATGCAGTTTTTGCTTCTGCTAATACTGTACATAATGTTGATGCTATTCGTCATGGTTCTAATTCGTTTGACAGCGGGTCTCAATGATGAAAATCTACCCCCGAATCACCAAGTGAGTATGATAATATCAACAGTTTATAGCTTTTTTATATGTCTATATTTTTTCAATGCGTATTAATATATTTTTACACTTTCAGGAGCCTAGAGTCCCTGCAGAGGAACCCGCTTCTCTTAGTCAAGATTTATTTTTTCAAGAGGATTTAGACCTTCTTTCTATTCGTAATGTAAGTAATGTTTTAATTTATTATTATAGGTCCATTATATACTTTGTTTCAGCTGATATAGTTTTATTTTTGTTTTCAGGGTGGTTCTCACGTCTCAATGGAAGATGTATCAGACATACTACCTCCGACACAACAGGTATACATATTACTTATAGTTACTTTAAAAAATGTTTTTTTTGTTTCCTTGAAACGAGGTTAACTATGTTTTTATTTTTTCAGAGTGGATCGTCTACTTCAAGCGAGCTGCGCTCTATATCTCAGGTGTGTTGGATTTTATTTATTGTTCTAATAATTTTAACTTTTAAGAGTGTTTGTTTATACATGTTTCTCTATTTTAGGATGAGCATGAACGGAGGTTTAGGCAGATGTTAAGACTTTCTGGTGGATCGGGGGTCTATATCCATACATCTCGGACATTCTTGGAGGATGGAGGTGTGGTGACAAGACATAGCCTTGCGGTTAGTATATTCGACGGTGTTTTTAACGTCTATAACGTTAGTTTCTAATTAATAATGCTGTTTGTTTGTTGCAGAACGGTTTCCTAAGTCAAAAAGCACGGGATTTGATCCGTAGAGAGTTGGAAGAAGTAAGTATACACGTGGTATTTTTCCTTATATTTACGTGGTATTTTTCCTTAGTTTATACGTTGAAGCTGATTTTGTTTTTTGTTTGTTTTTTAGATGTCGTCGCACCCGCTGTCTCCTATTCGCCGAACGATGCCAAACATAATCAGGCGCACAACTTCGGTAAGAACATATCGTTATTATTATCGTCTTGTGTGTGTGTGTGTGTTTTTCTGACTATAAATCACAGTATACTGGTTTTCAGTTGAGGGACCGTTCTCCCAACATACGATCTAACTCGCCTCCGAGAGCCGTCACCCCTACACCCTCGAGACCCACTACACCAGTTACAGTGTATGCTGAACAGCCCGCCAATATTGCGGTAAGGGAAACACCTACTTGGTAATTTATATTAGTTTATTGTTTTTTCTTTCTAAATTGTATTAATTTGGTGTTTTTCTTTATTTCCTGCTCGTTGGATCTGACCTTAGAACGCTGTATTTCGTGAATAGGAATGGATACCTTCTATCTATAGTTTCTGTAAGTATCTTTTCTCTGTGAGGGAGGGTGGGTAAGTCTGGTACTTTGTTACACTGATTATACGTTATTTTCAGGACACCCCGAGAAACGTATGGTTCCCGGGAGGTTACCATCAAGTAACAGCGAACATTTTCGAAGAACGTTACATTGAGATGCATCAGCTAGCCAATAATACACGAGAAACAGGAATGTATATCTTCTGCGAGACCACTAACGTCGCTGGCGACCAGTGGAGATTGTTCCGATTAATGGTAAGTTTTGGAATTGAAAGATTTTGAAATTTGTGTCCAAAGGTTTTAAATTAAGCTAATTCTAATTTCATTTACAGAGGGGAGGTGAACCTGTAAGATGGGCCAGGCTGGCCACTCTCCCGCTTCGCGTGAGAACATGCTATGAGGTGACGCATTTTGAGAGGGAGGCGACTGATGCCCAGACACTATTCAGCCATCTACACCTTACGGTTAGTTTCGTAGAGTCATAAATTACGAAATTGTCGGTATTGTTATTGGAAATATACTGTATATCTGTTTTTTTACAGCGGGAAAATGCAACCGTTCAAGAGGACGAAGAAGACGTTTTCGCTTTCAATACGCCCAGAAGGACACCTCCGGACCGTATGGCAGCTTTGACGGCGAGGATGGAGCAGCCTGACGGTAGAAGTGAAGCTGGTCCATCAAGACGTGTCGAACCGCAGGTGGGTAGTTGTATCATGGGTGTGTAAAGTTTTTAAGATCGATGTGATACTAATTGTTTTTTATGTTTCAGAATCTGACATGTGATGAGGAAATGCCGAGCTGTGCCGCTGAATGTTACAGCTGTCGTCGTGAGGCAGGTATTCTCCGGCTGAGACTGCGATACTTTAATAGGGTAAGGCGGAGGAGTATGGGGGGTCTTTATTTGTATTATTCTAACTATATCGGAGATTAATTATGGTTTTGTGATTTCAGCATAGGGATTTCGATTTTACCTCGCATGTTGGGGGTATGGTAGAGCGGCTGGCTTTGGTGAGGTCCGAACTCCGTGAGGTCCTCAACTTGGCGTCGCATGTTCTGGAAGACACCAACCCTAGGGAGGTCATATACGTCGCACCGACCGTATGGAGCGAAATTCAAGCGACGCTCGAAAACATACTGAACACCAACAGTCAAAGGATGGACAGTCTCACCTTCAGGGGGAGAGCACCGCCCACAGAACGTCCGAGACTTATCGAGTGTCAAGTTTGCATGGATGCTCTTCCAACCATATCTCTGGAGCCGTGTCAGCATACCCTCTGCCCTGCCTGTAGCAGACGAGTATCCACCTGCCCCTTCTGTAGACGCCTGATTACAGGGAGAACCAGGATTTTTTTCGATCAATAATGTTTACCATAAACACTGTTATAAAGAATGTTTGTTTTTACTCACCTCTGTGTAACGCTTGGCTGGTTACGCCACATGCGGGTGTTGTCCAAGGTCAAGACGAGCTGCCGCCGTGGTATCTAGGTTAGAAAGTGACAGTGCAGAATTACATGATTTTATACAATACTTTATATAGTATGATACTAACAGTATGATACATACAGTATTTTATATAGTATGATACTTACAGCATGATACTTACAGTATTTTATATAGTATGATACTTACAGTATGATATGTTAGGTTAGGAAATCTCTCTCTGTGACGTCACGGTTCTATCCGGGTGGGTAGACTACTCTCTACTTGTGGTTATTTCATAATTTAATTCACACAACCATTCCCTTCTAGTGATTAAGTACGTAATGTGTCTGAATTCCGGCGTGATTGGTGATAAGAAAATATATTGTTATCTTACCTATGAAAAATAAGTCATAAGTATGACAAATTTCATTGATGGTGGTTTAGTGAAATTCTAGAGAACCAATCGAGTCGCCCCAATGAAAATTTTCACTTCTGCTGTCAAAATCAAAATGAAGTAATCTTTTTGCGTGGTAAGGGTCATTGTTTCATCAAAGTTGACAACTGCTACCATATATTTATTTTCAGGCGGATACGTTCTTCCTCAAATTTCTTATGAAAATAAATTCAATGGAAAATTGTCTCCGAGTTGACAGACACCTTTTTACTTTGGTTTTGACAGCAGAAGTGAAGATTTTTATTGGGGCTACTCGATCGGCCCTTTTGAATTTCACATGGCGAAAACCACCACCAATGACATTTTTCATACTTATGGCTCCTTTTTCATAGCCAAGATGTACATTTTCTTGTCACCAATCACGCCGGTTTTCAGACACATGACGTAATCACCAGAAGGGAATGGTTTTATGAATTAAATAATAATACATAACAAAGCATTTGTGTTGAAAATTATTTTTAACCAAGACATAAATCGTCGAATAGTAAAATTCTCAATTGATGATAATAGTTATATACATTTAATATAATTCCATATACTATTTATAATTATAAAACGTAGTAATATTCAGTTCATAGTAAAGTTTTATAACGTATTACATTTCTTTATTCTCTATTTTAGACCACAAAAACAACTGAAATGAAGTAAACTGTGATATAACCACCCGTTATTAATAAATACAATAATTGTCATTATAATGATACACATTATTACCATTTGTAATATAACAGGGTGTCCCGTGAGAGTATGACACAAATGCAGGATTTGGTAAAACTCATCAAAATAATCAAAAAATTTCTTATAAACTTGTCTCTAATCGCTTCGTTTTCCATCTGCCTGCCTGGATGTGATTTGTTATCAATGCAGCTCATATTTGGAACCACTTGAGGTACTGACTTGAAACGTAGTATGTGTGTTATACTAATTTAGGGATAATTTGGTGTTTCTATCTTTAACCGTTTCAAAATGGCGGCCATTTTAACTTATTAAAGCTTAAAATCTTGAAAATAGCATATAATGAAGAGTTTGATTTTATTAGCATTACTTTTTTTGCCAAAAAGAATGATATTAAGATTACAAAGATCTCTTTGCCCATAGCTGATAAATGGTAATTTTTATGAGTAAAATCGTGGGAAATATGTCATTTGCATAGCATTTGTACGATTTTCCTCATAAATATTGCACTGCCTCAGCTATGGGTCGAGTGATCTTTGTAATCCTTAAATCATTCTTTTTAGCTTAAGAGTTAACATTTTTGGAATAGTTCTAAAATCAAATACTTAGTTATTTGCCATTTTCAAGATATTAAGATTGATAGTTTAACAGTCCACCGTTTTAAAACGGTTTAAGATAGAAATACCACATTTAATACAAAATTATCCCTAAACTAGTATAAAACGAATGCCAAGTTTCAAGTCAGTACCGTACGTGGCTCCTAACATATTCTGCATTGATTAAAAACCACATAAAGGCAGGCAGTCGGAAAACGAAACGTTTAAGGAACAAGTTTATACGCATTTTTATTTTATTTTGATGAGTTATACCAAATAATGCATTTGTGCCATAACCCTGTATAGGGATATTATGTGTAGCCATAATATTGGTAGTTTATATTTTTTTGTATTTTTGTGCTACTACAAATTCAATGCAGGAAAACTTTACTATACATTAACTTACGTTAAAGGTGGGTTATATCAAAGTAAAAAAAACATATTGTTATAAATAATTGTAATAATAATGAATTATATAAAAATTAGCATTTGCTTTTTTATATTAAAACAATATTTTCATCTAAATGAACATTTCGTCTTACAAATCTTAGAGTTATTATAACAAAGTGCATGAGCTACACAAATTGTTTAAAATTAAACTTCATATATAACATTAGTAAACATTAAATTTACATTATAATCTGGCTGTCCCGGAATACTATATATATATATATATATATATATATATATATAAACCGTAGTGTATCACTGCCACATGGGACTACTGAAATACAATTGATTCAAAGGTAATCGAATCAGGCCACCTACTCGAAGAGAAGCAGGGAATGGGCTGATTAGATTTTAGCAAGAGACTTTTCGACGTTTCATCAAGTTCAGTGGGTAATTTGTACTGAAATATAGTTTCTACTTGTTTAAAACAATATATCCTCAGTGATAGTTTTATTTAATTTTAATTACCTAACCATTATTTGCTTTCCAAACTGTAATCAACAAAATTAAAATAAATACACATTAACTCGTTTGTATTTATAATGTATACTAACAAAGCTGGAGTTTAAAGTAAACCCTATTGTTTTACCCAAGAAAAAACTGAAATGGACTTAAAAACCATGTTCGAATTTCACTTTGGTCGGATCTAGTTATTTGTTATGCATCTAATCAGCTTAATATTTGTTATATTAAAAACACATTCAACAATTACTATGAGAAATGGTAATTTGGTAGGTAAGGGTGGGAAAAACTTGTGCTAAATTTCCAGACATCCATATTTCAAACTTTCTCATTAAGTATAGCTTGCTTAGAACATTAAATATGCATACATTTTAGGATATTAAATATCAATCTTAAATTTTATGTTGCTATTTTTTAAAGGTACTACATTATTTTTAATAGTTATATGATATTAAATAAATTGTTTTATATCGTCCGGAGCCGATTTAACGTTAAATGAAATTGACTAACGACGTGTAGTAAAATTGCATAGTGTTTATATCTGCAATGGGCAGCACGACCTTGCAAAGTAAAGAAAATGTGCATTTGGTGTTTTATGTAAAATATATACCTAAACCGAATGCAACAAATGCATTGAAATCCGGAGGTACATGCTTTTAACATTTAAACGTAATGTCACAGAAACACATTAGGGAATTGCTCCATTTGCCACCAGGAGCCTTACATGTACCAAATCACTAGCATAAATTTTAAAAATGTCTTGGCAATGGCGTACTATATTTTTATTTAGGATATTAATTTTGAATATTTTAATTTTATAACTTTTACAGTTTTTTATACTTACTGTATTAAATATATTTAATTTCAAGTATACATTTCAATATAGTTATTATTTAATTCCTGTTAAAATAGTCTTATTTTTTTTTAATAACTGGTAAATAAATTAAGTAAATAATTCCGATATACTTTACCTTTGACAAGTCGCATACAAAAATTTAAGCTGGTGGTTATAATTAGATTACTAACTAAAGTTTGGTAATAAATGTTGATTGGTATAATGTGTATAACTATATTTTATGCTGAAATCCATATTTGAGCAGAAATCAACAATTAATAGTTTTTATATTCTAATAAAACGTTAAAGGAAACTCTAAAAAGATATTCGTTGAAGTTGTAACTTTGTCTAAAGTGAACTGCTTACCTTACTGTGTTCATAAGAATATTCTTTGTTTAAAATTAATTGTTGGTTATAGTGAGTTTGCCTTATTTAAGAAACTAGTATTGACGGCCGCTATTGCGACCGCAGGAAATAATCAGCTGTTTCAAGAACAAAGCTTGTAGAAATATAAATCCACAGCTGAATACTCCCGGCTCCGCTAGTATGCTAAAATGGCCTAAAACAAAACTTTAAGCTACCGTAACTCAAATAAGGTTGCTTTTCAAGAAAAACAAACGGCACGTGCAGCTTCCCCGACCTCGATTACCCAAACAAATATATTTTCGTAGCTTGGGAGCCATTACAGCTCGAGAAACAGCTGCGGACGCACGGACGCACGGAGTGGACGGATGGACGCTCGGAGCCACGGACAAATGCGAATTATAGTATTGATGATTGCAGACATTTTACAACAAAGATTAGTAAAACAAGGTGTTATGACGCTTTTGAATCAGGAAAATGATCCCGTATTCTGTTTACATTACCTACAAAATTATGACATTAGTGGCACATTCTAGGCTGGAAAATATCACAAAAGTAAAAAAAAAATAGTACTGTAAAATTAGTTGACAACATAATACTAAATCATGTGCAGTAGTGATGCCTCGTTAGTGTGTTTGATTTTTACGTGTGGCTTTGGAGATTTTTTTTTTTAGTTTTAATTTGTTCACTGCATTTTCAGTTTTCTGTTTAAGCTTTTCCATGTGGATTTTTCCAGCTCTGACTGAATTTTGTCACTAATTTGTATGTGGTATGTATTATTTTCACCTGAAGATGGAATCAGATAGATCCATCTTCAGGAAAGATCCCAAAACGTCATTAAACTGTGTTTCACTAATTAGTGATGGAAAATTACCGGAATAATTTCTTATATAACCCAAGAATATACTTGAATTTCAAACATAAATAACGTGACATACAATTACAGTGAGGACTTATTTTCACTATAAAGGATAACGATTATATTAAGGCAATATTTAGGTTATAATTATCAATTATAAATATAAAAAAATCAAGTGATTGTTCATTTGGAAATGCATAAATGAGTTTGTAATATAATTATTTGAAAACAATCAATTATATGTAACCTATTATTGACATGAAATATATATGACAGACCTCCAACTAAGAATTAAAATTTCAGCTAAGAATCAGCCTCCATTCTACCTAGATCTGCACTCAGCCCGATCATCTCCCAACGTTCCTGAGCTAGGGAGCTGAGGTCGTTAGGGAGCACTCCCACAACGGCCTCTGACCATGTATGGGACTTTATAGAGGAAATTTATTTAGAGGAATTTATATTTCAATAGCACTTTTGTAAACATTGTATTACAATCAACTTAGTTCAGTTTAATATTCTGTGGTTTTTCTTCCTGTTTGAACGTTGTCAATGTACTCTATTGTGGCCGTGATGGCTTTTAGCGTATAATACGCTCATGGTTTCATCCACATTTTACTCTTACACATGATGCATTTAGAGAAGTTCATATAATCTATATCATGCACGAGTAATGAGATTGGATTGTGATAACCTTAATAATGTATCAAAGAGCTGGAACAGTGTTTGATGTTCTGCTCTGACGTTACACTGTAGGTTCCTTACTGAACATGACACTATGAAATAATAACCCAGGTTAAGAGCAATAGTTGGTTTTAGTTCGTACTAATACAAGACTTCTCACTCATTGCTCCAATACGTCTCATTTTGATTTCAAAAACAAATTAAGTCTCGTAATCATATGGTTTAATGTAAACAAATCAGATGTTTTAAAAATCACCATGCTTTTCTTATGGGGAATGTTTTACGTTATTTCTAATTTTCTGGTGAATTTTTAGATAAGCTGCTATTTTCCCTGAGTCCCTGGGATCAAGACCTTTAATGTGAGCCGTCTCCCATCATCCTGTAATTTATCCAATTCCCACAATTTTGACTTAAAAATTTCGCTTACAGAATTATATATAAAGAAATTTGTAATATTTAACTATTTTTAATGCTATTTTTTAATAGGTTAGTTCAATAATTTCATTTTATTTTTGGAAATAGCATGTTTACTAAATCTAGGTAACTTCACTTGGGGAAGAAAAATAAGAAATATTTAACTTTTAAACTAATAAAGTTGACACTGACGATTTCGCAAAAGAGTAATGACAAATAAGTTAATTTAAAGTGAAATATAAAAGATGTAGACTATCGTTGGGCGGGGTAACGATATGGAAAGATCAGTTAAGAGGAACTTTGCTCGACCTGCTAATTTGCCAACATTTGTAACTTAGGCAATAACTTATGCAGTATCTTTCTTTCTCAGTTGTTCACTCTGTAGTTCTCGCCACTTAGTTTAAACGCTTTACATTCCAGTTAAACTAGCTTCATATTACTAAACGGTAATATTTCACATCGAAGAAGGTTTATCATTTACCTCAGGCACATCGTTTTACCTAATTAAAACTATTTTTGAAAAATAGTAAACATTTAATTTACTTATGGTATTATATGAATTGATTATATTATTAATGAATGTTACTAACATTATTTAGACTTACTACTGCAATCAACTTAATACGACTGTGTTTATATTAAACGTATAATTTAATATTTGAATTTTATGTCCAGCCTTTACATATGTAATTATAGAGTTAGACGTGGTATCTAACTCAATATTACATAAATCCTACACTAAAATACTATATAAATTACTATATTTTAAGCAACAGTCTTTTAAAATTGGCTATAAAAGTATTTCCTCATAATTATTTCTAACAACGATTATATTAAATATTTATGAAACTCTAAGTGTTAGTTTTTACTTACCTTGCAAGTTTGTTTAATTTAAGTTTGTTAGAAGTAAATTTTTCTAATATGAAATTATATGAGTTTTAGAACAAATATTCCTAATTATTAATAATTTGTTTCTACCTGTGTTTATCTATCACTTTTTGCAAACTATCTTGACTTAATCAAACCATCACATTTTTATCTACATAGTTTGAATTATTTAATTTTAACTTATTTCAAAGTTTTATAGCTTTTGTTTTATAATGTTTAAGTTACCAGAGGACATCTAAAACCGTATATTTATAATAAAATGTATAGTAATAAAACAAAACCAAAAATTACTTGGGTTTGATACTTCACTAAATCATTTGAGCTAACTTATTTGTTATGTAAAGTTATTAAAACCTAACCTTTATTTTTTAATTTAGATATTTATTTATCCTTTAGACTTAAAACCTATTATACTTAGAACAAATTATTAATTCCTCGTAAGATCTACCAAAGTATTAGTCATATTTACAGATCTTTACATTTGCATTGCAATAAGTATGTGACATTTACTTGAATATCGTTTAATAACAGCGTATGATTTGTCTCATGGGTAGTTTCCCATATTAAAATGATGGTCACATAAGCTGCAAGGGGATCAGCGACAACGACGTGGCGAGAAGGACAATAGAGCTATGTGCCTCTTTTATTGGTCTTTTGTGTCGTAATAGTGCCATTTAAAGACTGTCCGTCGTGCTCTATATCTTGGTACGTGTTCACATTATGTAATGTGTTCTATTAACGAATACCTCTTTATGGGCATATATAGGGGAAATTAAAACTACTAGTTCCTTTGTTGAAAATAGTTTACTGTGTGTTGAAAACGTATGCTCGCTTTGTCACTGTTAAAACAACGGTATGCTTACGGGATTTCGTATAAATTAATACGATTGAAAAAAAAATAAAAACCTTTAGTTTTCAAGACGGGATGGTTAAAACACAATCATTATTTATAATAACAAACATAACCACTTTTACTTTAGCTTTTATATATGCTTTTAAAATAATAAATAAATAAACTCAAAAGATCTGCACAAAGCAAGCACATTTCTAGTTGTAGTGCCAACGGCGCTGCTAAACGTGTAACGTAATAAAGGAAACAAACAATAGGTTGCGCTCACTTGAGATAAAGTTACCCCACTCTTGAGCTAACTATCTCGTCTCTCTCTGGCAGCTTCGAGTGCTCTCATTCACAGCTTATTTGGTATTTTTGTCTTATCAATATAAGGTACTCCAGTTGACATTTGACTTTGCCCAGGGAAACACATTAGCTGACTGTGCAGTAAATTTGCTCTGATCATATTTCATGCAAATTTGTTACATGCTAAACTTTTGGAATTTATAACGTGTTTGTTAATCCATTATTAATATATTTTTACGACTATATCACTACTAGTTAATTCAATGTGTAGCCGATGTAAGTGCCAAACAATGTTATAGATATGTTGTTTTTTATTACGTCATGTAATCTTTGCAATTTCAAAGATGCTTGCTTAAAAAATGTGTAACACGTACACCTACTTATAGATTACTTATTCATTGCAAATTATATACTAGAATGAAATCCGTAAGAACAAATAGTGGGATGTAAGCTGTTAAAGAGGATCATTCCGTTCCTTAAATAACAAAAAAACTATTAGTCTTAAATTTACCCTAAGGCGAATTAGATTTTGGGGGTTAGGAGGCACCTAGACACATTTCCCATTAGGTTATTTTAGTCATCGGAAGAAAAGGATCTGCCATGATGAGAAAGGTATAACAGGGACGAAAAATCACCCTGGATGGGAAAGAGAATCAAACTATCTGACATTTAAAACTGAGCTCAGACCTAGGCAAAACCAGGTAGATTCTCTCTCTAGCTCAGATGCTAGGGGAGATACACTTCTCAGAACTTAGGGTAGTTCGGAATTTCAAAGGAGAATATCTGGTTACTATGATGTCACCTACCATATAATGTTGTATGTGGAATAATTATCAAACATTTTATTTTTAAAATAATAATAATGTTGGTCGTATGAAAAGTTGGATATCAATGATGGAAAATGAGAATAGTTTCTAGAATACCTTGGTGTTAATGAGACAAAGTTTTCTCAGCCTCATTAGCACCATTCCTTGCATCTCAACAGTTGTCTGGGTAAACTGCCATGAGATAATTTGATTTTCTGGGTTGGTCATTTTCTGCTCCCTATATTTTCCTCCTACTAAACCTCTAGTGATAGATACCTAGTGATAACTACACCACGTTGTGGGAGGCAAGGCAAATAATGCCGTAATCAAGTGTCGCAACTTAAATGCAAATAAATTTAAAACATGAACTAACCTATAGGTTACTTAATTTTGTGTAACCATATAAATAGTCAGAGGATGAGTAGGCTAGTTTATTTACAATTTGTTTATCAGGTTCAGTTACCTTACCTCCTGTTACGAAGTGTTGTTTTGAAGACTAAAATCGATAGGTAACATCTAAAGAGATATAATAGTAATAATTAATAAACACAGTTTTAATCTGCGGTTCCAGTAGATTAAAGTCAGATAATACCGTTAATAGTAAATTATTTAACTGTCATGTCTGTACGAGGAGACCATGGGAAGATCAAGTATAGTATAGTAATACATACATCTGGGGCATAAGCTTGCTACTCTCTATGATTCTTCCTACAGATAAGCCAAAGTGTCTGCTTTGTTCATAGAATTGCCACCACCAACCACAAAAATGAACTATATTTTCTCAATGATTATGTATAGCATTACTGAAGATTTTTGTATAATTTACAGATTGTTAATGCAGATAACTTTCATTTCATATGTTTATTGGTGTTTGTTTACCTTTATTCATGGCAGTTCTTATCAAAATCTAAGTTTTTAGGAAAGAGCTCTATCTCCTTTCTCAAACGTCTTACAGGTCTTTTGATCTGGCTATCACAAAAGAATTTGTTACATTTAGTTTTATATTTATATTTATTATATTGTATTTAAATTAGTAGTCAGAAACAGTAGGTGCATTAGACACGTGTGGGTACGAACGTCGTCAAAATGCTTCAGACTCTTGCTAAAATCAATATTTTAGTTAATGTTTTATGTTTAACCCAGGTTATGAATGTTAATAATGGAACTAAAAAGCAGATAGGTTGGGTCTACGAAATCAGTCAACTCGCTAACTCTTCGAGACCAAAGAGATACTTGAAATGTCACGGATATTACAAAATCTTCGATGATGGAAACAAAATCAAGAACACACTCGTAATCTAAAAACGAATATGACACAATCTATAAAAATTTAAAATGTCAAAACAAAGCAATCCTTATCCTTGTCAACTAAAAGACGTTTTGACTGATAATATTATCTATCAACTGATCCAATCAATTATAGCTATAAATTGATCACAATGCAATATTCAGACAATTGGCAGCGGCTAGTATTGAAACAACTGAGGTGAGTTTCTTTATTTAAAAAGTTTTTATTTCGCCAGTAAAGGTGTTTGTTCTCCATTGGTTTATTTGCTTTTTAAATTTTGGTATTGTAATATCATGTTAATTCATTATTATGTTAATTATCATAATGTTCATTATTATCATGTTAACATCATTAATGTTGCTAACTTCGGGATATTGTTCCTTATGTCAAAAGGAACGTAAATCATGATATAACTGGGGTCTATTTCTTTTCCTTTATTATATGTCTGTCTGTATGTTATTTTTACTAGACAATTTATATTTTAAAATTGGCTTAACCAAATTCTACCAAATTTTTGTTAAATACTCATCTTGATAGGTTCTTTTTTAGAAAACTTTTTTCATAAAATCTTTCCGTTTAAAAAGGGCTATTGAAAGTTTTTAACCTCAAATATCTAAAAAACCAGAAATTTTACAAACAACTTTCTAAAAAATAAAAATATATTAAATGCAATTATTATAAATCCATATCTGCTTTAAAACTTAAAATTGTGTTAAAATTAACTGAACTATGACTGAAAAACGGAACACATTCCTAAATTTTGCTAACATAACTAATCAAAATTAATTCAAAATTTAGCCATGTGTTCCGTTTTTCAGTCATAGTTCAGTTAATTTTAACCCAATTTTCAATATTAAAGTAGATATGGATTTATAATAACATTTACTAACTTTTTATATTTTAGAAAGTTTTTGTAAAATTTCTAGTTTTTTATATATTTGAGGTTAAAAACTTTCAATGGCCGACATTTTTAATCGAAAAGATTTTATGAAAAAAAGTTCTAAAAAAGAACCTACCAAGAAGAGTGTTTAATCAAAATTTGGTTGAATTTGGCTAAGCTGTTTTTTTATATAAATTTTCTAGTACAAATTACATGCAGACAGACAGACAGTAAATGAAAAGAAAAAGACCACGCGTTATATGATGATATACGTTCCTTTTGACATAAGGAACAATATCCCGAAGTTAGCAGCATTAATTTGGAAACACCCTGTATATACAATTTAATCTAAAATAAAATATTATCAAAAACCATTTTATACAAATAATTGTATAACATTTTGTATGAACCAGTATATCTGCCAACGTAGCCAATTTGTATATCTAATGTAAGTGTTTAAGGGATCGTTTAAGATAATATATTGATGATTTTCAACCCATTTATTCGGCTAATGTATGTAACTGACAAATATTTCAGTTTATATGGCTTAATAGCTAATGCTAGCAAAATTTCAATTTAAAATTGATTAAATATTTTTAAAGAATTTAAAAAGTTATAGGTATAAAACCGAACTAACAGTATTAATACCCCCGTCGCAGCAAACCTGCATACTCAGCGAATTTCCAATGGAAATATAAATGTCTTAATACTACATAAAGCCACTTACCAAGTTTCATAAAAATATATTCACAAATAAGCGATATATACAATTTTAATTATTCTCCATAAGAATAACATTGGGGCTGAGTACGCAGGTTTGCTGCAACAAGGAACATAAAAAATGGGTTTTTATGCTAATATCAATATAACTCAACTAGGTGAAGCCGTATACTAGTTTTTATTCATTTATGTTAATAATTAAGGGAGACAGAGCATTTAATTATTATCCATAAGAATAACATGGGGACTGAGTACGCAGATTTGCTGCTACAGGAGAATTATGCAAAAAAGATTTTTTGGAGCAAATATCAATAGACCTCAACGAGATGAAGCTGTATACCAAGTTTCGTCAGTATACGTTCATAAATAAGCGAGATACAAAAATTTTCTTTTCCTCCATAAGAATAACATTAGACAACGTACTGTGTTTAGCACTTTCAATATCTCGGTAACCAATTGACGTAGAGGAATGATCGAAATACCAAATTGTGTGTTTTTTTAAGCTGAATCGAATGGTCAAAACTAAAACTTGACTTTTTCAAAAATTATATGTAAAAAATTCAAAAAAACAATTTTTGGGGTACAAAACCCCCCCAAAATACCCCCTCGGATAGGTCGATCTGTCTGGTTTTCGAACTTAAAGTCATAAATGCTGCTTTGCATGTTTATACCAAATTTCGTCAAAATCGGATCATTTTTACGAGAGTTATCGTGCTCACGGACACATATATATATATATATATATAGATATATATATATATATATATATATATATATATATATATACAGTATCGAACGAATGGTGTTTTTGGGGTCTGGGGACCTCAAAACGAAAAGTTATCATGGTCCCGGGCCTAGGTCTTACCATGCCGACTACGGTAATAGCTTCTTCCCTATAGGGGAAATTCGCTAAAAAGTGCTATCTATTCCAGGGATGAAATTCCATATTTACTCGAACTAATAAAGCTGACATTGATGTGAGCTGACAGAGCTTCTTGCATTTATTTAATACACAAGTTATACATTTCGAATAGTAAAATTTGTTAAGGTAAATTAAATAAATGAGAATAAAAGATTAGGGCATAAGATACACGCTAGATAGTAATTTGTAATTTTTGAAGGTAATTAACATCTTAACTTAAAAACTTTTTAAAACTAATTTGTATTACCATCTAGTAATCACTCCTTATAATTTTTAAAAACGTACCTGATGTACTTGATATACCGTCATAAGTCATTCATTTCCTCTTGCATTTACAACTATGTTGCTTTAACCTTAGCGATAATATAAGGTTATCCTCCTGACCTACTGATATCCTACCATGACTAACAACAGACCTTGGGTATCAGTGCATAAATATGTGATAAACTATCAGTGTGTAGTAGTTATTATGCAGTATTGTTGTTTAATCCGTGTTTTTTTATCCCAAGATGAAGCTACTGTTGCTGTGTGCTTTGGTAGGAGTTGCTTGCTCCCTACACATCGCTTACCCGGAAGAGAATGAGGCGCAATGGGAACTCTTCAAGGTAATGTCAACTTGGTTAAATATATACGAGAAAAACAACTAGGGGTGTTATAGTATGTTAAAACATATTAACAGTCATTGTTAAAATACAGGGTGTCCAAAAATAGTTTCAGAACTTTGGGACGTGATTATTTACTTAAAAAGGAAGAAAAGAGTTCATGGGAAGGCATGTCCTAAAACGCTTTTTTCCGTCTAAACGTCTGTATGTGTTTTTTACTTAATACGTTATATATTAGGGACATCTAAGTTATCATCTTCAAACTTGGTACATGTATTAAATCTAATAAAACCCATTTTAGTATGGAATATCAAGTTTCTACATTTTAACATTTTTAAATTGAGGTTTTTTTTGTTTGTTTTTAAAACTAAATATCTTAAAAATCGTAATATTTAAGAAAAACTGTAAAAATAAAAAGTGTGTAATTGTGTCATCAAAATAATTATAAGAAGATTGTAACAATCGGATTAAATATTACTGATGAATTGTAATTTTTATAAGTTGAAACTTTTTTTGCCATTGTTGGCCTAAACAATAATGTTTTAACTAATAAAAATACCTATTTCTCTAAAACTACATAAATTAATCACTAAATATAAATTGACAATATTTATTAATTTATTATTTATTTGTATGTGACACACAGTAAAAAAATCATTAATACATTCAGATTGTAACACCTGAGGTAGATTTGAGTGGTTTATTACAGTGGTTTTGAATGGTTTTCCAGATTGAACACGAGAAGGTCTATGAACATGAGAAAGAAGAACAGTTGAGAAAAGAAATCTTCATGAAGAACCTGAACTTCATCCGCCAGCACAACAAGAAGTACGAGAACGGAGAGGTCACATTCACCGTTGGAGTGAACAGATTCGCTGACTTGGTTAGATTCTATGATTTCTGTTAAAATTGTTAAGAAAATTTAATTAATTCCTTCTTAATGTTTTATGTTTAACCTTGAAAACATTCGGTTTGTTTATAGTTGCATTTAAATGGCATAAAATATAATGTACAAAAAAGGGTCGCTGTTTCCTGTGTTAATTTTAAATCAGAATAAAGTGAAAAAGGATTAACTAAATTCTCATATTTTTAAGTAATAGCAATAATTTGTATTGCATTTTGTGCTTACATGTATTTAGCCAGATGTTTTCTATTTCTATGTTTTTATAAACCTTCCCTCATTTTGTAATAATTCAAACAAATCCTTTATTTATAAAATAATAACTTTTAAATATAAACTAGCAATTATATCTTATGACATTACAAATTTAGCCGTTAAAGTCAGAGCATCATCTTAAAAAATGCTATATTTTTTAACTATGATTTATATAATGGGACATTTATTAACTCGTCTTCACTAAATTATTTTTAATCTCCTAACCTAGAATAATCCCCGCAGAATACTATGCAGCATATTTTCTACTGTTGTGCTAATGCATACTTATGTAATTAGTGCTGGTCTGTGCGACCTTATGCAAGACAAGTAGCCATCGTAGCCTCATAGATCCAATGACTTGCGAACATTATACCGTCTCAATGGTTAAAACTATTATTATAGTAATTAAAATTTATGTTTACGTTTTTATTATCATCCACATACATGGATTTCTTTACATTTAATCTAGTAAGCACAATTAACAAACTGTTAAGCTTTAATTTGTAGGTTTTGCATGTACTTAAATGTATTAAAATTAAACCTGACTAGATATCAATTTTTTAAATTTGTTTTGTTATATTGGTTGACACAAAATAGATTTAAACTTTAACCAATTTAAAAGTAGCAATTTATTACATATAATGTGTCGCACGAATACCCCAAACAGGCCAAACGGTTTGTATGTTAGGCAGGAAAACACTTTGCCCATAAATAGGGTTAAACTAAAGATCAGTTATATGAACAGCTGTCTGTTTCCTAGACCAACGAGGAGTTCCGTGAGCGGATGAACGGCTTCAAGGTGCCTGAGGGCTATGTGAGCCAGGGCGACAAGTTTGAGTTTGACGAGAACTTGGAGGTGCCTAACTCCGTGGACTGGAGGAAGAAGGGAGCCGTCACCCCCATCAAGGACCAGGGACAGTGCGGCTCCTGTTGGGCCTTCAGTGCGGTCAGTGATCGAAATAATCTGTTTGGTACAAACGCACTGCCTTAAACCTGTTATTTACACTTTAAAAAAATTATATATTGGTTAAAACCATATAACCTGTCCTTAATTGTACGTGAAGGACATCTCGGTTTTGTATTACAACATGACTAATTAAGATGTTATCTTTGAATTATTTATGTTGTATGCTTATCATGATAAACCTTATCCTATTAGAACTAAAATGTATGATCATAAATTGATAAAGGCTTCTGATAATTATTTATACCTGTTTAAAACCGTATGCTGGCAATCATAACATATTTAGCATAATAAGGGGTTTTAAAAAGTGTAGTATAAAAAAATACTATATCCTAGGAGTAAACAAGAAGTATTTCAAAATGTACAATTTGTTGCTGTGGCAAACGAATCGTGTTAATAACAGTGCAGTTCTTTGTATTTTGTATGACCTCATTTAAAAATTGTCTAAACATATTTTTGCAACTTTTTCAATTTCATAATAACAACTGTTGAATGGTAAAATTATTGTTATTTAAATATAATTTCAAATAATTTCTGTTCATATCTCTTTTGCGTTATTAATAATATATTTATTTCATCAATATGTAACATTTTATTTATTTTTTATTTAGTTAATTTAATATTGGTTTAAGAATTTGCCATCACTGTTTGAGCATTTATGCCCTGGTGTGTGATCCAGTATTCAGGTGTACTTCCTGTTTACATGATTTGGTTCAAGAGAACTATTTCAAAACCAATTGTTGGACCAAAACATGTGAACATATTATTGGCAAAAGGGTAAGAAACCAAGCTTTCATATGAAAATATTTTCATTATTGAAATGGGTACATACTAATATAAACACCCAGTAAATAAAAATAAATGGAAATCAATTTAGGCTAAGCTAGATAAAAGTAAAAAAGGGCAGAGATAAATAAATCTAAAATCAGTCCGAATTCCAAGAAGATAAACATTACACAAAAGTAACCTCTAGAAACGGTGTACTATTCAGTGTACTACATAACTCAAATTATAGTTTGCCAAGTATAACCAAACCCAATATTTCTGTTTAAAATTAAAATTCAGCAAATACGTTACAGTTTTGTTGATGATTAGACTGGAAGCTTGGAGGGCCAGACCTATCTGAAGACCCAGAATCTGACCTCCCTCAGTGAGCAGAACCTGGTAGACTGCAGCACCCCTCAGGGCAACGAAGGGTGTAACGGTGGCCTTATGGACGACGCCTTCACTTACGTCAAGACGAACAAGGGCATCGACACGGAGGCTTCCTACCCCTACACGGCACAGGCGAGTACAAGTGGTGTTGAACACAGTTACTTTATTGCACAACTCACAAACTAATAATTAAAATCAACCTTTTATATTGTACCGTTAAAACAGCAATTATTTAGTTTAATTATAATCTTATTATTTTAGGTACACATTATTTCTTTTAGTTAATTCTTTATCGTTCTGGATACTCAAAATAATAAAATAAACTTGATTGTCTAAATACAATGGAATGCAGGATCTTCTTTTGTATTATAAGCACATTTTAATTCAAAACTTCCACGTTTATTATATAAAAATTAAATAAAAAAATTCCTCTTCACAACTCAAATAAATGTACTTTCAATCCTCTTCTTCAAAATATGTAACAATACTTTTCCTATCTTACTTCAGTTTTATCATTATTATTAATTTATTATTTATACTTTATACTTCATAATTAAATGCCGGTTAAGACGTTTTTTCTTTTTATAATTTTCTCATGTCAATTCATGTACCCTATAAAAGAAAAATTAAATTACTACACTTGAAATTACACATTTATTTAATTAAAGTATTTTTGAAACAGTTATATTACAACCTATATTGACCTAATTTCAAACGATATTAAATAAAATTTAAATTCTACTTACCCAAATTGGGGAAATGACAACTACTACATAATACTATGTTCACTATTAAACAAGAACTGAAAAAGGAGCGGCAGAGGGCCTGTTATTTATATTTATAGATGTGGTTGGGAAGCAACAAGAAACAGCTGGACCCTGCAGACCAACCAATCAAAACGCTGAAATTAAGTTTACAATCTTATACATGAAAGTCCTAGAATTCTCTGGAAACACTACAATCAATCTTAAACAAATTTGTTGAATCTTAACCATCTTTTGAAATAAATGACAATTTTTTTATAAACTCAAAATTAAACTTGGTACAAATTTCCTCCCTTAAAAATTAAAAAATTGGCATTTCTAAAATCCTACCAGGCATACATATTGTTTTTTTTACATATTTGTTAAAATTGAATTAAATTAAACAATATCCACTTTTATATGATGTCTATTAGTCCATCCTTCATGAAACCAGGCCTAGCGGGGTGTTTGTTGACATTGTAGATGGGCCATCCTCCATTGGAAATTGTGCACTAGTCAAAAGAAAGTAAAGTAGGAGACTAGTCAAAGGTTGACAATTGAAGGTGCATCCTTATCGCCCCAAGTCTGCTGGCCTGTTTACTGTACATCAGTCTGTGTGCGATGCCAAATCTCTCGTGCAGTTGCTTAAAACATGAATTAACTTTCATTAATTTTAATGAATATCAAAGCTCTTTTTGTAGTAAGGAATCTCCATAGTCGGTCAAGAGTTAAAGTCGTTAGGTATGTGAAGTGTTGCGTGCTAAGTGTAGTGATTATAAGTATAGTAGTAAGTTCATGTACCATTAGTTTGGATATCCATCTACAAAAGTATGTATTCCATAAGTTTAGTTGAATTTGGCATTATTTCTTAATCTAGACATCAGTAAAATTAAAACATAAAATATTCTCAATATTCAACTAATTTCCAAACATAAAAATGTAAAATCATAATTTGTATTCATACATCATTACTTTTTAACAAATTGATCTTCGTAATACATTATAAAATACGCTTCTCATTTTTCAAACCAAACTCCTGTAATAATTCATAATAAAACAAAACCTGAAACAACATTTTTCCGACACAACTAAATAACTTTTTTGTATAAAGCCTTTTGCTTCACTTTAGCTAAAAACATTCAATTACATTAGCTAAGCATTGCATCAAACATCTTATTTCATTATGAAATTAGCGGTCCACTTTCCTTTAGTACATATCTTCTTTGCCTTTTTTATCTTTTGAAAATTTGAGTACGGTTAAGTACATTTTCCTAAAAAATTAATTAATATTCAAAACCTTATTTAACACAATGCATTAATTTTAACTTCAGTGTTATCATGACATGTTTACCACATATTAAGCATCATTATATCCTGAAATAGTACATCCCAAACATTTTAATTACAATTACATCCTTATCGAAATAACTATTTACAACTTATAAATAAATAAATGTTTACATAGTGCAATATTCACGAAACAGAAAAATAATTGTGGTATGCAATTTATAAAACTATACTTTACCATAAATGTATTCGTTAATTTACTTTCCATTCTCATTTTGTTTTGCCGAAATAAAAGTAATTAAGACACATGTATACATCCAGTATAGAAAATCATTATTAACTAAACCTTATATTAAAATGTCCTGCTTCTTTTAACTCTTCGTGATACCATTGTTATTTCTTTTTTTTTAACTGTAAAATGTGACATCTTCTTACCACATTTAAATCATTCAACTTCTGTACCAAACAAGTAACATCTGTTAGGAAATAAATTACTCTGTATGGTCCATCATATCTTAAAGCCATCTTCTGCATGCATTTTTTACTTTTATTACTCAAGTGGTAAGTCTTTATAAACACAATACTACCTTTTATAAAAGGATGCTGTGAGTTCTTTTCATTGTACCTTTCTCGGGAACGATTTTTGTTTATTGTCCTTTTTAAACTATCCACAATTCTTGAAAGTTTGGTAGCAATTTCTCTTGAAAAAACTTGACTATTTAGAAGTTCATTTAACTTCCACAAGTTTGTTAAAACTAAGTTTTGTTTTCTCTGAAACATTACTTCAAAAGGCGAACAGTTAATTGATTCATTTACTGCAGAGCTTATAGCCATTTGTATTTCACACAATTTGGTGTCCCAGTTTGTTTGATTGTCATGAAAATAAATTTGGAAAATTGATTTCAAGTTTCTTAAGTAACGTTCAGACTTGTTACTCCTATTATAGTATAGGTACATAAGGTGTTATTGTTTTATGAGCAATCCCTCTGTTAAATAAAAAGTTCTTAAATTGCACACTAGAGAAACACTTAGCATTGTCACTCACAATTTCCTTGCATAAGGAAAAGTTCTTAAACACAATATTTTCAAGAACCTTAATAATACTAAAAGAAGTTGCATCTCTAATTGGTACAGTCCAAACATACTTACTGAAATCGTCCAAAATTATTAATACATTTTTATTCATCCATTTTCCTCTAGTGAGAGGGCCAAAAATATCAATATAAAGCTTATCCATTGCATTTTGTGAGTAGCTAGAAACTAGAGGTCCATTATAAATCTTAGAAGGAGGCTTACCTTGATAACAGAGGTCACATTCCTTTACCTTTTTTTATTTCATAGATAAGATTTGGCTTGTAGAAATATTGAGTTATTCTTTGTACTGTTTTGTACATTCCCATATGACTTCCCTCCATTGAATTATGGAAATATTTAAACACCATGTCCATTAAATTGTTAGGCAAATATATTTTTGGAGAACTATTGTTTTTCTTCTTGTACATAAGAACACCTTTGTTAAGATAAAATCACAACTGGTTTTCATCCTTTTTAATACTGTTTATTGTTTGCTTTATTTCCTCATCATTTTGCTGGTGAGTTTTAAAATCACTGAAAGCTACTGGAAAATCAGTTATTGAGTTTATGCTTTCAGTTACACTCACTTCCTTTTTAACCACACTGGAATTATTCATCTGACACTTAACCAACGGTTGCTTTGTATTGAAAATGTTACTCAACTGTATTTGTTCTGACTCATTAACTGTAGCAAAAATTCTGGATAAATAATCAGCAACCTTGTTATCATTACCCTTAATATGTTCAATAGTAAATGGGAGACTTGAAATTATTTTACACCAACGTCCAATTTTTCCAAATTTTCTAATATTAGATAATAGCCAAACGAGCGCGCTGTTATCAGTCTTTAGTATAAATGGGCGCACCTCTAAATATGTCCTGAATTTATTTATAGCACAAACAATAGATAAAGCTTCCTTTTCATACACAGATAGACACTTTTCTGCTTCATTGAACTTTCTTTAAATAAAATGCTACTGGCCTTAATTTATTGTCATAATTTTGCATTAAACAACTACCACAGGCCCTGTTACTCGCATCACAGTGCAAAACAAAAGGTTTATTGTAATCTGGTACTGCTAAAACTGGTGGATTAATAATACAGTCATTTAACTTATCAAAACTTGTTTGGCATTCTTCAGTCCATATAAATCTTTTGTTTTTCTTTCTCAAATCATTTAGGGGACTTGCAATATCTGAAAAGTTTGGTATAAAATTTTAAAAATAAGACGCCATTCCAATAAACCTAGCGACTTCTTTCGCATCTTTGGGGATGGGACAACTCCCAATGACTTGTGTTCTGTCTAGATCGATACAAATATTGTCTTTAGAAATTAAATAGCCTAAATATTTAATTTCCTTTAATACAAACTTTGCTTTTTGCGGGTTAACAGTAAGATTGTGTTACTCAACCTTCTTATAACTTCTCTTAAGTCTTTAATATGCTGTTCATAACTCTTGGAAAATACAATCAGGTCATCCACAAAATTGATTCCACACTTAAACTTGATGTCATCAAATATCTTGTTTAAATATGAGCTCAGAACTCCCGAACCAAGTTGTAAACCATAGGGAATGCGATTCCTTTCGTAACTCGCAAATGGCGTAGTAAAGGCTGTTATATGTTTACTTTTCTCGCTTAATCTTATTTGGTGAAAACTGTTGCAGAGATCTAACACAGTAAAATACTCACACCCCTGCAAATATTGGCACACTTGATTACAGTCTCCTATTGGGTAATTAACTTTTTCAATTTTATTGTTTAATTGGCTATAATTAATTACCATCCTAAACTTTTCTGAGCTCGGGCGCTTAATAAGAAACGTAGGACTTGCATACTGTGACAAAGAAGGTCTAATTGCATCTTGTGCTAATAAATCATCAATAATGTCCTTCATTGCAGACAATCTTGGGGGGGACATGGGGTATGTCTTAAGACACATTGGAGTTTTGTCCTTTAACTTTAACTCAATCTCATAATCTAAAACTGCTCCAATCTTATCAGTAAACACACTGGGAAATTCTTCTATAAGTTTAATTACATCATTTGTAGCTTTGTGAAGGCCTACTTGTACAGTATTAGTTATATTGCATACTATGTTACTTACATTACATTCAAATTCAATCGTGTTTTCAGGATCGAACGTAAAGTTACAACAATCATTATTTAAATCAATCATCATACCAGAGTTTTTTATAAATTCACTTCCCAGTATAACATTCCACGATAATTTTTTTTCATATGTGAAACTTTACATACCAAGTGAACCTGTATATTTTTATTTTTAACGTGCAATACCCAAGTATTTTTACACTGGTGTTGACTCATCTTGGTGTTGACTGTTTTACATTTGACAGTTGACTCATGTATTTCTTTAACAATCTTCCTTGATTTTAAATTATGTAACATTTTATCGCTTATCAAATTCACAGTACTGCCTGTATCTATTAACCCGTTTTCAACACAATTCTTTGAAAAGTCTACTTTTAGTGTAGGTAATCCACTTGCAGTATTTGTATCTACTTTAAAGTTTAGCCTGTTAGTATTTATTACATCCAACTTATTTTCATGCAACTTAGTTCCCTTCTTAAATCTACGCCTTTCCTCATATTTTAAAAAGTGGCCAAATTTTCTGCTACTGTTTATGTCACATTTACTTTTACGCAGGGGTGGGGCCACATTAAAATTTTGTAGTGACCCACCCCTCATTGCACGTTTTTTTTGGTAATTAAACTTAAAAGAACTATTTTGAAAACCTTGGTTTTGTATGTGTGATTGCGTGCCGAAACGTTGTCTACAGTGTCTAGCAATATGTCCTAGTTTATTACAATTGTAACATTTTGTTGGTGCTTTGCTACCTTTTATTAAGGCTACTCGAGGTTTTACAACACCTCTACAAGAATCCTCATACGCTACATTTTGCTCATGAACACACAGTAATTCTAATTCCTCAAAATTGGCTGGCTCTCTTGTTAAGGCTAAACGACACCTTGTTACTTGATTCAAACCCATTATGATTAATTCTACGAGCTCGGCTTCTGAATACAAACAATTCAATAACCTTGCATTTTCTTTTACTGCAATAATGCAACAATTTAAAGGTTCATTGTGCTTTTGTGGCCTATTTACAAGATCTCGTTTCATATTTTCCCTTAGCCCTAATGGTACAAAGTAATGCAGTAGCAATATATGTATTTCTTCGAGTGACTTCTCTGTCTGTTTACATTCTAAAAGTTTATTATGCAATGGACCTGTTGTGTATCCTAGTACTAAGTCTAATAACTGGCTGTTTGGTAGTTGAGATTCCTTATCTAACTTTATCATAACTTTTATAAATTCCAAGAGTTCATTGACTATCAGACCATTTATTGGTTTTAGGTTCCTTAGATGTTTCTCAATAGGGTTTGAAAGTTTTGCAAACATGTTTAATTCACTACAGCTTGCGACAACTTTTGGGGTCATTGAATTGTTAAGTTTAGCAACTAAATTTGAGTCAATTTCCTCTTCTTCCTCAAAAGATTCATTTAATTTACGTTCAATTCCTGACTCTAAGTCTTTATCGATATCTACTTGTTCAAGGTCACTTTCACAATCTATCACTTTTACTTTCAACTCGTCAATTATATTTTTTATATCATCAGTTACTTTAAAATTGCTCAAAATGTTTGTTCTCAATTTATAGTGGTTAACTTTGGTCTTACATTTAAGAAAATCAACAACTCGCTTGTATTTATCACAATCTTGTATTTTTAGAGTAAGCTCTTCCAAAGCAATTTTGATAGTTTTTATTTCATCACTTACTCCTAATACCTTTGATAGATTATGCGCACTGGGTTCAATGTTTAGTTTCAAGGCTGTCGCATTTGCTTCCTTAATTCGTTTACAGTTATACTTGTGTCTACTTTAACACCCCTAACTGTTAGTTCATATAGTAGTTCACTTTTTAACAACAAGTCTACATGAGAACCCATTTTGCTTGGATTTTTGTTGTTGATTTAATTATACAGATAGCTCTTCAATCCGTTATATATTTTTTTAATTAGCAGAGTCGCGCAATTAATGTGTACCGTTAAAACAGCAATTATTCAGTTTAATTATAAATCTTATTATTTTAGGTACACATTATTTCTTTTAGTTAATTCTTTATCGTTCTGGATACTCAAAATAATAAAATAAACTTGATTGTCTAAATACAATGGAATGCAGGATCTTCTTTTGTATTATAAGCACATTTTAATTCAAAACTTCCACGTTTATTATATAAAAATTGAATGAAAAGATTCCTCTTCACAACTCAAATAAATGTACTTTCAATCCTCTTCTTCAAAATATGTAACAATACTTTTCCTATCTTACTTCAGTTGTATCATTATTATTAATTTATTATTTATACTTTATACTTCATAATTAAATGCCGGTTAAGACTTTCTTTCTTTTTATAATTTTCTCATGTCAATTCATGTACCCTATGAAAGAAAAATTAAATTACTACACTTGAAATTACACATTTATTTAATTAAAGTATTTTTGAAACAGTTATATTACAACCTATATTGACCTAATTTCGAACGATATTAAATAAAATTTAAATTCTACTTACGCAGATTGGGGAAATGACAACTACTACATAATACTATGTTCACTATTAAACAAGAACTGAAAAAAGGAGCGGCAGAGGGCCTGCCATTTATATTTATAGATGTGGTTGGGAAGCAACAAGAAACAGCTGGACCCTGCAGACCAACCAATCAAAACGCTCGAAATTAAGTTTACAATCTTATACATGAAAGTCCTAGAATTCTCTGGAAACACTACAATCTTCGTACAACTTGGTACACTTGGTAACTTGGTAAACTTGGTACAATATAATTACAAAATACTTCCTCCCACCCCCCAAAAAAATTGATGAGACAATTTTCTTATAGTGGCATTGATGTAGAGGAAATAAAATTGTGTACGTAAAAACAACAGTTTAATTAAAAGTTGAAATTGCAAAAGTACTTGTGAAACAGCATTTTTTAAATATTGCTATGGATGGCGTGTTTGACCCGCTCCTTTCACAATCCCCTTCCATCAGCCACCCTTATTTTTCTTCTTGGCCAATATGTGTCCTTCAATATAGTTTCCACCAAAATCATCAACAATAATGTCTATTAAATTTATTAATTTTATTAATTAATATTTGTTCTTAATTAAAAATATCATACGCAACTAATTAATTTATAATCCAATATAATTCAGGGTTTCTATTATCTTTAGTTTTACTCAAAATATATGGTAACTATTGGCTTGTAGTAGGCTGTATTAAATGATCGGTATGGGCCAAAATATGTTGTATTTGTGTAAGTTGATATTCTATTTCAATTTACCGTTTGCATTCTGAGGGAAATAAATCAATATTCAGTGGAGTATAAAAACCTTTGAAACATGAACAAAGAACAATCTTAAAACACATTATATAAAATCACAGCTAATCATTCGTTCATATTTTGCTTATTTATTAAAAACACTGTCGTGAATTTTAATAAAAAATCATTGGAACAATTTGCTTCCGGAATGAAATAGTAAAATTTATTTTTTGCTGCAGCAACCCCATGGACGCAAAGTTAGTTCTTGTGTTTGTCCGCTATTTCCTTTGACTGATATTATTTATTACATCTAGGTTATATATAATGTTTGCATTTAGTAATATTCATTCTCACGTTATGTAAACTTTAAATGTCTTTTACATTCCTAATATATATTTGGTAAAGATTTAATTAATTCGATGTGTTTGCTGCAGGACGGCAGTTGCAAGTACAAGGCCAAGAACAAGGGTGCCACCTGCTCCGGATACGTAGACATTACTTCAGGCAATGAGAAGGCCCTGCAGCAGGCCGTTGCCAAGATCGGACCCGTGTCTGTGGCCATCGACGCCAGCAGGTACTCCTTCCAGTTCTACAAGAGCGGTAAGGGAGCAGACGCTTAACACTTGTCTGCATGTAAGACACTGACACACACTCATGCGTTCAAGCGACTAATGCAAACTAATTCCGCAAATATTTGCATAATTAATATCAATACCAGAACGAGGAAAAAAGTCAACAATTTTAAAATCAATTATGTCTTTTGCAAAATTCTCTGTATTTTAAATAACTATTACAAAATATGTCAACATCTTCAAATAGTGTATTAAAAGTCTCATCCTTGAATTTAAGGGTGAAGAGGAATGATTTCTAGTCCTGGAAAATCTAACGTCAAGTATTCAAAGTGATCTGTTGTAAAAATTAGGAATGTTGACATCGTTAGGAATGTTGTTTTAAACGTTAATTATCCTCTAGTTCTGAACGAGAGATGATAGAACAAGACAAAATATGTTGTTAAATAAAATGTCTTTTGAACAGATATGAATATATCCTTCCTTATATATATATATATATGCATCATCTAATTCTTGCAACTACAACATTCTTTTGGATATCTATTTTTGGTATGCTGGTTTTGAGTGACCGACATACAACAGTCAACTAATAAATGCTGTTTAATAAATGAAAATCATAGAATGTCATTTTTGATAATAACAAAAGTAACCTTAGGCTTATGGAGTTTAAAATCAAAACAAATGCATCATAACATTCGTTCACAAACAACCAGTGATATGTCAAAGTAATACTAATGAAATTAATTATAAACATGTGGTTTTCTGAGAACAGAGACTAAAACCATTGTATTATATTGCATATAGAGTGGTATTATCCATAACTAGTCAAAATTTGTGCTAAAAAACAACATGAATGAACTTTGAGCTATGATAAAAACTGCAGTGACATTAACGTCGCAGGAAAGAGTTGAATCAGCGAAGGAAATCTGATGGGTATTAGTTAAAAGGGACGTAGTTAACAATTACTATAAGTAATATAAATAAATTGGCTGACCTTTCCCGAGAAAAGCTCAATTCCCCAGGTATTCAAATCTGGTATGAGAAGTGTGCTCCCTTGGCTGCTTGCTTGCAACTCTGATCTCAAAAACGGCCCCAGTAATTTCCTTTAAAAGTTTCAAATGATTATTTGGGGGGAAAGTTTAAAACTGGTCTTATCTTCAACAAAAGCTACGTAAAACATCATTATAAATTTAATTTCTTTTAAATTTCTTACAGATTTTATTAAAACAAAAGAGTTACAAAACTGTCATGTCGTTAATTAGCATATGGTTTCCTTATAAGGGTAAATTAAACTATTAAATAAAGTTTAAATATAAAGTGGACGGATACAAAATATATTACATTTGTGTATAATGAAAATACTAACTGAAATTACACTAAGTTATGTTAACAACTGGAGTTACACAAACAGAGAATGAAATTAATGTAAACAAATCTGCTCAACACGAGGGGCCGTGTTGAAAAATTAGTCAAATAGTCTAAGTGACTGTTGTAAAAATTTGGAATTTTAACATGTTTTAACCGTTATTTATCCTCTAATTCTTAACAAGAGATGATAGAACAAGACAAAATATGTTGTTAAAATTAAATGTCTTATGAACAGATCCTTCCTTAGATTTATGCATAATCCAATACGTGCAACTACAACATTCTTTTGGATATCTATTATTAGTATGTTGGTTTTGAATTACTGACATACAACAGTTAAGTAATAAATGCTGTCTAACAAATTAAAAACATAAAATGGCGTTGTTAGGTACCGGTAGTCCATAAATAGTGTCCAATTCAGAAATACAACTCTCTAAATCAGAATCAATATTATTTTGTTTCTTTCTTCCGTATGAATTCTCTGATTGCGATGAAACTTTACATGGTAATTTAGGTTAATCCATGAAGTTTTAATCCATAACCGAAGTCCAAAATAAATGGCCTCCACCCTTGTCCGTGCAATTTGAAATAATTAGTGTAACCTTATGAAACAATTATTTTATTTTGGTTTCCATGGTAACAATTATCATACAACCAGGAAAAGAAACATGAATCTCCAGGAATCAAGGAGGAAAACTTAGTTGTGAGAACCAGCTAGTTACTTATAACCTTTTTGACTAAATTCTAAAGATTGTTTGACCTTCTGTGGTTTCTAGGAGTGTACAAGGAGCCCAACTGTTCCACCCAATACCTGACCCACGGAGTGTTGGCTGTCGGCTACGGCACTGCCAAGAAGGGCGGAGCCTACTGGCTGGTGAAGAACTCCTGGGGCACGAGCTGGGGCATGAAGGGGTACATCATGATGGCGAGGAACCACAAGAACATGTGCGGCATTGCGACCATGTCCAGCTACCCAATTGTCTAACCATTTCCTTTTTTTCTATTATAAATTGTATATTGTTTATAAAAATTAGTTTTTGCTTTAGTAAAACATTTTTTTCTTAAAACGGAGAGTTTAGTTTATCATCCACCTTTTTTGGAATAAATTCAATGCCAGTAAAAAATAATCTTACTTTGAATGTTTTTATTACAAGCTAAGCAGTGACTTTTAACATAATGCAAACAAAATGTAATATAGATAGTTATAGGTTTTTGATCTAAGTCGAGGTGTAAAAACGTTATAGGGGAAACTATGGATTTTATTTACTGAAAGGTTGACACTTTTAGACAGTACAGACAGTAAATAAAATAATAAAACACTTTATTTGACCTCTGAATATGTATAAAAGTTAAATATATACAATAATTATTAATTAATTATATAACTTTATTGTAGTTTTCAGAGCGATTCTTTAATATTACTTAAATGCATTTTGTTATTAATTTAAACTGTACTTGTCTTTTTAAATTTGCTTATGTCAATTCCCATGTATTAAAATTAAATTTTTTAAATACTTTTCTGGACATTTCTTGTACATAGTTTTGGTGAAACTATATTTGATATATGTTGATCTAATGACTTCTTTTTAGCATAAAAGATACGCAGAGAATTATCCCTTTAAACTGCCCCTTTATAACAGTATTTTTAGTGGGTTGCATGTATAAGGAATTAGGAACCAAAATGAAGTACGGAACGCTTTTCAGAATTAAAACTGAGATCGTGTGCGTCCAACCACTGCTTTATCTTCAATAAATCATCATTCATTAGTTTAACTGCTTCCTGAAACTAAAAAGGGTTATATGACATAACTGGCTGACAATCGTCGGCAACATTTTATAGTACAGGATTAAAGTACATATCAAGGTCATTTGTGTATAAGATGAACAGGATTAGTCCAATGCAAGATCAATTGTAAACCCCTACGTCTCTATGAAGCACATCTGAACACCTACCATCCTTTTTTGTTACTTGTGACCTGCCACCCGGATATAAAGAAAACAAACTGAGAGAAACATCATCAAATTTGAGAATCCCGATTTTAAACATTAGCCTTATGTACATTTGATGTACACCATCAAACGCCTGTAAATAATCAAGCTACACCATTATATTATGCTGCCCTTGGTCTTTTGATGGCAATAGCTGGTTAGTAGTATTTGTATGATACTCTTCTTAAACCAAACGGTGGCTCTGACAACAAATCCAACAGCTGTAGTAAATCCACCAACTGATCTACCATAATGTTTTCCAACGTTTTTAAGAGAGTAGGCTATCCTGATATTGGGCAAAATTGACGGAAGTTAGACTTGAGGACTCCGGGAGCGGGATCACAATGCTACACTTCCAATCGTAGGGGAAGTCGCCAGTTCACCAATAGTTAGGTACACATAATGACATGAGATATTGCTTACAGGCAATTTGATAGTGGTGATCTGTTACTTATTAACAGTTCAAGTTTTACTCTCATCACCTGAATACTCCAAACTTACTGAGCGAAATATATCCAAATTAAGCTGTAAATCGTAATATACCGGGTGTTTGAAAAAGAATTCCCTATTTTCAAGAACAATTGTAATCATGAAACATGCAAAATCTTACATTTATGAATGCATAGTGTGAAGGAGAATATCATAAACTTTTGGTTTTGTCATAGTAAACTTAGACGTGCACACCATTCAATTAGTTGTTCTACACAGATCAATACGATTTTTCACTCCTCACCAGGTATTCACCAACATTGTAGCTTACGCAACTGCTCCAATGATCCTCTGTCGTAAATAGTCAATGTCACGGATATTTTTAGCAAATACCACATTTTTACAAGTCACTAAAATAAAAAGTCCTGTGTGATTAAATCTGGGCTTCGAGGTGGCCAGGACAAAGGATCACAGGAGTAACTGCATCAGTCACACCTGCAATGTTGGTGAATACCTGGCGAGTAGTAGAAAATCGTATTGATCTGTGTAGAGCAACTAATGGTGCGCTCGTCTAAGTTTACTTGGACAAAACCAAAACTTTAAGATATTCTCTTTCACCCTATGCATTAATAAATGTAAGATTTTTTATGTTTCACCATTAAAATTGTTTTCGAAAGTAGGGAGGTCTTTTTCAAACAACCTGTATACCATATCAGCTAGTTTAATTCAACAACTCCCTATGACCTGTTAATTAATGCGTGTTTCCAAGTTTTAAGAATTTCAGATAGTAGTCTAGGATATTTTAAGTTCACCCTAACATGCATAATTTGGCATTGAAAAAGCTAAAGACTGTATAACAAGAATGACCAGAAACTTGTTCATACTTTTATCTTGTACCCGGAGTGGTGGTCTTCATCGTCGGAGATCCAACCTAAAAGCGATGGTGTTCGAAATTCAAAATTTCTTGTAATGTGGCAGATTTTATTGATGACCTTCCTTAAAACAATATACCCTGCATGTAAAATCTACATTGTGTTACCATTCAAATAGTTTTGAGGTAATTTTGTATGCTGAAAACCCAATGCTGTTATTTTTATATTGCTACTTTCTTTTGTGTGTAGTGTAAAGCATACGCACATTGAACCACTCTACAAGTTAAAACAAATTCTATACTCTATAATATGAGTAAGGTCTGCTTGCTTGCTAACTCGGTCGTTTGCAACTCTGATTTCAAAAACTGCTCTTATGATTTCCTTTTCTTGTTTGGAATAATTATACATCTGATTTTAAAACGTGTTTTTGACAGGAACAACCCCCAGGAAAATTTGTATTTTGTAGAAAAAGTAATTTTAAAATAATAAAATTAACCTGAGGCTTATGGAGTTTTGAATCAAAACAAAACAATCATAACATCCGTTCATAAACAACCAGTGATCTTTTAAAGTAATACTAATGACATTAATTATAAATATGTGGTTTCCTGAGAACATAGACTAAAAACCAATTTATAATAGACTAATAGACTAATTATATTGTACATAAATATAGACTAAATGACTAATTGTATTGAACATAGACTAATTATATTGTATATAGAGTGGTATTATCCATAGTTAATCCAATGTTGTGATTAAAAAACATCATGAATGATCTTTAAGCTATAATAAAAACTGGAGTGACATTAAACTCGCAGCAAAGAGGTGAATCAGTGAAGGAGATCTGATGGGCATTAGTTAAAAGGGGCGTAGTTAAAGATTACTATAAATAATATAAATAAATTGGCTGACCTTCCCCGAGAAAAGATCGGTCCCCCAGGTACTAAAATCTTATATGAGTAAGGTGTGCTCGCTTAGTTGCTTGCTTGCAATTCTGATCTAAAATATGGTTCCAAAAATTTCCTTTAAATGTTTTAAATAATTGGGGTAAATTTCTAAACATTTCTCATATGGAAAAGAAATATGCTATAAAATTTATTTTTAAATCAAATAAAAGCTTAATCCTTATGGTTTTTAACTGAAAGAAATAATTTAAAAAACTGTCATGACGTTTTTTAAAACAAATAGTTCTTAGAAACAGTAACCTAAACCATTAAATGAAGATGGAATATAGATTGGAGACATACAAAATAAATTAAATATGTATATAATGAAAATACTACCTGAAGGACACTGAGTTTTTTCACAACTATAGTGATTCAAGGCATACAGAATATAAAATTGAACGAAACAAATCTGCTCAACATGAAGGGCCGTGGTGAAAAGTTCATCGAGGCCTTTTGCATGAACAAACTGTCTGGCCTTCTCCATGAAATACTCAGTCCCCCAGGTAGTTATTTAAACTAGATACAAAAACTGTGAAATATTTTGTGTTTGTGGATGATATGTTAAAGAATCGCGCATTAGCTTCACTGCTTGGAGTGCTGGAGTTTAAAACTCAGTTGTAATTTAGTGTAGCCTGAAATAACAGGTCTTATAGTTTATTGATATATTATAGTTTCCAGTCTAAATAAAAAGTTTTTTTATCGAAAGAATAGCTGATTTTGTTAAAATGACAACCGAGCGAAATATAATAAATATCTCAGTTAAAATTATAAAAAAAAATCCGATACTACGTAATTTTACTTTTGCCAAATACTACTTAATTTATATGATTTAATTGATTATTAAATATCTTGTTGTCCTAGGCTAAAAGGTATATACTTATCTCCCAATTCCATTACCTTAAATTAAAATTACTATGGGACCAGCTTCTTTATTTTACCATATGATTTTATCGATTGTCAAGTATGTTATCGCCCACAACTATTGTCGTGCCACAACTTGGGCTACACCTCTTTAACAACTACCTCTTGGATCTGCTGTTCTCAAAATACTTAGGTGTATTTTAATGGTCATGTTGTTGGGTTATGTGCAAATGCATATAATTAAGCCCCAATTCTTTACCGTACTTATATAAATTATATTGCCAAATAATTTTCAACAATACTACACTTTGTGATATTTTAGCAAAACAAAATGTTTAAACCCAAAACAAGTACACACAAAACACCAACATTTCTTTGTACTTGTTCAGGGTAGTCTTTATTTTATCCAAATTAGTTTTAATTTTGTAGTTAAAATCAAACTTTCCGATTTATAGCTCCTTTTGCAGCCAATAGTTGGAGACATAAAGGTTACGAATATTTTCAAACTGTACAATGTACCTTTTTTCTACCCCTATGCTGGACTTGTTTAGTAGCACTTATTAATAGTTCAGTACCATCTTCCGAATCTTCCAATCTAATACATTCTTTATATTTAATATTCCCTTCAATGTCTTGCATTAGACTTCTCTATACCTTCTTGCCAAACAATGTATGTAGTATCCCACATACTATTATGGAATGTTAAATTTTCTATTTTCGGAAAATAATTGCCATAAAATGTTGCGGTTCTATTGGTGCTAAAGCTTGCAAATGTCTCCTTGGTAGGTAGGTAAATAATCTCCAAATCGCCAGTGTATGGCAGTACCATATAACATTCCCTATTCTTATTTATCTCTATAAACATAGTTTTACAGACACCTTTAACATAGTACTTTTGAATATTAATATGTATGGTATTAGGCACCTTTAACTCTTTGTCCATCTTTTTCTGCCAACACCCCTACAAACTTGTTTTTATTGTTTACTACAAAAGCATATACTATGGAATGTCCATAATGCTCTAGATCCTCCCAACGCCAAAGGAAGTTACCTTTTAGTTTTTCTTCTCTTTCCCTTGTTAATTGTTCCTTAGCCAACTGTGCTTTGGATTCCTCTTTAACTACAACAGTATTTTCCACATATTGAAATTTACGCTTATTAGTGTCTATGTCTTCTAATTCCAATTTCCTCTTTTTAGAACACTTCTCTAAGAAAGGCTTGAAAAGTGGTTATATATCTGTAATAGTGTATGGGTATAGTTTTTTTTTAATTTCAGTCCGACTTCTTAACATATAGCGAGTAAGGTTAGGACTTCCCACAAAGCCTAATTCTTCTAAATTTATTCGTTTGGATATAGTGGAGAAAGGTGTATTTTATTTTGTAAAATACGTGACCCCAGATTTTATGTAACACTTATGCTTTACACTTATATTATCTAGAAATTCCTCAATTACCTTCAATAGTTAGTTGGCAAACAGTTAAATCTAAATGCCAAAAAATCATATTTTACTAACTTCTCCATTTCTGTAATATATTCCGGCAGTTTTAGTTGTGCTCCAGTTATCTTCTTTGTATTACTACTACCCCAATAAGCTGATTGTAATAAATTGTTAAACTCTAGACAACAACTGTTTTGTAATTAATTAGCAACTTTCGTCCACATCTTATTTATGCAGGGGTACAGCATAGAATTATAGTCCGTGACATTGACTATTTACGACAGAGGATCATTGGAGCAGTTGCGTAAGCTACAATGTTGGTGAATACCTGGTGAGGAGTGAAAAATCGTATTGATCTGTGTAGAACAACTAATTGAATGGTGTGCACGTCTAAGTTTACTATGACAAAACCAAAAGTTTATGATATTCTCCTTCACACTATGCATTCATAAATGTAAGATTTTGCATGTTTCATGATTACAATTGTTCTTGAAAATAGGGAATTCTTTTTCAAACACCCGGTATATTACGATTTACAGCTTAATTTGGATATATTTCGCTCAGTAAGTTTGGAGTATTCAGGTGATGAGAGTAAAACTTGAACTGTTAATAAGTAACAGATCACCACTATCAAATTGCCTGTAAGCAATATCTCATGTCATTATGTGTACCTAACTATTGGTGAACTGGCGACTTCCCCTACGATTGGAAGTGTAGCATTGTGATCCCGCTCCCGGAGTCCTCAAGTCTAACTTCCGTCAATTTTGCCCAATATCAGGATAGCCTACTCTCTTAAAAACGTTGGAAAACATTATGGTAGATCAGTTGGTGGATTTACTTCAGCTGTTGGATTTGTTGTCAGAGCCACCGTTTGGTTTAAGAAGAGTATCATACAAATACTACTAGCATTATAGGTATTATAGGTATTATAGGTATTATTAAGGTATTATTATATACCTTTTGTTGTCTTCTATTAAGTTTAAACAATCTCTTAAAGGTTCAAACTATTTACCAAATGCTTTACAATAGTTATCGATTGTTGCCTCTACCCTTGTTATTCTATTCTCTCTAGCTAGTTTAGACGAAAATATTGCTTTTAATCTCGCATGTAGACAGTAAAGTTTATTATATGGTTTCCTATACTTTTAGGTACCCCAGGGCTTGTACCCTGGTATTTAAATTTATTATGTATTTTTACCCTGCTATTTACATTATACCATGTTAAACAGTCTTTACTAACATGGTAATTATTATCTACAATAATATTATATCCAATCTTGTCCTCGCCAAAGTTTTCTGTTGAATATTTGCACATTTACTTTTTATTGAATATTCCAGCCAAATCTAGTTTAATATCGAAATCCATAAGATAGTACATTTATTTTACCACTTCGTACCGTATCTTTGGAAGGTCTTCTAACAAATCCTTAATTTTAACATTTGCAAGCTCTATTTTGTAGGGAATTGCTATAGGATCTTCGTACGTTTGTCTGATTTTCTCAATATATTTGTTTGCTATCTGTAACGCACCCTCGCTCCGGACCCCAGAGGACCTCTCCTGGGAGAATGGTAGCTTGGCCATTTCGAGCCAAAGACAACTTTTTAAATATGTCTCTTAAATAGATTTTAAACTAGCCACATATTTCCTTTTTAACTTTAAACTTATTCCGAACATCCCCATCACAATCCGTAAAATTAGTTATCTTAACTAACATTATGTAATCACAAAACACAACTTTTTTCGGTGTTAAGTTATTTAATATTTGTTCGCCCTCGCAATAGTTTATATTGCCAGTGTCTTTAAGAAGATTATTATCACGGAGATTTTCCAAGAAACACCATATACCAAACCTCTCATTAGTAGGTTGAATTCTATTTCCCAATAAATTGCTAACAGAGTGCATTTCCTTTATATAGAAGAAATTTACGGAAACAAGTAAACGAGACACATGGTTCTTAAAAAAAACCATGTAGGATTCCACAGGAGTAAAAATATGTCCAATATTGGACATAATCCACACATTAAAGGATAAAAAGGTCATTAACATATATACGTCTTAATACATTATTAAAACACAGAAAAATTTAAGGCAGACAGTAGGGATAAATGAAGTGTTCTGGGGCAGGAGGAGCCAGGAGGAGCCCCCCCCCCGCGCCCCCCCCCCTTGCGAATTTTTATTGCGAATTTTGTTTGCGAATTTTTTTTGCGAATTTTTTTTTGTTGCGAATATTAACCTAACCTAACCTAACCTAACCTAACCTAACCTAACCTAACCTAACCTATCCTAACCTAACCTAACCTAACCTAACCTAACCTAACCTAACCTCGGATCAGATTTCTGATTGCAGATTCTTGTTCGTCTAGTCGAGCCGAGTAATTTGAGTACCCACAAAGTACCTTTGGACGATGTAGGGGGGGCTATATCGGTTACTATAAGTCAGATTTGAATTCTGATTGCAGATTCTTGTTCGTCTAGTCGAGCCGAGTCATTTGAGTACCCACATCGTACACTTTGGATGATGTTTACAAAAAAGGGGCCCGCACCACACTTTTGACCTTTTTTTGCATTTTAGGAATCTCCTCGTCAAGCAGAGTATTCTCAGTACCCACATGACGTACTTTGGATAATTAATACAAGAGTTGATCAGGGTAACGCTACAACCAACAGAGCTAGCCCATCAGCGCTTGCGGTCAATTGAACTACCAGTGAATGAAAATTTTGAGGAGAATATAATTGTACTCTGCACCGAGGCAGACGTTAACACAAATAACCGTCGCGTCCAGTCTCCTGTCTGGGAATGCGGATGTTGTAATTTGATACCTCGACTGGAGGGTGCAGGTGTTCACACAAAAAACCGACAAGTCGAGACCTGTCTGGGGTGCAGCTGCTGTAACTGGATCCCCAGCAGGACAAGCGCGCGACCCCAGCAGGAGGAGCAGGAGCTGCGACCGACCCCAGCAGGAGGAGCAGGAGCTGCGCCCTACCCCAGCAGGAGGAGCAGGAGCTGCGCCCGACCCCGGCAGGAGGAGCAGGAGCTGCGCCCGACCCCAGCAGGAGGAGAAGGAGCTGCGCCCTACCCCAGAAGGAGGAGCAGGAGCTGCACCCGACCCCAGCAGGAGGAGCAGGAACTGCGCCCGACCCCAGCAAGAGGAGCAGGAGCTGCGCCCGACCCCATCAGGAGGAGCAGGAGCTGCGCCCGACCCCAGCAGGAGGAGCAGGAGCTGCGCCCGACCCCGGCAGGAGGAGCAGGAGCTGCGCCCGACCCCGGCAGGAGGAGCAGGAGCTGCGCCCTACCCAAGCAGGAGGAGCAGGAGCTGCGCCCGACCCCAGCAAGAGGAGCAGGAGCTGCGCCCGACCCCATCAGGAGGAGCAGGAGCTGCGCCCGACCCCAGCAGGAGGAGCAGGAGCTGCGCCCGACCCCGGCAGGAGGAGCAGGAGCTGCGCCCGACCCCGGCAGGAGGAGCAGGAGCTGCGCCCTACCCCAGCAGGAGGAGCAGGAGCTGCGCCCGACCCCAGCAAGAGGAGCAGGAGCTGCGTCCGACCCCAGCAGGAGGAGCAGGAGCTGCGCCCGACCCCAGCAGGAGGAGCAGGAGCTGCGCCCGACCCCAGCAGGAGGAGCAGGAGCTGCGCCCGACCCCGGCAGGAGGAGCAGGAGCTACGCCCGACCCCGGCAGGAGGAGCAGGAGCTGCGCCCTACCCCAGCAGGAGGAGCAGGAGCTGCGCCCGACCCCAGCAGGAGGAGCAGGAGCTACGCCCGACCCCAGCAGGAGGAGCAGGAGCTGCACCCGACCCCAGCAGGAGGAGCGGAAGCTGCGCCCCACCCCAGCAGGAGGAGCAGTGGCTGCACCCTACCCCAGCGGGCAATGGATCCACATGCTGTTGATTCCCAGTTGTTTGGAGTACAGAACGTCGTCAAGATCTTGGGTAGTTGAAAACATGTTTGGTTCATGAACGTACTTGAACCTTTTGTCAATAGACCACCCGCATCGAATTCCGAGTAATAAATCACCAGTTGTCAAACACCCACGGTCTCATGCTTGTTCTAGTCTTCAACAATTCCTGACGCATGGGGGAGCGAAAATCTTCCCCCTAACCCATTATGTGTTAAGGGGAGCGAAAATCTCCCCCCTAGTAATAAAATCAACAGAACACCAGTTGTCAAACACCCACGACCTCATTCTTGTTCTAGTCTTCAACAATTCCTGACGTATGGGGAGCAAAAATCTCCCCCTAAGCCATTATGTGTTAGGGGGAGCGAAAATCTCCCCCTAGTAATTAAATAAACAGAACACCAGATGTCAAACACCCACGGTCTCATTCTTGTTCTAGTCTTCAACAATTCCTGACGTATGGGGGAGCGAAAATCTCCCTCTAACCCATTATGTGTTAGGGGGAGCGAAAATCTTCCCCTAGTAATTAAATCAACAGAACACCAGTTGTCAAACACCCACGGGCTCATTCTTGTTCGGGATTTGAAGTGTGTGTTTGTGTAATAGTGTTGCTGTGTGACGTTCTGTCAGAGTGATCACCTGACGTTTTGACCTAACCTATAAAATGAACCACTTAACCGCCTATGTGTTAAAGATCAGCCTTTGTCTGTAATGTTTGACAGCAGCGATAATCCATGGTTCAAAGCTAAGGATGTAGCTACAATATTGGGCTACGCTAACCCTAAAGAAGCAATCAGAGTACATGTTAGAGAAAAATATCGCAAAACAATTCCTGAAGTATGGGGGAGCAAAAATCTCCCCCTAACCTATAACGAGAAACATTCAATCTTCCTTAACGAGCCGGGATTATATTCGTTACTTATGAAATCTAAAATGCACATTGCCGAGAAGTTTCAAGATTGAATCTTTGAAGAAGTTTTGCGATCCATTAGAAAAAATGGTCAGTACAGACTTATAAACGAGAACCAACGGCTGCTACAATCACTTACAAAGTCGCTAACAAATAAGCGAAAGCTAGATCAAACAAATTCCGAGTTTAAAACTACAAATGATATATTATGTATGGAAAACCAATCCATGAATCAATTGCTGATCGAACAGACACCTAAAGTGGCAGTGTTGCCTCAAGATGTAAATCTGAAGCATATATTTTGTGTGATGATTAGGGAAACCCTTCTAGAGCAGTACGGAGTTTGTGAATACAAGTGCATTCGAACACAGAAGAGGAATTTCAAACAAGCCTTGAAAAAAGCAAAGGAAGAAGGATTTACAATGTGCTACTGTAGAGAAAATGTCCCCAACGGCATAAACATAGTGAATAAGGCTAAAGAAGTGATCAAGAGTTGCAGCATGCACATTGACTGCAGATACAACAACATCCTAACCTCGCACAATTTCATTAATATAGTTGAACATATCTTTGTCAATGCATAAGTCTGCACTTGTGAACTCGTTCCAGAACCTACGACGCTAGTCAGGTAGCAACAGTCGATACGTGCTCCAAAGATGACCAGTGCGGATGATGCAAGAAAAGTAATCACCATATCAATGAACAAAATACGTTATAAACGTAACAACATCCGAGAAAGGTCCGCAATCAAGTTAGTGTTGGATAGAGCGAGAGATGTGTTTGAGAGAAAATATCATATGAAACAGCATACTTTTGAAGAAAACAAAACTAGTGAATATCATGTGAAACAGTATAAATATAAAGAAAACAAATCAGACTGTTAAATTTAACGCAATCAAGTTAGTGTTGGATAGAGCGAGAGATGTGTTTGAGAGAAAATATCATATGAACAGCATACTTTTGAAGAAAACAAAACAAGTAAATATCATGTGAAACAGTATAAATATGAATAAAACAAATCAGACTGATAAATTTAACGAGGAGCTAAATACACAGTACACTTACGAGCTGTGTGAGGATGTACAACAATTAACGTGGACTCCAATCGCAATAGATGAAATGAGATTCCGCAGACCGTTGGAACTGATGTTGGGTGAAAAAATCAATCATCTAACCTATTGCAACAAGATGTGTCACAGCGAGTGCATACAGTTTACTTCAAGGGTGAGCAGACGCACCACCAGTAGTACGGTTGAAGTCACACGGTAAGGACGTGAACATGAACGCTTTCGCTTCTGCGGACGACTATATCAAATCTTTTATTCAGGAGATTGAGGTTATGAACAATAATGCTAGTGATCAGACATTGGCATCACCTCAGACGTCATCTGTAAAACCGATCACTACCTGCAAGAGACAAAGGAGGCCAACTCCCATCGAAGTGTAAACCAAGAAACCAGGATGGGTGCCAAAACCAACAGATGATTGCTCCATAGCGTCATGGATGGAGGATGGGAATACTTTTGCTGTTCAAAACCCGGGAAACAAAGGACAAATTTTATTGAAAATGGAAATGTACGATGGTACAGATATGGTGTTCATGTGCGGTTTATTTTTGGACAAAGATGGTGAAATGCACCAAAGTTTTAAACAAGTAGTTGATAAAGTAGAAAACATGTGGATCGATAAATCAACAGGAGTACCGAAAATTACAGGCTTAATTCAAACTGTTACACAACGCAGTGCAGTTTCGCAACCAACGTCGAAGAAGCGAGCTGTGAGGAAGAAACAACGAGTGTCACAAGCAGTCAATTAGAATATCCGCATTCCCAGACAGGAGGGCGACGCGTCGGTTTTTTGTGTGTGTGAACACCTGCGCCCGGCCAACTACTACTAGAAATGTTGAGCAGAAGCACTTTCATGCCAGCGAGCGTGAACGGCACTGAAGCAACCGCGGACCTGAGAGCTACCCTCAACAACTGCAAGTCCGACTCTGCGCTCTGCACCAGGATAGCCGATCTCCGAGAGGAATGCGGCTATCTCATCACTGCGATGGAGCGAGCCACCACACCCTTTGGCGAGACGATCATCGTGATCCTGGAGGGGCAGGTCGGGGACGACTTCTTTCTACGAGTCTACCTGCCTAGGCGCTTCAACGAGGTCCTGAGCAACACCGACATCGAGCGCTACAACGGCGGGTTTGGAGAACGCCTTCGCTTGGTGAAGCGCAGCCCGAGGGGTTCCAATAGCAGGTTCACACCTTTGGAGTTTATGTAAAGCAAAACTTGAAGATTATGTAAATACATTTGTAAATTAGTTTTCGTAGTCAATACTTATAGCCACGTTCAGAACATAACCACTGTGTTATTTATTTCACTTAACCCCACAAATTTCCTTTAGTAGAAAGTTTAAGAGCGTGAGAATGGTAACTGTGGGGTGTTTAGCTCATCAGCGTCATCATCAGAATCATCGATATTTGTACATAGATGTAACCAACCGCGTAATGCGATACAATTGGTTAGAGCACATCGTGTGTGAGCTGTCTTGTGATGGCGACATCGCACTGCGTTTGTTGATAGTAGACTGTTGATTGACGATAGTGATCCGCAACCAATATCGCTGATATCAATGACATTAGTAGTACAGTGATCCGTGATGAAATTGCATCGTACAAACTCTATTTTCTCAGTACCTTTGACATAGACAATCGGTCGTTTGACGATACATGCACGTAACTTTTCCTCTAGCTCATGATACCAGATATCACCTTGAGCCCATTCCAATCCGTGACAGTGTTTTGTGAGCCAATAGCTTTCACGTAGTTTCTCTTGTGATAGGAAATCTCGACTGAATGGTGATTTGGCGATATGATGCATTAGCAGTGTTCCACTGGCCAATTCCAAGACACACACTTCCTTCAGAATATAATCGTTATTGCTGTCATTGAAACATTGAAAATCCAAAATAATGGGAGATGCTACATTTTTACGAGGTACTCTGCGTAAACATTCCATCTTGTATGAGTGTTGGTTGCCGACTGATTATGATTTAACCGACAAAGTCCACATTTAGATCGCGATGTTGATTAATTTAGATGACGTTGGTAAATCCACATATACCAAACAGTTGCCAATCTCTGTGAGTACAGGCATGCATTATACCACATCGATATCGATAGTAGCAACAGTAGTACTAGTAGTAGTAGTGGTCATCGACACATCGACCACTCTTCTTTATTCTTCCGCAATGTGCATTATCTTGTACGTGACAACTGGTACTAACAGCGATCTTCATCGCCTATGTATTTAATAACCAGATAGGAGCTGCTCTGTATGACAGTAGTAACAACCCTAGGTTCAAAGTTACAGAGGTTGCTCAAATCTTGAGCTACGTTAATCATAAAAAAGCACTTACAGCACAAGTTAGTGAACATTACAAGTCAACAAACTTAGAAACGAGAAACTTCAGTCTTTGCAATCCTTTACAAAGGCACTAACAAATAACAGAAACTAGATCAAATTATCTCGGAGTTAAAACTAGAAAATTATATGTATATATATATATATATATATATATATATATATATATATATATATATATATATTGTGTAAGGAGACCCAGACCATGATTCAAATGTTGTCTGAACAGACCTCTAAAGAAGCAGTGTTGCCTGAATAACTTGACTTCGAGCCTTTATCGTATATTAGTTCGTTAACAAAATAACTTTTACATTAACACGACGATCACTTTTCTTGCTTAAGTCACGATGTGCATTATGGCATACGGGACGATTGGTAATAACAGCGTTTAAAGTAAACTGTGCACATTCGTTGTGATACGTCTTGTCACAGCAGGTTAGATTTCACATTCTCACATTCAACATCAATTACAATTGTAGACGTAATCTCATTTCATCTGTTGTGATTTAAGTCCACGTTAACCGTTGCACATCCTCACGCGGCTCGTAAGTGAAATGAGTATTTAGTATGACAATAAACTTCTCGAATGTTAGTACGTTAAATCGTAGCTTGTTCATTGACTCATCGATCCCTATTCTTGTTTCAGTCTCAATATGCATTATGGTGTACGTGCCAGATGGTACTAACAACGCTTGAAATAAACTGCACACATGTGTTGTGATACATCCAAACACAACAAGTTAGATTTCACATTCTCACATTCAACATCAATTACAATTGTAGACGTAATCTCATTTCATCTGTTGTGATTTAAGTCCGCGTTAACTGTTGTACATCCTCACGCGGTTCGTAAGTGTAACGAGTATTTAGTTTTACATTAAACTTCTCGTATGTCAATCCCAAGTAATCGGTGTTTGAAGAAGTTTGCCTTTCCCTCAAGAATTGTCACTAGCATTATAACATACGCGTTTAATAACCAGATCGCACTTGTAGTATTTTTGTATACCGATAAAAATTCCAAGTAATCGAGGTTTGAAGAAGTTTGCACATTGATAAAAGAAAAATCCAAGTAAACGATGTTTGAAGACGTTTAGTTTTCGCCATCACACAAGTTCCAATCTTGAGTAATGTCAACCCAAGAAAATGAAAGCTAACAGCATCACGTAGTTGTGTTAAGTTACGATAGGTATAGTTAGGTTTATTAAGACTGTTTCCAGTTAGAAAGGGGAAACATGGAGAGACTTATCTCATCGTTAGGTTACGATATCCAGTGTAAAGTTAGGTCCCTGCATAGAAATAGGAAACGTAGGCAGTTGTATCTCATCCTTAGGTTATGTTATGCTTTGTTAAGTTAGGTTTGTGCTTATAGATAGGAAATATTGTCAGTAGTATCTCGTCGTTAGGTTAAGTCATGCTCTGATAAGTTAGGTTTGTTGTTGATTATACAAAAAAAATCTGTACCTTAATGTCGGCGCACGCAATTTAAAAATGGTATAATCATAATGGGCACGCCGACATTAAGGTACAGATTTTTTGTTAGTGCCTTTGTAAAGGATTGCAAAGACTGAAGTTTCTCGTTTCTAAGTTTGTTGACTTGTATTGTTCACTAACTTGTGCTGTAAGTGCTTTTTTATGATTAACGTAGCTCAAGATTTGAGCAACCTCTGTAACTTTGAACCTAGGGTTGTTACTACTGTCATACAGAGCAGCTCCTATCTGGTTATTAAATACATAGGCGATGAAGATCGCTGTTAGTACCAGTTGTCACGTACAAGATAATGCACATTGCGGAAGAATAAAGAAGAGTGGTCGATGTGTCGATGACCACTACTACTACTAGTACTACTGTTGCTACTATCGATATCGATGTGGTATAATGCATGCCTGTACTCACAGAGATTGGCAACTGTTTGGTATATGTGGATTTACCAACGTCATCTAAATTAATCAACATCGCGATCTAAATGTGGACTTTGTCGGTTAAATCATAATCAGTCGGCAACCAACACTCATACAAGATGGAATGTTTACGCAGAGTACCTCGTAAAAATGTAGCATCTCCCATTATTTTGGATTTTCAATGTTTCAATGACAGCAATAACGATTATATTCTGAAGGAAGTGTGTGTCTTGGAATTGGCCAGTGGAACACTGCTAATGCATCATATCGCCAAATCACCATTCAGTCGAGATTTCCTATCACAAGAGAAACTACGTGAAAGCTATTGGCTCACAAAACACTGTCACGGATTGGAATGGGCTCAAGGTGATATCTGGTATCATGAGCTAGAGGAAAAGTTACGTGCATGTATCGTCAAACGACCGATTGTCTATGTCAAAGGTACTGAGAAAATAGAGTTTGTACGATGCAATTTCATCACGGATCACTGTACTACTAATGTCATTGATATCAGCGATATTGGTTGCGGATCACTATCGTCAATCAACAGTCTACTATCAACAAACGCAGTGCGATGTCGCCATCACAAGACAGCTCACACACGATGTGCTCTAACCAATTGTATCGCATTACGCGGTTGGTTACATCTATGTACAAATATCGATGATTCTGATGATGACGCTGATGAGCTAAACACCCCACAGTTACCATTCTCACGCTCTTAAACTTACTACTAAAGGAAATTTTTGGGGTTAAGTGAAATAAATAACACAGTGGTTATGTTCTGAACGTGGCTATAAGTATTGACTACGAAAACTAATTTACAAATGTATTTACATAATCTTCAAGTTTTGCTTTACATAAACTCCAAAGGTGTGAATCTGCTATTGGAACCCCTCGGGCTGCGCTTCACCAAGCGAAGGCGTTCTCCAAACCCGCCGTTGTAGCGCTCGATGTCGGTGTTGCTCAGGACCTCGTTGAAGCGCCTAGGCAGGTAGACTCGTAGAAAGAAGTCGTCCCCGACCTGCCCCTCCAGGATCACGATGATCGTCTCGCCAAAGGGTGTGGTGGCTCGCTCCATCGCAGTGATGAGATAGCCGCATTCCTCTCGGAGATCGGCTATCCTGGTGCAGAGCGCAGAGTCGGACTTGCAGTTGTTGAGGGTAGCTCTCAGGTCCGCTCTCAGTACTATATTAATGAAATTGTGCGAGGTTAGGATGTTGTTGTATCTGCAGTCAATGTGCATGCCGCAACTCTTCATCACTTCTTTAGCCTTATTCACTATGTTTATGCCGTTGGGGACATTTTCTCTACAGTAGCACATTGTAAATCCTTCTTCCTTTGTTTTTTTCAAGGCTTGTTTGAAATTCCTCTTCTGTGTTCGAATGCACTTGTATTCACAAACTCCGTACTGCTCTAGAAGGGTTTCCCTAATCATCACACAAAATATATGCTTCAGATTTACATCTTGAGGCAACACTGCCACTTTAGGTGTATGTTCAATCAGCAATTGATTCATGGATTGGTTTTCCATACACAATATATCATTTGTAGTTTTAAACTCGGAATTTGTTTGATCTAGCTTTCGGTTATTTGTTAGCGACTTTGTAAGTGATTGTAGCAGCCGTTGGTTCTCGTTTATAAGTCTGTACTGACCATTTTTTCTAATGGATCGCAAAACTTCTTCAAAGATTCAATCTTGAAACTTCTCGGCAATGTGCATTTTAGATTTCATAAGTAACGAATATAATCCCGGCTCGTTAAGGAAGATTGAATGTTTCTCGTTATAGGTTAGGGGGAGATTTTTGCTCCCCCATACTTCAGGAATTGTTTTGCGATATTTTTCTCTAACATGTACTCTGATTGCTTCTTTAGGGTTAGCGTAGCCCAATATTGTAGCTACATCCTTAGCTTTGAACCATGGATTATCGCTGCTGTCAAACAGTACAGACAAAGGCTGATCTTTAACACATAGGCGGTTAAGTGGTTCATTTTATAGGTTAGGTCAAAACGTCAGGTGATCACTCTAACAGAACGTCACACAGCAACACTATTACACAAACACACACTTCAAACTCCCGAACAAGAATGAGCCCGTGGGTGTTTGACAACTGGTGTTCTGTTGATTTAATTACTAGGGGGAGATTTTCGCTCCCCCCAACACATAATGGGTTAGAGGGAGATTTTCGCTCCCCCATACGTCAGGAATTGTTGAAGACTAGAACAAGAATGAGACCGTGGGTGTTTGACATCTGGTGTTCTGTTTATTTAATTACTAGGGGGAGATTTTCGCTCCCCCTAACACATAATGGCTTAGGGGGAGATTTTTGCTCCCCCATACGTCAGGAATTGTTGAAGACTAGAACAAGAATGAGGTCGTGGGTGTTTGACAACTGGTATTCTGTTTATTTAATTACTAGGGGGGAGATTTTCGCTCCCCCTAACACTTAATAGGTTAGGGGGGAGATTTTCGCTCCCCCATGCGTCAGGAATTGTTGAAGACTAGAACAAGCATGAGACCGTGGGTGTTTGACAACTGGTGATTTATTACTCGGAATTGGACGCGGGTGGTTTATTGACAAAAGGTTCAAGTTCGTTCATGAACCAAAAATGTTTTCAACTACCCAAGATCTTGACGACGTTCTGTACTCCAAACAACGAGGAATCAACAGCATGTGGATCCATTGCCCGCTGCTGCATTACCCGCTGGGGTAGGGTGCAGCTCCTGCTCCTCCTGCTGGGGTCGGGCGCAGCTCCTGCTCCTCCTGCTGGGGTCGGGCGCAGCTCCTGCTCCTCCTGCTGGGGTCGGGCGCAGCTCCTGCTCCTCCTGCTTGGGTTGGGCGCAGCTCCTGCTCCACCTGCTGGGGTAGGGCGCAGCTCCTGCTCCTCCTGCCGGGGTCGGGCGCAGCTCCTGCTCCTCCTGCCGGGGTCGGGCGCAGCTCCTGCTCCTCCTGCTGGGGTCGGGCGCAGCTCCTGCTCCTCCTGCTGGGGTCGAGCGCAGCTCCTGCTCCTCCTGCTCGGGTCGGGCACAGCTCCTGCTCCTCTTGCTGGTGTCGGGCGCAGCTCCTGCTCCTCCTGCTGGGGTCGGGCGCAGCTCCTGCTCCTCCTGCTGGGGTAGGGCGCAGCTCCTGCTCCTCCTGCTGGGGTTGGGCGCAGCTCCTGCTCGTCCTGCTGGGGTCGGGCGCAGCTCCTGCTCCTCCTGCTGGGTTAGGGCGCAGCACCTGCTCCTCCTGCTGGGGTCGCGCGCTCCTCCTGCTGGGGTAGGGCGCAGCTCCTGCTCCTCCTGCTGGGGTCGGTCGCAGCTCCTGCTCCTCCTGCTGGGGTCGCGCGCTCCTCCTGCTGGGGATCCAGTTACAGCAGCTGCACCCCAGACAGGTCTCGACTTGTCGGTTTTTTGTGTGAACACCTGCACCCTCCAGTCGAGGTATCAAATTACAACATCCGCATTCCCAGACAGGAGACTGGACGCGACGGTTATTTGTGTGAACGTCTGCCTCGGTGCAGAGTACAATTATATTCTCCTTAAAATTTGCATTCACTGGTGATTCAATTGACCGCAAGCGCTGATGGGCTAGCTCTGTTGGGTGTAGCGTTACCCTGATCAACTCTTGTATTAATTATCCAAAGTACGTCATGTGGGTACTGAGAATACTCAGCTTGACGAGGAGATTCCTAAAATGCAAAAAAAAGGTCAAAAGTGTGGTGCGGGCCCCTTTTTTGTAAACATCGTCCAAAGTGTACGATGTGGGTACTCAAATGACTCGGCTCGACTAGACGAACAAGAATTTGCAATCAGAATTCAAATCCGACCTATGGTAACAGACATAGCCCGCCCCTACATCGTCCAAAGGTACGTTGTGGGTACGCAAATTACTCGGCTCGACTAGACGAACAGGAATCTGCAATCAGAAATCTGATCCGACCTTAGGTAACCGTGATAGCCCCCCCTACATCGTCAAAGGTACGTTGTGGGTACTCAAATTACTCGGCTCGACTAGACAAACAGGAATCTGCAATCAGAATTCAAATCCGACTTATGGTAACCGATATAGCCCCCCCTACATCGTCCAAAGGTACGTTGTGGGTACTCAAATTACTCGGCTCGACTAGACGAACAGGAATCTGCAATCAGAATTCAAATCCGACTTATGGTAACCGATATAGCCCCCCCCCCACATCGTCCAAAGGTACTTTGTGGGTACTCAAATTACTCGGCTCGCCTAGACGAACAAGAATCTGCAATCAGAATTCAAATCCGACTTATGGTAACCGATATAGCCCCCCCTACATTGTCCAAAGGTACTTTGTGGGTACTCAAATTACTCGGTTCGACTAGACGAACAAGAATCTGCAATCAGAAATCTGATCCGAGGTTAGGTTAGGTTAGGTTAGGTTAGGTTAGGTTAGGTTAGGTTAGGTTAGGTTAGGTTAGGATAGGTTAGGTTAGGTTAGGTTAGGTTAGGTTAGGTTAATATTCGCAACAAAAAAAATTCGCAAAAATAAAATTCGCAAAAAAAATCGCAAAAAAATTCGCAAAAAAAATTCGCGAGGGGGGGGCTCGGTGGCGGCTCCTCCTGGCTCCTCCTGCCCCAGAACACTCCATTTATCCCTACTGCAGACCATATATGTTATATTCGCTAGGGTACCATGGTAAATATGAAAGTGGGAGTATATAATGGAAAGTTTCGGGACCATAAATTAACTTGATAATAGTCTTACAGACATTGAAAATAAAAACTATTGTGTGGACGAACAAAAATTAAATAGCTTAACACCGATAACAGATGTGTTTTGTGATAACATAATTCTAGTTAAGATAACTAATTTTACGGATTGTGATGGCGATGTTCTGAATGAGTTTAAAGTTAAAATGGAAATACTCCCGTAGCAGCAAACCTGCATACTCAGCGAATTTTCAATGCATATTAATTTATCTTAATACCACATAAAGCCACATACCAAGTTTCATCAATATACATTCATAAATTAACGATTTATGACATTTTAATTATTCCATGAGAATAACATAGGGCTGAGTATGCAAGTTTGCTGCTATGGGAACTATAGGCAAAAATGGGTTTTTGTGCAAATATCAATAGACCACAATTAAATGAAGCAATATACCAAGTTTCGTCAGGGTAAGTTGATAAATAAGCGAGATATACAATTTGTCTTATCCTCCATAAGAATAACATTGGAAAACGTACTGTGTTTAGCACTTTCAATATCTCAATAACCAATTGACGTAGAGCAATGATTAAAACATCAAATTGTGCGTCCTTTTAAGCTGATTCCAATGGAAAAAATAAAATTTTACTTTTTCAAAAATTGTATGTAAAAAGCTCAAAAAACCCATTTTTGGGGTACAAAACCCCCCCAAAATACCCCTTCGGATAGCTCGATCCGTCTGGTTTACGAACTTAAAGTCATAAATGCTGCTTTACACGTTTGTACTAAATGTCATCAAAATCGGACCTTTTTTACGAGAGTTATCGCACCCACGGACACACACACACACATATATATATATATATATATATATATACAGTTTCGAACGAATGGTGTTTTTGGGGTCTGGGGACCTCAAAACGAAAAGTTATCATGGTCCCGGGCCTAGGTCTTACCATGCTGACTACGGTAATAGCTTCTTCCCTATAGGGGAAATTCGCCAATTTCCTATAGGGGAAATTCGCTAATATGTGGTTCGTCTAATAGCTATTTAAGAGACATATTTAAAAAGTTCTCTTTGCCTTGACATAGTGTTGTGGCCAAGCTACCATTCTCCCTGGAGAAGTCCTCTGGGGTCCAAAGCGAGAGTGTGATACAGATAATAAACAAAGATATTGGGAAAATTAGAAAAAGTACGAAGATCCTATGGCAGTTATTCCCTGCAAAATAGAGCTTGCAAATGTAAAAATTAAGGATTTGTTAGAAGACCTTCCCAAGATACGGCAAGATGTGGAAAAAGAAATGTACTATCTTATGGATTTCGATATAACCCTAGATTTGGCTGGAATATTCAATAATGAAGGAAGGTGCTGAATTTAACTGAAAACTTTGGAGAGTACAAGAATGGTTATAATGTTATTTTAGATAATAATTTCCATGTTAGTAAAGACTGTTTAACATGGTTTAATGTACATAAATAGCAGGGTAAAAATATATAATAAATTTATATACCACATTAAAAGCCCTGGGGTACTTAAAAGTATAGGTAACCATACAATAAATTTTGTATACTGTCTAGATGCGAGATTTAAAGAAAAACTTTCGTCTAAACTAACTAAAGAGAATGGAATAACAAGGTTAGAGGCAACAATCTATAACTATTGTAGAGGAGTTGGTCAAAAGTTAGAACCATTAAGAGATTGGTTAAGCTTAATGGAAGACAACAAAAGGCACTTCCAAAATGCTCTATTCTATGCTGTATCCCTGCATAAGATGTGGACGAAAGTTGATAATCAATTACAAAACTGTTGTTGTCTAGAGTTTAACGATTTATTACAATCAGCTTATTGGAGAAAAGTAATACAAAGTAATCAGTAATACAAAGAATATACCTGGAGTACAAATAAAACTGCCGAAAGATGGTACAAAAAGGGAGAAGCTAATAATGTATGCTTTATCGGCATTTAGCTTTAACTGTTTGCCAACTAACTATGTGGAGGAAATAGAGGAATTTCCAGATACTATAAGTGTAAAGCATGTGTTACATAAAATCTGGGGTCACGTATTTTACAAAATCAAATACACCCTTCTCCACTATACCCAACCAAATAAATTTAGAAGAATTAGGCTTAGTGGGAAGTCCTAACCTTACTCCCTACATGTTAAGAAGTCGGACTAAAATTAAAAATAAACTATACCCATACACTATTAAAGATATATAATAACTGTTCAAGCTTTTCTTAGAGAGGTGTTCGAAAAAGAAGAAATTGGAATTAGAAGATATAACCATTATTAAGCGTAATTTAGGAATATGTGGAAAATACTGTTGCAGTCATAGAGGAATACAAAGCACAGTTGACTAAGGAACAATTAACAAGGGAAAGAGAAGATAAATTAATAGATAATTTCCTGCGGCGTTGGGAGGATCTAGAGCATTATGTACATTACATAGTATATGCATTTGTAATAAACAATAAAAACAAGTTTGTAGGGGTGTTGGTAAGCAAGATGGACAAAGAGGTGTGTATTATGTTAAAGGTGTCTGTAAAACTGTGTTTATAGTCTCTATAAGAATAGGGGAGGTTACATGGTAATGTCATACACAGGCGATTTGGACATTATTTACCTACCTACCAAGGAGCCATTTGCAAGCTTTAATGCCAATGGAACCGCAACATTTTTACAATTTTATGGAAAATGTTTTTTACAATCATACAAGAAAACAACCTGATGATACATCCATTTGCGGTAATTTATGTTGAGACTTTTTAGCTAAAAGTGTCAGTCAAATTTAAGATGTCTTCGTATACAGTGTCATTAACCGGTGACTCATGTACTTTGCGCAGTATTCTGTTTCCAGCGCTACGTTTGCAAGAAGGAAGACTATGGGAAGCCGCATTATTGGATTTAACAACATATAACTCTATTCTAAACGTTAGTGAAGGAATTAATAACAAAATGCATTATTACAAGACAAAAGATGATAAAGGAAAATATTCAGCTTTGGAAGAATTCAGTTTACCAACGGGAGCTTATGAAATTGACAATATAAATGAAGTTATACAAAAACATATGGGAAAAGAAAATATAACGATAAAAGGCAATAACAATACAATGAAAGCCGAAATTACTTCTAAGTATTATATTGATTTTAATCAAGAACATTCAATTGGTAGTTTACTGGGGTTTTCTAAGGAAACAAAAGTATTAGAACCTAATACAACTCATTCTGGGAATAAAACTGTGACGATCATCAAAGTTAATACCATAGACATTACATGTAACATTATACAAGGATCCTACAGAGATGGAGAGAATCGTCATATATTACACACATTCTACCCATCGGTTGCACCGGGTTTCAAGATAGTAGAAAAGCCCCAAAACCTTGTGTACCTACCGTTAAACGCCAGTTTCATTTCAGACATCGTGCTGAACATAGTGGATCAAGACGGAAACCTTATTAACTTTAGAGGAGAAGCTATTACTGTAAGAATACATATAAAATCATCCGCTTAGACAATGGGGTTATCATTTAAAAAGAGAGAGCCAACCAGCAAAAAGATCAGTAGCTCATCAGCTGTAGAAGGATTAACAAGTGACAACATTCGTTTTCTAGAAGAAATTGGATTAAAGGTCATTAACAATGGATATACTGGATATAGCGCAGGGTCCAACATTCGACGAGACCTTATGGGAAAAGGAATATCACACGCACAACCCTTACGCTTCGTCCAAATTAAACAATAACGATGAAATTAGGATTCCTATACAACAACAAGACATCTATACTCTTCCATGCGAAAGTTATTTATATATTGAAGGAAAAGTAACAAAAGCTGATGGTACTGCTGAAACCACTGTTCCGTTCATAAATAATCCTATGGCAATTTTGTTTGACGAGATTAGATATGAAATTTCAGGAGTTACAGTCGATTCAACAAAAAAGGTTGGAATTTCCAGTACATTGAAAGGATTAGCGTCTTTAACACCAAATGAGAAGAATCTGTTAGCTGTTGCAGGATGGGTTGCACCAGACAAAAGTACAATCACTCCTGACTCTTCGGGAAACTTTGATTTTTACGTACCTTTAAGATTACTCCTAGGATTTGCTGAAGACTACAGAAGAAGAAGAATAAATGTAAAACAAGAACTAGTTTTGTTAAGATCATCAAACGATAGTGATATTATTAAAGCAGCTGCTGGAACAACTGATGCCAATTTAGACTGGAAATTAACATTAGACAAGATTGTTTGGAGAGTACCACATGTGCGACTAAATGATGAACATAGGATTACATTATTAAGAAAGTTAAAATCAGATCGAGACATTGTAATGCCATTCAGAAGCTGGGAGTTTCATGAATACCCCGTTTTACCTAGAACACAACGGCATACATGGACTGTAAAAACTTCTACTCATTTGTAAAAAGCGAGATATGTAATATTTGGATTACAAACGAAAAAAAAAGTATAATAACTGAAAATGCTGGTGAATTTGACCATTGTAAATGAACAAACTGTAAAGTGTTCCTGAATTCACAATTATTTCCCTACGAAAACATTAATATTTCTTTTGATAAAAAAGGTACAGTGTTTTATACGATATGTACGCTAGGTTCCAAAATTCATATTACAGCAAAACAAACACACATTTACTATCTCCCGTACAGTTTGAATCGAAAGCTACGATTGTTTTAATTGATTGCTCTAAACAAAATGAATCTGTAAAATCGTCTAGTGTTGATATAAAAATAGAAATGGAATTTCAAGAAAACGTACCTGCAAATACATCTGCGTATTGTTTAATTTTGCACGATAAAATATTTACATACACACCGTTGAGCTGCATTGTAAAGACAGTATTGTAAAACGTTGTACCACCACCGGCACCGCCACTGTCGCTAACCTATAAATAGCGGAGCAACAATGCGGGTCTTCAGTTGATCGTCTATCGTCGCATGGGTAACATCTTCTACAAAATGAGTTCTCCATCTGTTGTACAAGGTAATGCAGAGGTAGCACCGTTATTGGAACATGGTAATACCGAAGCATAAATCATTAAGGAAATAACTGCATTTTTAAAGTTTGGTAAGAGAGATAGAGAGGAGGAAAGTAATGCAGATCCATCAAAGGTAGTATCAAAGAGGAAGAAGAAAGTTGAAGAAAATATTCCTCCTCAAATTTTAACTGAAGTTTTTTGCGAATCTTTTACCACATCTCAGCATGCATCAGTAAAAGTGTATCAGTTGGATTGATGAAGTCATTGGATTATTCCCCTACAGTACTACTACACCATGGAACAAAAAAAGGTTTTTTTCGCAAAATGCTTGGGAGTCATTTTTGAAACAAGTGCATTTAATAGAACTAGCTGTCCTGTTGCTCGAATCCGAGCAAGTTTGTACCCAACGAAAGGTTTCTTCAATTGTAAACAAACATATAAAAACATCTGAAATTAAAACGGATGATAACAACGTACTTTCAATCAACACGTAATTTAGACTTCTGTCGTCAGGTAGCGCCACTGTTTCGTTCACACCGCCTGGCGCAGGTATTTCGTTCGCGTCTACCAGTTAAAGTTCGTCGGCCTTCTCCTCTTGGCCGTCCTGGTCGACGTCTTATAGTCTCCATCATGTCGAAAGTTTTTTTGGTTATGTTTTGATTTTGTGCAAATAAAAACTGGTGTTTTGTTGCCAGCTGTATGTTCAATAACCATTTTTCAGGGTCAGATTTTATTTGTTTAACCCCTTCCTTAAATAAACAGCTGATTTCTCGATCGTTGGTTTGTAACTGCATATTATGTTTATGGGGATAATCGCGACTTTGACTTCATATTTTCCCATGTCCACGGTGACTTTTATAATTTTTTTTAATTGATGGCAAAACTACATGCTAAGACCTTTCTAACGACACCTTCGGCATGGTGATCGGTAGCACCACCGCTCCAAAACAATTATGACAAAAATATGCCTAGCGTATTAAAAATATAGATGTTATTTAACTAACAGTTTGTGTGGAAGGATAATGATGATAGGTGTATTATCAAGGAATTAGTAATTTTAGACTTGCTTACATTTGTAGCCTACCCATTCACGTTTGAAGCTCCTTTTTCTTTTAACAAATTAACGCCCAAGCAAAAGTGCAAACAAATAGATAACAAACTACTTTCATCACATACATTGGTATGAAGGATTTATAAGCTACAGTAATCTGCACAGTATTTTTTTTAGCTTTTGCAAACAATATTCACATATATACACAAGAGGGTTAGAAAAAAAGAACTGGATACAAAAGTACACGCACGGTGATTTTTTCGATATAACTATCAGTAAGGACTTCAACATTAATCTCGGTAATATTTGTGTTGCTGCAAAAGATCCTAAACACGGTCAATAAAACTGCGCATTGCACAACGCATATCGTTTGGCTGCTTACTTGAAAGAAACGCAGAAATGTGGTGGGGGTAGCGAAGAACAGAAATGTGGTGGGGGTAGCGGGGCCTATAAATACGAGGAGACAACACCGCTCCAGCACGAGTATTATTCGAGACTCCGAAGAGGCAACATCACAGAAGACACCACTGACGAAGATGGCATCACAACAGTTTCTACAAACACTGGTTGATCAATTCAACACTCACTCAAAATCCGACCTTCTGCTTACTAAAAAGTGTTCAGAACTAAAAGAACAAAAACACTACTTTATTCATAACATCAAGAAAGTGGAAACCACACATCAAGAAGCAATTCTAGTTTCATTGAGCGAAGGACCTTTCACTCCAGGAGATGAGCCGAAGTTTCAAGTATTTCTTCCAAAACGATTTGTTCAACTGCTACAAAATGAAGATTTGCGAGATATTCAACCGGAAACGTTGTATTTGGTATCACACGGTGTAAGCGGCAACAACTCGACGGAACTCACTCTGCACATCACGCATCTTTGTACATAGTGTCTCTCTTTGTATTTCTCTGTTTTTATTTCTAGTCATCAATGTTAGACTTATGCTTATTGTATTGTAAGATGTTTGTTTAATAAAGAAAAAAAAATAAAGAAAACAGCAACACAGCAGTATATTATTTTATATACTGCTGTGTTGCTTTTTTTAATTCAAACGGATGACCGTGAACTTTCATTCAGGGTTAACTTATGAAGAGGTATAAAAGAGGGGTAGCACTGAAATCAGTCTCAGTCTTGTCTAACACACGCTGCAGCTAACATGTCTCTGCCACCGATGAACAATTTGAAGACTTATTGTTGCGAGTTAAAATGTTTAAAATACCAGACGATCAAGTTGACGGGAAAGCTTGTCGTAAGTGCGAGTGTTTCAGCTATTGCATATGTAAGTGTAAAACATATCAAATGAACCGGCAAAATAAAATACAAGAATTACAACGACGAATTACATTACTATGGTGGCGAATGGAGTAGCAACCATCTGCCGCGCACTTGCCACCTGCCGCCTACCATCTTCCGCCTGCCATCTGCCGTCCGCCATCTGCTCCGCCCCACCACACTTTTAATCCCACCATTTAGTACGATTACAACGCTAGCTTGTGAATAGTCAGTATACCTCCGGCTCTCGACCGGTAAACATCGAGCTCTCCGAGACGCTCTTCACAAAATAACAATATCACCCGTCCCGACTGTGTGTTCCTTGCGGTCACATAAATAGGCAAGGAACACACAGTCGGGATGGGCGATTGGTCAAACAAGCGCAGCACTTGAAAACTGCGTCTGACGGCCGCGACTCCGGATCAGCAACATCGATGACGACAAACAACGGGGAACTATTGTAAACATAAATTATTGTAAACATAACTTATTGTAAATGAAAAGAAAAGTAAAAATTAATTAATAAATGAAATAGTACTACCTCGCACTCGTATCATTCGATTGTTTAATTCGATTGTTTTCATTCGATATTTTTTATCGATTAAACTATCGAATCACAATCGAATTTTACGAGTGTGAGGTAGTACCTTTTTAAAATACCCTCCCCGTGACCTTGACCTTTAAACTTTCCCTCATTACGTCACAAAACCGCCTACGTCACTGGCTCAGCCTCAGATGACGTATTTAATGACTCAGCGCTTCCGGTCACGTGACCGGAAGCTGTCAATCAAGTGAGCCAGCACCGGCAAATCCCCACTACTAGCCCCATTTTTGTATGTTTATACTAAAAATACATGTCCTCCTTTTGTAATAATTTAAAAATATTCTTAAATGTAAAATAATAATTTTTAAATATACACAATCAATTACATTTTATGACAATATTAATTTAGCCAATAAAGTCAGAGGGTCGTCTTAAAAAGTGGTTTATAGTATATATAAACTGTGTATAATATGATTTTGTGAGTTTAATAATATGTATTTCAAAATTAGTTCACTTTTTAACTCACCCATATATAATAATTTATCCATATACATAAATAAAAAAATATTACGTTCTAAAACTGGAAGTTTTTAAGTACTCAGTTTTCTAAATCATAACTTAACTGTTTTACATATTTGGTTGTTCTATTGGTTGATGATAACTTCATTTAACCTTTATAAATTTACCAGTAATACACTGATAATAAACATTTATTATATGTCACACAAATCCCCCAGACAAGCTAAATGGTATGTATGTTAGTCAGGAAAATACTTTGTCCATATATAGGGTAAAAGAAAGATCAGAAATAGGAACAGCTGTTTGCTTCCTAGACCAACGTGGAGTTCCGTGATCAGATGAACGGCTTCAAGCTGCGAAAGGGCTACGTGAGTCAGAACGACAAGTTTGAGTTTGACGAGAACTTGGAGTGTCCTAACTCCGTGGACTGGAGGAATGAGGGAGCCGTCACCCCTGTCAAGGACCAGGGAGATTGCGGCGCCTGCTGGGCCTTCAGTGCGGTCAGTGAATTAAATAATCTGTCTGGTACAAACATACTGGCTTAAACCTGCTATTTTAACTCAACAAAAATAATGTAATGGTTTAAATTGTAAAAAGTCCTTTTTTGTACTTGAAGGAAATACAGGGTTTTTATTACAGCATGACTAATTTAAATGTTATCTTTGCATTACCGTTCTATTAAAAAATCGATTAGAGCTGATTGATACACTTGATCATGGTAAGTCTTATCTTATCAGGCACAAAACGTCCGGTTGGTAAACTAATAAAGGCTCTTTAGAATTAAGAAAAAACGATTTGTTTTAAAACTGTATGCAAGTAATTTTCAAATATTTAGAATTACCAGAAAATCTAGTGGGTGTTATGTATAAAAAACAATATATGTTAGGAGATTACATGTCAGCGTGATTTTTCACAGTTAAGAATTTATAATTAATTAATTCTTATTTAACATTAATTTAAATAAGCATCAACTATCAGAAGTACCTTTAACGAACAAGATTGTAAATTAATACCAATTAAAACATGGGTTATGCATCATACTATATCTTAGTGGTTTCGCAAAAACCCCTTTTAAGATTACATTATTTTTAAATTGAATATTTTGATAAATAAAATAAGCAGAGACATTTTTATTATTATAAAATATAGTTTGCTAGCCGAGTTTTCATATGGGGCAGTATTTAAAAATGTAGCATTTGTTGCTGTGATGAATGAATCGTGTGAATATCGGCGTAGTTCCTTGTTATTTTCATGACCTCATTTACCATTGTTCCAAACGAACCTTTACATGAATCCCGTCCATTTCATAATAAAAACTGTTGAAAGGATAAATCATTATAATTTAAACATAATTGATTCTGGAAGATATAGTTTGTATTTAAATTAATTTAAGTTCATATCTCCTTTACACCATTACTTATGAATTTTGTATTAATGTATAGTACTATATTATTTATTGTTTAAAATGTTAGTGCGGGATTTCACTATAACTGGTTCAGCTTTTACACCCTGGTATCCGATCCAGTATGTAAATAGATTATTTGTTTACATGTTTTGGTTCAAAATAATCATTTTCAAAACCAATAAATGTACACATTTCTAACAGCTCATGACAACGGAAAAAGGGAAGAAACCAAATGAAACGTTTCCGGTATTAAAATGAATACATATAATATTAACACCTACAAAGAACAATATTTTTAAAAAATTAGTCCAAGTAAAACAACAGTAAAATACCCCCGTCACAGCAAACCTGCATACTCAGCGAATATCCAATGAATATATAACATAACACATTAACACCTAACAGGATTCATAAGAAATATATTCACAAACAAGCAATATTTAAAATATTAATTATTCTTCATAAGAATAACATTGGGGATGAGTATGCAGGTTTGCTGCAACAAGGAACACAAAATAATGGGTTTTTATGCAAATATCATTAGAACTCATCTAAGTAAAGTCACATACCAAGTTTCATTCATATACATTTATAAGTAAGCGATACATAACATTTTAATTATTCTCCATGAGAATAACATAAGGACCGATTACCTAGGTTTGCTGCTACGGGAACCATACGTGAAAATGTTGTATGTTGTGCAAACAAACGATAAACCCCAACCAGATGAAGCCATATAACAAATTTTGTCAGTTTATGTTCATAAATAAGCGAGATATACAATTTTTCTTTTTCTCCATAAGAATAACATTAGACAACGTACTGTGTTTATCACTTTCAATATCTCAGGAACCAATTGACGTGGAGCAATGATCAAAATACCAAATTGTTTGTTTTTTTATGCTGAATTTAATGGTAAAAATTTAAATTTGATTTAAATAAAAATTACATGTGGAAACCCCAAAACCCTATTTTTGGGGTACAAAACCCCCCAAAAACCCCCCTTTGGATAGAACGATTCGTCTGGTTTTTGAACTCGTTCAAATAAATGGTGCTTTACACATTTGGACAAAATTTCATTAAGATCGGACCTTTTTTACGAGAGTTATCGTGCTTACGGACACACACACACACACACACACACACACACACACACACACACACACAAACACACACACACACACACACACACACACATATATATATATATATATATATATATATAAATTTGAACGAATTGTGTTTTTGGCATCTGGGGACCTCAAAATGAAAAGTTATCATTGTCTCGGGCTTAAGTCTTACCATGAGACCTACGGTAATAGCTTCTTCCCTATAGGGGAAATTCGCTAAAAAGAGCTTAGATACATATAAAAGCAGGCAGAACTACACACAAAATCAATCTCTCTAGACAAAGTGCGCTGTGCGTCTTGCATTAACTGCGCCAAAGATGTCCTTAATTGTGCAAAGTTTTCAAAGAATAACAAAAAATGTTCCCTAACTGCGCAAAGCCCAGGCCAGGTATGGGTGAGTTGTCGACAGAAGGATTTTCCTTGTTTACGTGTCATCATACCACGCCCGCATACCTAAGTCTGTCAAACACCTTGCTTCAAAACAACAGGATATTCTTACATACTGTACTTATAATGCAAGCTCCCAGTTCTGCATATTTTAGGAATTTTTAAACAAACCTATATTTTCATGGTTAGTGGATCAGTTGTAGTAAAGTTTTAAACGTGACATCACCACATTTGATTTAGTTTGTTACTACTCATGTTTTTTTAGGTTATACTACGCTTATTAAACACCCCTACTGTTAAGGTTACATTTTAAGTATGCATTTGAATACATGCATTTTACTCACCATCTTGAAGCCATGATATTTTCTTAATCCCCTAAAGGCGCATTTACTTATGTTTATTATGTTCTGTAATTTGTAATTTGTTTTCATTACATCTTAAATACAATATCTGTTGCTGGCTTTCTACCTTTTATAGTAGAACAGAGAATCCGTCATTAATGCACCTATATAGATGGCTTGGGCTTTGATAAATTATTAAATGTTCACTTTTAAGAATTCTACAGTCAAAGAGGGCTGCCACTTTGCGCAGTTCATCTCTGGCGATTCCCTGGAAGGGTTTGCGTAGTTCAGGATACCCCGGATACCTGACTTTGCGCAGTTAAAGCCCACCCGTACAGTGCCAAATGACTCCAATTATAATTTGCAACTACAACCAAACCCGATATATCAGATTAAAATTTAAATTAAATCAGCATTGGAGTTGTATGTAAGTTGGCATAAAACTCAGCAAATACAACACGTAACAGTCTTTTCAGCGAATTTCCCCTATAGGGAAGAAGCTATTACCGTAGGTCTCATGGTAAGACTTAAGCCCGAGACCATGATAACTTTTCATTTTGAGGTTCCCAGATGCCAAAAATACCATTCGTTCAAATTTGTATATATATATATGTCCGTAAGCACGATAACTCTCGTAAAAAAGGTCCGATCCTAATGAAATTTGGTACAAATGTGTAAAGTACCATTTATTTGAAAAAGTTCAAAATCAGATGAATCGCACCATCCGAAGGGGGGTTGTTGGGGGGGTTTTGTACCCCAAAAATGTTTTTTGGGGTTTTCACATGTAATTTTAATTTAAATCAAATTTAAATTTTTACCATTGAATTCAGCTTAAAACAACAAACAATTTGGTATTTTGATCATTGCTCTAGGTCAATTGGTTACCGAGATATTGAAAGTGCTAAACACAGTACGTTGTCTAAGGTTATTCTTATGGAGAAAAAGAAAAATTGTATATCTCGCTTATTTATGAACATAAGCTGGCAAAATTTGGTATATGGCTTGATCTGGTTGTGGTTTATTGTTGTTTGCACAAAAAAAATATTTTTCGCCAATGTTTCCTGTAGCAGCAACCCTAGGTACTTGGTCCCCATGTTATTCTCATGGAAAATACTTAAAATGATATATATCGCTTATTTATGAATGTATATGTATGAAACTTGGTATGTGACTTCACTAAGATGAGTTCTATTGATATTTCCATAAAAACCCATTATTTTGTGTGCCTTGTTGCAGCAAACCTGCGTACTAATCCCCAATGTTATTCTTATGGAGAATAATTAATATTTTAAATATCGCTTGTTTGTGAATACATTTCTTATGAATCCTGGTAAGTGTTTTAATGTGTTATGTTATATATTCATTGGAAATTCGCTGAGTATGCAGGTTTGCTGCGACGGGGGTATTTATGATTAGACTGGAAGCTTGGAGGGCCAGACCCGTCTGAAAACCAAGAAGCTGACCCCCCTTTAGTGAACAGAACCTGGTAGGCTGCAGCTACTTTTAGGGCAATTACGGGTGCGAGGGTGGCTACATGGACTACGCCTTCACTTACGTCAAAACGAACGAGGGCATTGCCACTGAGGCTTCCTATCCCTACACAGGAGAGGCGAGTACAAGTTACGTTTAAAATAGCTACTTATTAGCACATTTCACAAACTAATAATTAAAACTACACTTTTATATGCTTACAAAATATTTCCCCCATTAAATCAATTTGCTTTAATAATTTATTTATAGCGAGAGTGATGTAGAGGAATATAAAATTCTGTACGTAAAACCCACAGCTTAATTCAAAGTTAAAATTGCAAGAGTTGTTATGAAACGGCATATACATGTTGGTATGTATGGTGTGTTTGACCCGCTCCTTGCGCTGCCCCCTTCTATCAGCCGCCCTTATTTTTATTCTTGGCCAATATTTGTCATACTTCAATATAAATTCCACCAAAATCATCAAAAATAATCTCTAATAGATCTATTAATTTTTATTATTTTTATTTAATTTAAATTAAAAATATAAAATGAAGCTACTTAATTTATAATCTATTATAATTCAGTGTTTCTATTACCTTTAGTTTGACACAAAATATATTGTAACTAGTAGCTTGAAGGCTCTATGGCTCAAAATATTTTGTATTTGTGTAAGTGGTTATTCTATTTAAATTTCCTGTTTGCATGCTGAGTATAATAAATCAATATTTAGTGGAGAATAAATGTGTTGACACATAAACAAAGCACAAACCTAAAACACATTATACAAAATCACAGCTAATCAATAATTCATATTTTGCTTATTAATTAAATCACCGTAGTGATATTTCAATAAGAAAATCATTTGAGCTTTGAAGTCCATAGTTTGGGCATATCTAAGGTAATTTTTCACATTTCTGATATGTTTCTCAACGTCCTTGGCCTTATATGATCGCCGTAAGTAATATTATCTCCTTTCTAGCTTTAGAAAGTTTATTTGGACCAATTCGCTTCCGGAATAAAATATTAAGATCTTTGTTGTTGTATAAACTCCACAGACGTAAAGTTAGTACTTGTCTGTGTCCGATATTTCATTTGAACGATATTATTTATCACATCTAGGCTATATACAATGTTTGCATTCAGAAATATTATTTTATACGTTATGTAAACCTTAAATTTTCTTTACATTCCTACTATATACTCGGTAAAGATTTAATTAATTCGTTGTATTTGTTGCAGGACTGCGGCATTTGCAAGTACGAGGTCAAGAACAAGGGTTCCACCTTCTCCGGATACGTAGACATCACTTCCGGCAGTGAGAAGGCCCTGCAGGAGGTCGTTGCCGAGATCGGACCCGTGTCTGTGATCATCGACGCCAGCAGCGACTCCTTCGACTTCTACGAGAGCGGTAAGGGGGCAGACGCTTAACACTTATCTACATGTAAGACGCTGACACACACTCGGGCGTTCAAGCGACTAATGCAAACTAATTCTGAGTGCAAATTTGTAAAATTAACATCAATACCAGAACAAAGAAAAATGCCATAATGTTAAAATCAATTATGTCTTTTGCAAAATTCTCTGTTTTTAAAATAACTACTATAAAATATGTCAACCTCTTCAGATAGTGTATTCAAAGTCTCATCATTGCATTTAAGGGTGAAGAGGAATGATTTCTAGCTCGGGAAAAACTAACGTCAAATAGTCTAAATGGTCTGTCGTAAAAATCAGGAATGTTTACATGTTTTAAGCGTTATTTATCCTCTAGATCTTAACGAGAGATGATAGAACAGGACAAAATATGTTGTTAAATAAAATGTCTTATGAACAGATATGAATATATCCTTACTTAGATATATATATATAAAATAATCTAATACTTGGAACTACAACATTCTTTTGGATATTTATTCTTAGTATGCTGGTTTTGAGTTACCGACATAAACAGTCAACTAATAAATGCTGTCTAACAAATTAAAAACATAGAATGGCATTGTTGTAAATACCAAAAATAACCTTAGGCTTATAGAGTTTAAAATCAAAACAAAAGAATCATAAAATCCGTTCACAAACAACCAGTGATATTTCAAAGTAATACTAATGACATGCATTATAAATATGTGATTTCCTGAGAACAGAGACTAAAAACATTGTATTATATTGCATATATAGTGGTATTATCAGTAGTGGGGGAAAGGGGCTTTTGCGCCGGAAGTGACGTCACATCCGGTCAGTGACCGGATGCGCTGAGTGAATAAATACGTCATCTGAGGCTGAGCCAGTGACGTAGGCGGTTTTGTGACGTAATGAGGTAAAGTTCAAGGTCACGGGGAGGGTGTTTTAAAAAAGTACTACCTCGCACGCGTAAAATTCGATTGTGATTCGATAGTTAATCGATAATAAATATCGAATGAAAATAATCGAATGAAACAATCGAATGATACGAATGCGAGGTAGTACTATTACAAAAACAACTTTATTTTATTAACAATGTTTGTTCTTAATTACAATACGAAGCTTCCGCCGATGTTGGTTAAAATCGAAGTTGATGATGCCGACGAGTCGCGATCATCGTGTTTTTTCCTGATGAAAGAAGGTAGATACTTCGATCCCTGCGCAGAGTCCATGTTGTTTTTTGTTGCGTAAAGTTCCAAAGATAAATCGTAACCGGACGCAATGAGAAGTCTTAACTCTTCATTAAAAACCTCGAGGTCTTGGAAAGTCGCCAGATGAATAGAGTCATAATGAATACACCTAATTTTGATGGACATTTCAACAGAGAGCTCGATGTACACTGGTCAAGAGCTGGAGGTGTACTGAATATTCGCTAGCTAGCGTTTTGGTATCAAACCAAATTGTGGGGGCAAAAGTGTGGTGGGGCGGAGCAGATGGCAGGCGACAGGTGGTGCGAGGCAGATGGTTGCTACTACATCCACCATCATTAGTCAAACCCTATTAGAGATGACATTATTGCTTCTGCATCAGAAGATATTGTGCTATAAACTTCATGTACTTGTATTTCATCATTTGTATTGTCAGCTTGCTCAATATTAAAAGAAGAACATGTGGAAGAAACCGTAGTGCCTTGTATTGGCGAATCCATGTGAACTATGCAAGAGCCGCAGGTATACTGAAGTGATACAAGCATGTAGGATAGACACTCGTCTTTACCCCCCACCACACCAGTTTCCCCCACCAAGTTGTCACATCGCACAATAACTACGGGACATGCATTAGTTAGAGTCTAGCTCTGACTCTGTGAGGATCGGAGCTCCGTAACTAAAAACATTAACAATTCTTGCTCGACACTGTTTTTACGCAATCATAACAGTCACTGTGATCTAATTTATTGCATGTACTCATATGATGCATCTTGCGTAGCAGACAACTTGCTAAGAATGTTTCAGCCTGGAGTATTCTACGGTAGATTTCTTGGAAACCGAGTGTCAGATATAAGTACAATACCCCGTCGCCCTACTTTTATTCATTGTTCAGAGATTTATAGGGAAAGTAATTGCCTCAATGGTTTAAATTTGGATTATAACGAGAAATAGTACTTTTATATCGCTGATTATTTGAACTTTACTAGATTTGTAGATATTTTAGAGTTCAGACGTTTAGTACATCAAACAAAATCAAAATAACATCCAAGAACTCCATTTGCTAGCCTTACAATCAAAGAATCGAATCAAATTAGTTTTTAATATAAAAGGAAAAAAGCTATCGCCCTACACCTTTTTTAAAAATGTTCGTAATTTATTTTTCTTTAACACAGTGTTACAAGATTTATTGCAGTTTTACATGTTTTACCCGAGCGCCGACAATTTAATGTAACTAGTACAATGATTCGACGTCAAGCGCTGTTAGAGCGGGCAAACAGCTTGTCAACTACGCGTGATGCTTATTGGTTTATTCAAGGTCACGCCGACTGCAGGCTCCGCCGCTAACAGAGTTCTCTGCCGCAGGGCACTGTACATTACTCACATCCTTAGACCTCAGCTTCGTAACTGAAAACTTCAATAATGTTTGCTCAACGCTGTATATGCACTGTAGCGAAAATCAACCAATAATAGTTTACTATTGGGATTATAAATAAATTAAACATTTTAAAAACTTTAATACACCAGATTTTTATAACCTGTCATATATGTAAATAAAACCGTGTATGAATTTAATGAGTAAATTAATGTAATCTAACATTTTTTGTTATTGAAATATCATTGGAGCCCACGATTTTGAATAAGTGCAAATGAAAAACATTTGATATCGATTGTTCTTTAATGAAACTAACAAATATTTTGAAAATCAAGTTTGCTATTAAAGTTTGTACGCCAACAAATGTACGTACAACTACTCCAAAATTTAGTATTGCAGGGTAATCCTATAGTATTTCTTCTTTACAAATTTAAAGTTGCAAAAAGTAGCAGCTAAAACACGAATTTTTGGATTGTGTACAATCCGCCCTTCATGGAAATATATAATATTCAAGGTTCTGGTAGGTTCCTTGAAACCTTTACTCTAAAACACTTTGTAACACATTTATTTTTAAAGATTAAGCAAAAAAAAAAAATCTTCACACTAAAAAAATAATCAAAACAGGAACACTGACTTACCTTTGTGTTTCTTATCCATTGTATTAATAATAAAATAATAACCTATTTGAAGAACATCACATACTGGGGTCCTACACAGCGACTAATTGACAGCGACAACTTTAACTACTGACCGGCTCCCGCATTATCTGAGTATTTGGCCTTATCTGCACTCTGCCCAATGACAATGCAATTATAATAATCATTGTTTTGACTCTTTTGTCTATTTGTTTATTTATATTTTATGTCCTTTTGTTAAATAACAATATTTCTGATAGGTATTTTTGTCCAGCTAGATTATTAAAATTGCCCCACTATGCGACGTTTGACGTCTTGGCCGTATTTCACAATGATATATAATGGGGGCAGCTCACACTAAAGTAATAATACGAATACGTAAATGCAAAATACCTCAACTAGCTACACAACATAATTATTTTAGTTACAACAAAAGGTACCTAAATTAAATATGAATAGAGATAGAGAATCCCAACCTGTACTAGCGTTCAACAAAACGAGTGGGAGAGTTAATTACCTAGTAGAATGGAACCGGTGCGCAACCCATTAAATCAAGCTGTCAAGGGAACGCCCCGCGCCAGCTGTTACACGCGAAATTAAAAACCTCACTAAATCAACCGAATTTTGTTATTATGTCTAGAGCTGCATTACACAACAAAATACCCAACCAAATTACCCTGTGTCTGGAAAATTACCCGCGCCCTCCCGCGGCCATATAAGCGAGTGCTCCGGACAGTTCCTTACCAGTCGTCGATCTAAGTCGAGACTGCTCCCATGCAAGTGACCTGCGTATTAAAGTGCGAGGACAATTGCAGTAGCGGGGTAATGCGGGGGGAGGGCGCCCCCCTCGTAAGATCTCGCTACCTGGGTTCTCTTTCTCTCTCTTTTCCTTCTCTTTCACTCTGTCTTTTCCTGCATGTTATATTGCTGCTTTATTAGTCCGGCTATAGTAGTTAGTTTCTTGCATGCTAGGGTCGTTGCTTTTGCTTTCAGCTTTTGTATTTAAAATCTTCCGCATGTCTTTGCTTTTCTTAACTGTATTGTAGTATGCTGATAAAAGCGAAATTAAAACCTCATCAAACTCAGCCGAGGTAATTTCGCGTCTCCTATATAAGCGAACCATGCAGTAACTGACATCAGTTGCTTGCTGTACAGTGGAGTGTTAACATGGTACCATCTCCACTGTTCAGTGCAACTGTCTAGTTGTTCTTTTTATAAGAACAACTGGAGAAATAAGGGGTTAATACTAAGTATGCGCACACTTTTTATTAATCCCTTATACTTTTGCATGTTGCATGTTGTATGTTTGGTTGAACTTTGCTTGCTTGTTTTCTTATTTTGTATTGTAGATAGTACTAACTCCTTTCTTTAAATTACTTTAAAGTTTGGCTAGGTTATTTATACATTTTTTTTAATTTATTAACATCTTACACACACACACACACACACACACACACACACACACACACAATTTAATGACACCCTTCAACTCCATCTCCTTTCCTTGCGAGTACGGCAAGAAAACCGGCTCTCCTTAGCTTTTAAGAGTACGGCCAGCAAACCGGCTCTTGCTTTGCAGTGTTTACGGCCCGCAAACCGAACACTGCACCTTCTTTGCATACCGGATGGGGTTTCGCATTTCCCCGGTTTTCGCTAAACCTCAGTGAGAGGGGTCCTAAGGCTCCTCACTGACTCCTTTATTTTAGATTAGTACAATTTACATTTATAACTCTTGTTAATTGAAATTAATTATTCATCATACAAATATGTAAGATACCCTTTAACTCCATCTTCTTTCCTTGCGAGTACGGCAAGAAAACCGGCTCTCCTTAGCTTTTAAGAGTACGGCCAGCAAACCGGCTCTTGCTTTGCAGTGTTTACGGCCCGAAAACCGATCACTGCACCTTCTTTGCATACCGGATGGGGTTTCGCATTTCCCCGGTTTTCGCTAGACCTCGGTGAGAGGGGTCCTAAGGCTCCTCACCGACTCCTTTATTTTAGATTTGTACAATTTACATATTTGTGTGACTTTATATTTGTAAAATAATAACTCTTCATTGTGACTTGAACTTTAGCCAGACTTTACTGTAAATTATATCTACTTCCCTTTAGGTTTCCGGGGTGTGAGATTCTGTCAAATCTCACACCCCACCCCCCATTTTGGTCAGAAACGACCTTGACCCAGTTAGAAGATGTGGTAGAAGGGGTGATCACAGGCGGGGAATATATCAGTTTGTGGTTATAGTGAGAATCACTTACTGCTCTATTCCCCGTTTTGGTAATATAATCAGACGGCCTTGACCCACTTACATGATGGGTATTAAAGCGCGATGTTGCAGAGTCAATAATCACTTTGGTTGTGAACTGCATCAATAGAGCATCTACCATGGTATACCTCCACTATATTAACTCTACTACTAAAGCGGAGATCTTTACCCAGCGTGTATACCAACTGCTTATGGAGTATCATGATGTTAAGGTCAAAGGATTGGGTATTCGTAAAACTGAAGAGGTAAAAATAGATGTGGAACCAATTCCTTTGAAGAGAGAAATTTATCGATTATTACAAGAGGGGTTTGTTTTGTGTCTTTATTACACTACACGTTAGGTTAGCGACTTTTTCCCGAACAAGACATTGAACCAGCTATATTCATTGTAAAAGAGTGGTGGTACACATATATAAGGCAGTCGGCTTCGGAGTATAGTTATTGTTCAGCTATGGATAGCCCAGGAGGATCATCTAACTTAGATGTTAAAGGAAAGGAGGAGAATGATATAGAGAAAAGAAGGTGTGCTAGAGAGAGAAAAAGGATTGCAATATTGAATGAAGCCTATAATTTATTACGAACAAAATTACCTTTTCTTGAACCAAACGCTTCAAAACTTTCTACTATAAAACACGCCATAAAATATATTGATATGTTGGAAATGTTATCACAAAATACATCATTTCAACTGCCTGAAGAATTGCTAGCAATGGAAATTGACCAATTTTCTTCAACTAACTAAGAGTCTTTGGAAATACTGAACAGCAGAAGACAGAACGGGGAATAGATCAGTTTGTGGTCAAAGTGAGAATCACTTACTGCTCTATTCCCCGTTCTGGTAATAGGTTAAGGTAACCTTGACCCACTTACAGGACTTAATCATTTGTGTTACAATAATACCTCTTCCCTACCACTTGTACTTTCAACACTTACCCCCACCATTACCGGAATCGGGGTATAAAAGGTGGTTTTGTATTAGTTGTAAAATCAGTCTGCTACTTGGAATCATGTCGCCCAGAGATAACATTTTCCCTTCTAAGAAGACTATACTGGGAATAATTCAAAATATTCCAGTAAATATAAACGAAGATGAAGACGAAGACGATTCAGAGATGGAAGATGAACTGTTTAGTGATCTTGAACTACTGAGTGAGTTTGCTAGCAGTAAACCATATCTTGGAGAGATGGAGCTGTTGACTGACGACGACAACGACGATGATAATGAACCAGAATTTCATCATCAGTTGCTTTGTTTGGAGGAAATGGACCTTGTTGATAGTGGAACCCCTCCAAGCAGTATTAATATTGATGACGTAGTTCTAGATCCAGTCACAGGGAACCTTAGTGTTTGTCGTCGCTTATTTAGTGATATGAGCTCATCATCATCATCATCATCGGAAGAATCTGAATAAGTTTTTGTTGTCTTCAAATAGTTTACTTTAAATACAAAGCGGGGAATAGATCAGTTTGTGGTTATAATGAGAATCACTTATTCTCTATTCCCCGTTTTGGTAATATTGTTGTATGACCTTGAACCATTTACATGACTGAAAAAGTGGGGGTAACTTATACATTTAATGGTGGGGGAACGTCTATTTAATGACGATGCAACAGTGTATATTTAGCATAACGGCATGATGAACCCACCAGGAAACTCCATTTGTTACAGCTTTCCCCTTATCGATATTGATGATGTGATAAAACTTACATCAATAACAAAACGGTTTGAACTCGAAAGGCGACTCATAAAAGTCGACGTAATTCCACAAGATGTTCGTTCGGCAATGTTGACTATTGAATATGTTAAAGATGAATCTACAACTGAAGATCCCTATTATTTTATGAAATTTTTAGTTGATCGAGATGCAATGTGTACAATCCGACTTCACATCCAAGTTTAAAAATCTATCAAATGTTCCTGTTGAAGAAAATTGTCCTTGTTAAATACAGAGCGGGGAATAGATCAATTTATGGTTTAAAATGAAATCATTTACTGCTCTATTCCCCGTTTTGGCAAATATGTCCAATGACCTTGACCTAAAATACAAAATTTTGTAGCCTCCAACTACAATAGTAAACAGAAAATGTAAAATATAGTAAACCTAACCTAATACTTACCCCCACCACTTCTTCTAGGGTATAAATAGAGGTGCATTTGCAGTCTTTTTTTATTATTGCGTTGACCCTTGTGGAGAGCACACCTACATTATGAATCGCTGCAATATTTGTAAAGCTTCTTTCAGAGATGAATGGCTTTTAACCATTCATAAAGAATTGAAACATAACACCAATACAAATACAGAAGAAGAAGAACCAAATGAAGAAGAATTAGATTCAATCGACCAACAATTAGCAAAACATCAAGAAGAACAAAATGAAGAAGGAAGAAATGAAGAAGAACACAACGAAGAAAAAGAAGCAAATGAAGAAAAAGAAGAAAATGAAGTTTCAAGACCAAGTGTCATTCATTATGCGCCTGGACCATCAGTAAATGTAGAACTACATGCCCGAGCACTTCCGGGTAATGTAGTAACCCACTTCAAAATTGACAATGTAAAATTACAACTCGAAGAATTTTTAAATAACGCAAAAGGATTGGTAAGCAACACTTTGCAAAATGAATTAAAAAGATTAAATTTTATCAAATTTGGACTATTAATGGATGCTTTATTTACAAACATTCAAAATGAAACTTCACCGAGAGGGTTTTTAACAAAAAACCGAACTATTATGTTTTCGTCAGATATTGATTCAATCGTATCTGAATGTTTTGAAGAGCTAATGACAAAAATACAAGAACATGAAGGAAGAGGCTCTGGATGGAGTTTGTTAAGCATCACAGGGCTAGACTTAAGAGTACACAAACACGGCTATGGAATTCGAGGAAGTAGCTACATCCCTCTACCAACAAAAATTAGAAATACCTTATCCTGCGTTAACGTACAAAATCAAGATACTGAGTGTTTTAAATATGCTATGTTGGCCAAATATGTAACAATTCATCCGGAAAGACCAAGTCACTATTATGAAGAAGTACAACATAGATATAATTTTCAAGGGATGACTTACCCTGTTGCCATAACAGACGTTTCAAAATTTGAAAAACAAAATCCTTCAGCTTCTGTGAACCTATTCGGATTGGATTCGTCAAACAATGTGTACCCCTTGCGTATAACACCAAATGAGCGCAGAGATCATACGGATTTGCTATTGATCACTAAAGGGGACATATCCCACTATGTCTACATTAAAAAGTTTGAAGCTCTTGTTTCTAAACAATTATCTAAACATAAAGAAAAGAGAACAATTTGTAAAAGATGTTTTTGTCATGTAGACAAACCATTAAGAAGGGGAGGTTCAGAATGGTTAGTAGAACATCAAAGGTTATGTAATGGAAACTATGAGGTTAGAGTTAAATTGCCACATCCCAGCAGAGCGCAGATAAAATTTGACAAAGTAAATCAACAATACCCTGTTCCATTTGTTGTGTACGCGGATTTCGAAGCATCTTTACTTCCAATTGAACAACAAGAAGAGGATATCACAAAAAGAAGCAAATATCAAAAACATGCACCAAACAGTTATTGTATACTAACAAAATCCACGCTGTCTGAAGAACATCTTCAAGAATTTGGACTATCATCTGCTCCGAAGATTTATCGTGGTGAACAAGCAGCGAAACACTTTGTAGATGAGTTGTATTACATTGCCTCCAAGGTGGAAGAAATCTGCAAAATTAAAATACCGATGCTGCCTATGGATGAACACCAACTTCAACATCACAATTTGGCAACAGCATGTTATCTGTGTAATAACCTATTTACACCAGATAACGTTAAAGTGCGTGATCACGACCATCTTACAGGAGCCTACAGAGGTGCAGCCTGTAACGCTTGCAACTTAAATTACAAAGTACCATCTTTTATACCCGTTGTTCTACATAACCTTAGTGGATATGACTCTCATTTCATCATCCCGGAGTTAGGAAGAGATGATGGAGCAATAGATGTTTTAGCAACAACAATGGAAAAATTTATAAGTTTCTCTAAAAAGGTTGGTAAAATAAAACTTAGATTTATTGATTCGTTTCGATTTATGCCTTCTAGCCTAATGAAATTAACTGATAATTTAAAAAGAGAAGATCTGATAGAAACAAGCAAAATTGTAGCCAGTAGTAAAATGGATCTGGTTCTTCGAAAAGGAGTCTTCCCCTACGATTACATTGATGGACTTCATAGATTTAATGAAACATCACTTCCTCCACCAGAACAATTTAACAACAAACTTAATGATTCGGAGATTTCACTTGAAGACTATCAACACGCATGTCGAGTATGGAACGAGTTGGATATGAAGACTTTAGGAGAATACTCAGACTTTTATGTAAAACTTGACGTGACTCTTCTCTGCGATGTTATGGAAGAATTCCGAAGAACCTGTTTTGCTGCATACGGTTTGGACCCTCTACATTCGTATACTTCACCAGGATTAGCTTGGCAAGCCATGTTAAAAGAAACAAAATGCAAACTCCAACTTTTAACAGACATTGACATGGTTTTAATGGTTGAAGCTGGAGTAAGAGGCGGATTGACCCAAAGTGTTACCAGACATGTCAAAGCCAACAACAAATACCTTCCCGATTACGATGAAACCAAACCGTCAACCTATTTAGGATATTTCGATGCAAATAACCTGTACGGTTGGGCAATGTCAAACCCACTTCCTTTTGATAACTTTAAATGGATTAATCCCGACTCTATTGGCGATATTTTACAAATTCCGAAACATGGTGACACTGGATATATTTTGGATTGCGATTTTGAATACTCAGAAAATTTACATGATCTTCATTATGACCTTCCACTTCTTGCTAAAACAGAAATTTCACCAATTGGAAAACACCCCAAATTAATGATGACATTAAATAATAAACAACGCTACGTGGCTCACTTTTGGGTGGTTCAACAAGCTATCGAATTAGGACTACGTTTAACAAAAATTAATAGAGTTTTGGAATTTTCTCAATCATGCTGGTTGAAACCCTACATTGATTCAAATACCATCAGAAGAGCAGCAGCTACATCAGACTTTCAAAAAGATTTCTTTAAATTAATGAATAATGCGATATTTGGAAAAACATTGGAAAACAAAAGAAGACATAAAAATGTTAAACTTGTTACCGACGCAAAAAAATTACAGAAACTAGTACAGCAGCCAAATTTTGGAACATCGATAATTATTAATGAAAAACTTGTAGCAGTGTCCATGAAGAAGACGAGTGTGAAGATGGATCGTCCTTTGTATATAGGCATGTCAATCTTGGACATCTCAAAAACACACATGTACGATTTTCACTACAACAAAATGGTGGCGTTCTACGGAAGAGAAAATATATCTATTACATATATGGACACTGACGCTTTCATATATCGCATAGTAACATTGGACATGTATAAAGATTTACGTACATTTATTTACAAGAACGACTTTGATTTCTCCGATTATCCAAAAGATCATCCAATCTACGATAATGGCAGACACAAAAAAGTACTAGGCAAATTCAAGGATGAGGCTAATGGTGTTCTACTTGAAGAGATTGTTGCACTGATGTCTAAACTATATTCTTTGAAACTCTATAATGAAAAAGAAGAAGAAGAAGAAAAGAAGAATAGCTATATTAAGAAAGCTAAAGGTGTAAAGAGTTTATATTTAAAGAAGAAAGTGCATTTTGAACACTACAAGCAATGCTTATTTGAGGATAACATCATTACAGCTAAATTCAACACCATCAGAAGTTTTAACCATCAGCTGTACAGCGTGACTGAAGTTAAAAAGGCGCTATCCTGTAATGACGACAAAAGACAAACCCTTCCAGACAAAATCAACACATTGCCATTCGGCCACTACTCCCTCAACCCTATTGACGAGTAACCTTTTCATCGTCCTAGATCCTTGATCCTTTTCCTTTCCATAAAAAAAGGGGAAACACAGCAATGTTAAGCTGTGTTTCCCCTTTTTTACACAAGTTTTGAATGACCTTGAACTATATGTATATATAAGCAGATTTATACCAAAGAATATTTAATACCATATCAGCTGCCTTCGTGAAACCATCATGTCAGACCTGAAGGAGAAGATTATTAATGAACTACACGAACCTGCAAGAATAAAGTTTCCAAGAAGAAATACTGTTATAAAAGGGATAAATGATCTATATCAAGCGGATCTAATTGAAATGCGACCGCATAGCAGAATAAACAAAGGATTTAAATATATACTCACAATTATTAATTGTTTTACAAAAGTTGCAGACGCTTTGCCTCTAAAGGACAAGACTGGTAAAAGCGTAACTGAAGCCATGGAAATAGCCATAAAAAGAGATAAAAACAAAATTAAACATTTACAAACTGATGATGGAACAGAATACTTTAATACAAACTTTGCACAGTTAATGAATAAATATAAAATAAATCATTATTCTACAAATTCGGAGAAAAAAGCTGCTATTGTAGAAAGATTTAATAGAACCTTAAAAGGAGCACTGTATAAACAATTTTCAAAAAGAGGTTCTTACGTATGGTATGATGTTTTACCACAATTAATAAATGATTATAACAACAGGTTTCATAGAACTATTGGTATGAAACCTAACAAAGTAAATAGAAGAAATGCAAAAGATGTATTAAAACGCATAAAGAAAAATACAAAGCCTAAAGTAGAAAAAATGCAGCCAAGAAAATTTAATGTAAGTGATAAAGTACGGATTAGTAAATATAAGGGAGTGTTTACCAAAAAATACCTTCCCAATTGGACGAATGAAGTTTTTACAGTGTATAAAGTGCAACCGACTGTACCTGAAACGTATATCCTAAAAGATAACAAAGGAGATTTGTTGCAAGGTGCATTTTATGGACATGAAATGTTAAAGTCAACAGTAGGTGATGTATATCTTGTTGAAAAAGTGTTACAAAGAAAAAAGGACGCAGTTAAAGTGCGGTGGTTAGGGTTTAACAAAACTGAGGATTCAAGGATACCTATAAAGGACTTGGTTTAATACAAGCAACTCATTTCATCGTTAACCTTTGAGCAGGATGGAGATTATTCACCATAAAGATCGATTCAATATTAATAACATAGATGATTTAACTGTGGATAACGTTAAAATCAACAATGGTAAACACGGTAGTTTACTTCCAAACACTGTTCGATGTATAGTAAGTGGCCCCTCAAACTGTGGAAAGACCAATGTTGTCTTTAATTTGATCACTAATCCGCAGGGATTAAGGTTTAGTAACCTATATATTTTTTCAAAGTCTCTACATCAACCAAAGTATCAATTGCTGGATAAAATCCTATCTGATGTGTCTGATGTTAATTTTTACAAATTTAACGCTAGTGATAGCATTATGCAACCAAACGAAGCGAAACCGTATTCTGTATTTATATTTGACGATGTATCTTGTGAAAATCAGGATACTATTAGAAACTACTTTGCCATGGGAAGACATAATAACATCGACAGCATATATATAGGACAAACTTATAGCAAAATCCCAAAACAACTTATCAGAGATAATGCAAATATTCTAATTGTATTCAAACAAGATGATACTAACCTAAAACATATATATAACGATCATGTGAATGCGGATATGCCATTTGAAAAGTTTAAAGAGCTTTGCGGAAAAGCATGGGCGGAAAAGTATGGATTTTTTGTTATTATGAAAGATCAAGCTATAAAAGATGGTCGTTATAGAATAGGTTTTGATAAATTCGTTTTAATACACTGATTAGCGGTATTACTGTACAAGTCGTCAAGGTGTGAAGATGGTTAACCAGGAAAAGCTATTAAAGGAAATAAAATCACTTAGTGATTCTATTAGACAAAAAAACCGAGCTTTAAAATCAGGTATAAATGAAAGAGAGCAATTTTTAGAAACAACATTCAAACCTGTTACTGAACCTTTAAAGCGATTAGCACAAAATATGGAAAAACCTTCAATTCGCTTCGAAGGAGACAAAATGCTACCAATTTCCAAATATGAAGAAGAATTTCAGAATGATGAAAGTTCTGACCAGTTACAAACATCTGAAGAAAGCGACGAGTATGAAGAAAGCGGAGATATAGGAGATTTAAGGGAAAAGAACATTGCAGGAGATACAAGTACAGAAGATACAAGTGCGGAAGATACAAGAGCAGAAGAAGAGGATATCAACCCATCCAACTTAAGCAAATTAGGCACAGATATTATGTTTAAAGGAACACTTGGAAGAAAATATACATTACAAATGTTACATGGCACACATGCTAATCGAAATTATCATACATATGGAGCTAGAATAGAGGATAAAGGATTAATGATTGGAGATAGAAAGTTAGATATAAACGAAAATGATGATATAGTTATTGGTATTAAGAAATATAAAGGTACAACAGGTTTGTTTGAACTCATCTTTAAAAATAATCCTGGTAAATATACTAAAAAGGATTTACAATTGTTTAAAAATATACTAGAGTATACAAATGCACATAGAAAAAAATATTCCAAAGACCTACCTATTCATAGAAACAGGTCAATAAAATACACAAACATTATATCTAGTCTTTTCCCCTCGAAATCAAATAAAGCTCCAATTAAAAGAAGAGCTTTATCTTCTGCTGAATTAAATGTTTTGCATAAAAAAAGAAAAACAATTGATCCTACTACATCTGGAAGGGGATTATTAAAAAATTTGTATAAAACCAATATAATATATTACAACGATATAAATAAGTTAGTTGATCGAATGAGGTTATTACATGAAGCTATGGAAGCCGGGCACACTGGTTTAGAAAACGAATGGGTAGCTTTGGTTGATGAACTGCGAAAACGAGAAATAATTGTTCAGTAGACGTATATATATAGTAAGAACCTAAACGATAGCGATTCAGTTACATCATGAGTGTGGACAAGTTTGGACGGTATTCCGAGTTTGGAGTAAAATCTGGATATAGTGAAAAAAGAGCTGGGTTTCCGTTAACACCTGATGGTAATTATAATTTTGAAGGAAAAGTAATTCAAAATGTTGGTGATCCGCTTTTGTCTTCTGATGCGGTTACGGTACAATATATGGATAAAAGAACCCCGATTGTACACGAAGACCATTGGGGATTTTCCGGTAAAAGGTTAAGCAATATAAAACATCCCATTTATGATGGTGAAGCAGTAAATTTAGCGACTTTAAAATTGTTAACGATTTACAAAAAGAATGAAACTGATACAAGCTATGATGTAAAAAAATTAAAATTGTCAAATGTAGGTGATTGTGAGCAGGATGGAGACGCTGTAAATAAGAAAATATTTGATATAGTACACAAGAAATGGACTACAGAATATGAAAAACATATGGAAAGGTTTGGTGCAGCTTTATTTAATTATATCCATCGGGCTTCAGGAAGAGCTGTAGCTTCAGATGTTGACAGCCACAATTATTTAGACTGGAAAAAGATACACAATCCAGAAAAACCTAATCAATTAGATAAACCGTCTGAGCCTTCTAAAGTCAAGACATTAGGAAAGGGGGATAAAGTGAATGTGATTAATGAACCAACAGAAAACGATGAAGATTATATAAGAGAAAAAAGAATTTAAATACCCATGATAAGGGATAAAGCATCAGTCATATTCGAGAGATAATACAGAGAGGATGATGGAATCCAATATTACTGCGTGGAGTTTAATATCTCAAGAGCCGAGATTTCCCCAAGGAGTGCTGACAGATGGTTTTGTTCAACGGTTTGATAGATATATGGATTGGGAACAACTTTCCATACACTACCTCTTCACAATGACTATGTTAAGAATTTATTTTCACAGAGTTAACTGGATTCATATTTTACAAAGACAACAGTTTTCAGAAGACTTCCTTGTAGAGATGACATCAAATTTTAATAACTGTTGGGAAGTAATAAGTAAATATCAAAATCTCTCTGAAAATTACATTGACAATTTTAAAGATAAACTAGACTGGAATGTGTTATTTAATTACCAACGATTAAGTGGCAAGTTTCTAAGGGAACATGACAACTATTTAGATTTTATTCATTTTACCGAAAACAACGATACCAACACCAGCGGAGAAACATTTGAAACATCTTCAATTACACCTTATTTCTATTTTTACTACTTTTATTTATTATGTCTACATTTAATTAATTAATCCATTTCTATATAATAAATTGATTTTAAACAGTATATATAATACAAGAAGCCAAGACTAATATTACATTCATTGTAAAACATTTATAGAGTGCACCTACTGATTGTAAGTTTGGCTATAAATAGTCATGCCGAGGGCTAAACGCATCAGTCATAATCGAGAGAGATTACAGAGAGGAAGGGGAATAGCATCAACAGCATTTTCTCTATTAAGTAAACCGGTTGGAGCTATAGTTAACAAGGCGATTGATTTATTACCTGTGGAATTACATTTACCTGGAGGATATCAATATTGTGGTCCCGGAACCAAATTAGAGAAACGGCTTGCTAGAGGAGATCCTGGAATAAATAAGCTTGATCAGGCCTGTAAACAGCACGATATAGCGTATTCCAAATTTGGTGATACAAAAAATAGATCAATAGCAGATAGAGCACTTTCTGAGAAAGCTTGGCAAAGAGTAAAATCTAGTGACGCGAGTATTGGTGAAAAAGCAGCGTCTTTAGCAGTAACAGCAGCAATGAAAGCAAAAACTACGTTTGGAGGAGGAAAGAGAAGAAGGCGTGGGAAAAGACCCGCTAAGAAACAAGGAGGTAATATCAGAAGAAAACGTCGATCTACTAGTGGTAAAGGTAAAAAGAAACCAACAATATGGTCAATGATAAAAAAGGGAGGAGGACTATACCTAAGACCGTATCGTGTGTATTAAATAAGAAAGAGCAATTAATAATTAAAAACAAAGAATTAACCAATGAAGAACTGATTACATATGCTTCTTGTTTGAAAATCCCATTTTTTAGAGGGGTATTTATGAAAGATGAATTACCGGTTAAAATGTGGAAAAATGAGACTGGTATAGTAAATTTGGATAATAGTGAAGGATTAGGCACTCATTGGGTGTGTTACAAGAAACTTGGTGAAACGATTTATTATTTCGACAGTTTTGGAAACCTTCCACCACCGAAAGAACTTCAACAATACTTTCGTGCGGCAGAAAATGTTTTTTACAATTATACAAGAAAACAACCTGATGATACATCCATTTGCGGTCATTTATGTTTAGACTTTTTAGCTAAAAGTGTTAGTCAACTTTAAGATGTCTTCGTATACAGTGTCATTAACCGGTAACTCATGTACTTTGCGCAGTATTCTGTTTCCAGCGCTACGTTTGCAAAAAGGAAGACTATGGGAAGCCGCATTATTGGATTTAACAACATATAACTCTATTCCAAACGTTAGTGAAGGAATTAATAACAAAATACATTATTACAAGACAAAAGATAATAAAGGAAAATATTCAGCTTTGGAAGAATTCAGTTTACCAACAGGAGCTTATGAAATTGATAATATAAATGAAGTTATACAAAAACATATGGGAAAAGAACATATAACGATAAAAGGCAATAACAATACAATGAAAGCCGAAATTACTTCTAAGTATTATATTGATTTTGGCCAAGAACGTTCAATTGGTAGTTTATTGGGGTTTTCTAAGGAAACAAAGGTATTAGAACCTAATACAACTCATTCTGGGAATAGAACTGTGACGATCATCAAAGTAAACAGCATAGACATTACATGTAACATTATACAAGGATCCTACAGAGATGGAGAAAATCGGCATATATTACACACATTCTACCCATCAGTCGCACCGGGTTTCAAGATAGTAGAAAAGCCTCAAAACCTTGTGTACCTACCGTTAAACACCAGTTTCATTTCAGACATCGTGCTGAACATAGTGGATGAAGACGGAAACCTTATTGACTTTCGAGGAGAAGCTATTACTGTAAGAATACATATAAAATCATCCGCTTAGATAATGGGGTTATCATTTAAAAAGAGAGAGCCAACCAGCAAAGAGGTCAGTAGCTCATCAGCTGTAGAAGGATTAACAAGTGACAACATTCGTTTTCTAGAAGAAATTGGATTAAAGGTCATTAACAATGGATATACTGGATATAGCGCAGGGGCCAACATTCGACGAGACCTTATGGGAAAAGGAATATCACACGCACAACCCTTACGCTTCGTCCAAATTAAACAATAACGATGAAATTAGGATTCCTATACAACAACAAGACATTTATACTCTTCCATGCGAAAGTTATTTATATATTGAAGGAAAAGTAACAAAAGCTGACGGTACTGTTGGAACCACTGTTCCGTTCATAAATAATCCTATGGCATTTTTGTTTGACGAGATTAGATATGAAATTTCAGGAGTTACAGTCGATTCAACAAAAAAGGTTGGAATTTCCAGTACATTAAAAGGATTAGCGTCTTTAACACCAAATGAGAAGAATCTGTTAGCTGTTGCAGGATGGGTTGCACCAGACAAAAGTATAATTACTCCTGACGCTTCGGGAAACTTTGATTTTTACGTACCTTTAAGATTACTTTTAGGATTTGCTGAAGATTACAGAAGAATAATAATAAATGTAAAACAAGAACTAGTTTTATTAAGGTCATCAAACGATAATGATATTATTAAAGCATCTGCTGGAACAACTGAAGCCAATTTAGACTGGAAACTAACATTAGACAAGATTGTTTGGAGAGTACCACATGTGAGACTAAATGATGAACACAGGATTACATTATTAAGAAAGTTAAAATCAGATCGAGACATTGTAATGCCATTCAGAAGCTGGGAGTTTCATGAATACCCCGTTTTACCTTCAACACAACGGCATACATGGACTGTAAAAACTTCTACTCATTTGGAAAAAGCGAGATATGTAATCTTTGGATTACAAACAAAGAAAAAAAGTATATTAACTGAAAATGCTGGTGAATTTGACCATTGTAAATTAACAAACTGTAAAGTGTTCCTGAATTCACAATTCTTTCCCTACGACAACTTTAATATCTCTTTTGATAAAAAAAGGTACAGTGTTTTATACGATATGTACGCTAGGTTCCAAAATTCATATTACGGCAAAACAAACACACCTCTACTATCTCCCGTACAGTTTGAATCGAAAGCTCCGATTGTTGTAATTGATTGCTCCAAACAAAACGAATCTGTAAAATCGTCTAGTGTTGATATAAAAATAGAAATTGAATTTCAAGAAAACGTACCTGCAAATACATCTGCGTATTGTTTAATTTTGCACGATAAAATTGTTACATACACACCGTTGACTGGTATCGTAAAGACGGTATTGTAAAACGTTGTACCACCACCGGCACCGCCACTGTCGCTAACCTATAAATAGCGGAGCAACAATGCAGGTCTTCAGTTGATCGTCTATCGTCGCATGGGCAACATCTTCTACAAAATGAGTTCTCCATCTGTTGTACAAGGTGATGCAGAGGTAGCACCGTTATTGGAACGTGATAATACTAGTGAAGAAGAAATCATCAAGGAAATAACTGCATTTTTAAAGTTTGGTAAAAGAGATAGAGAGGAGGAAAGTAATGCAGACCCATCAAAGGTAGTACCAAAGAGGAAGAAGAAAGTTGAAGAAAATATTCCTCCTCACATTTTAACTGAAGTTTTTTTGCGAATCTTTTACCCCATCTCAGCATGCATCAGTAAAAGTGTATCAGTTGGATTGATGAAGTCATTGGATTATTCCCCTACAGTAATACTACACCATGGAACAAAAAAGGTTTTATTTTCGCAAAATGCTTGGGAGTCATTTTTGAAACATGTACATTTAATAGAATGTTATTTAACTAACAGTTTGTGTGGAAGGAAAACACATATTCGACTTTTGGATTGTGACAATGAAATCGATATTGTTAAACATCGTGGACAACTACAAGTGCGAATTAGAGACTTGACTCAACATGAAAATAAGATTCTACTGTCACGTGAAGAATTCTACGTTTTAAACTACGCAACAGAACCTATTACAAGGTAAATGAGACAGTTGGTATTTGCAAGCGCTATTATTAAAGAATATTTGGTCGATACTTTGGAAAAACAACCTGATAGCACCATCGTGTACGGACCTGTGGATACATCTATTTTTAATAGAATACCTCATGAAGTTTGCATGTGGAGAAAGTTAAAGGATTTTGAACCACTTGTAGAAATCGCTACAGAAGCTACAGAAGAAACAACACAGGAAGAAGAAACGGAGAAACAAGAAGAAGAAGAAAACGAAACAAAAGAAGAAGAAGTTAAAAAAGACTAAAGTTTGACTTAGTAAAGAAGAACACACGTGGGGTAGGCCTATTGGGGACGGTGCCCACGTTAAATATACACTAACGCGCCTGCAACTGTACGGCCTGGTATTTAACCTACCGTGGTGTGGAAAACAGTTTAGTTGATCGCTAGGTGCCATGATGAGCGGAGGGGATGAAGAAGTGAGTGTAAAGCCTTGTGTAATAGAATTTCAAGCATTTCGAAATAATGATGATAGGTTTATTATCAAGGAATTAGTAATTTTAGACTTGCTTACATTTGTAGCCTACCCATTCACGTTTGATGCTCCTTTTTCTTTTAACAAACTTAACACCAAAGCAAAAAGTACAAACAAATGGATAACAAACTACTTTCATCACATACATTGGTATGAAGGATTTATAAGCTACAGTAATCTGCACAGTATTATGTTTAACTTTTGCAAACAATATTCACATATATACACAAGAGGATTAGAAAAAAAGAACTGGATACAAAAGTACACGCACGGTGATGTTTTCGGTATAACTATCAGTAAGGACTTTAACATTAATCTCGGTAATATTTGTGTCGCTGCAAAAGATCTTAAACACGGCCAAACAAACTGTGCATTGTACAACGCGTATCGTTTGGCTGCTTACTTGAAACAAACGCAGGAATGTGGTGGGGGTAGCGGAGAACAGAAATGTGGTGGGGGTAGCGGGGCCTATAAATACGAGGAGACAGCACCGCTCCAGCACGAGTATTATTCGAGACTCCGAAGAGGCAACATCACAGAAGACACCACTGACGAAGATGGCATCACAACAGTTTCTACAAACACTGGTTGATCAATTCAACACTCATTCAAAATCCGACCTTCTGCTAACTAAAAAGTGTTCAGAACTAAAAGAACAAAAACACTACATTATTCATAACATCAATAAAGTGGAAACCACACATGGAGAAGCAATTCTAGTTTCATTGAGCGAAGGACCTTTCACTCCAGGAGATGAGCCGAAGTTTCAAGTATTTCTTCCAAAACGATTTGTTCAACTGCTACAAAATGAAGATTTGCGAGATATTCAACCGGGGACGTTGTATTTGGTATCACACGGTGTAAGCGGCAACAACTCGACGGAACTCACTCTGCACATCACGCATCCTTGTACATAATGTCTTTGTTTGTATTTTTCTGTTTGTATTTCTAGTCATCAATGTTAGACTTAAGCTTATTGTATTGTAAGATGTTTGTTTAATAAAGAAAATATAAAAAAAATAAAAAAAAAATAAAAAAAATAAAAACAGCAACACAGCAGTATATTATTTTATATACTGCTGTGTTGCTTTTTTTAAAATTCAAATGGATGACCTTGAACTTTCATTCAGGGTTAACTTATGAAGAGGTATAAAAGAGAGGAAGCAGTGAAGTTAGTCTCAGTCTTGTCTAACACACGCTGCAGCTAACATGTCGGTGCCACCTATGAACAATTTATTTTTCGATAACAATTTGAAGACATATTGTTGCGAGTTACAATGTTTTAAAATACCAGGCGATCAAGTTGACGGGAAAGCTTGTCGTAAGTGCAAGTGTTTTAGCTATTGCATATGTAGATGTAAAACGTATCAAATGAACCGACAAGATAAAATACAAGAATTACGCCGAAGGATTGCATTACTGTGGCGGCGAATGTAGTAGCAACCATCTGCCTCGCACCACCTGCCGCCTGCCATCTGCTGTCCGCCATCTTCTCCGCCCCACCACACTTTTACCCCCACCATTTCGTTTCATACCAGAACGCTAGCTAGCGAATAGTCAGTACACCTCCGGCTCTCGACTGGCGAACATCGAGTGCTCTTCACAAACGTAAAACATTATATTAAAATGTCCATTAAAATTAGGTGTATTCATTATGACTCTATTCATCTAGCGACTTACCAAGACCTCGAGGTGTTTAGTGAAGAGTTAAGACTTCTTATTGCGTCCGGTTACGATTTATCTTTGGACCTTTACGCATCAAAAAACAACATGGACTCTGCGCAGGGAACGAAGTATCTACCGTCTTTCTTCAGAAAGCAAAGTGATGGCCGCAACTCGTCCGGATCAACAACATCGATGACAACCAACAACGGGGAACTATTGTAAACATGAATTATTGTAAATAAAATAAAGTAATATTTGTAATATGAATTATTGTTAATAAAATAAAGTAATATTTGTAATTGTTCTACCTCGCACTCGTATCATTCGATTGTTTCATTCGATAATTTTCATTCGATATTTATTATCGATTAACTATCGAATCACAATCGTTTTACGAGTGCGAGGTAGATTTTTTTTAAAAAACTTCACCGTGACCTTGAACTTTGAACTTTTACTCATTTCGTCACAAAACCGCCTACGTCACTGGCTCAGCCTCAGATGACGTATTTATTCACTCAGCGCATCCGGTCACTGACCGGATGTGACGTCACTTCCGGCGCAAAAGCCCCTTTCCCCCACTACTATTATCCATTACTAATAAAATGCTGTGATAAAAATAACTACAACAATGGACTTTGAGCTATAATAAAAACTGCAGTGACATTAAAGTCGCAGGAAGGAGGTGAATCAGTGAAGGAAATCTGATGGTCATTAGTTAAAAGGGACGTAGTTAAAAATTACTACAAGTAATATAAATGAATTGTCTGACCGTTTCCAAGAAAAGCTCAATTCCCCAGGTATTAAAATCTGGTATGAGAAGTATGCTCCCTTGGCTGCTTGCTTGCAACTCTTATCTCAAAAACGGCCCCAGTAATTTCTTTTAAAAGTTTCAATTAATTATTTGGGAGGAAAGTTCAAAACAGGTCTCATCTTCAACAAAATCTACGTAAAAAACATAATTTTAAAATCAAACCTATCTCTTTCAGATTTGATTAAAACAAAAGAGATACAAAACTGTCATGTCGTTATTTAGTATATGGTTTCTATAGAAGTGTAAATTAAACTATTAAATAAATATTAAATATAAATTAGACAAATACTAAATATACTAAATTTGTGTATAATGAAAATATTGCCTGAAGTTACACTAAGTTATGTTAACAACTGGAGTTGCACACACAGAGGATGGAATTGAATGAATTAAATCTGCTGAACATGAGGGGCTGGGGTGAAAAATTAGTCAAATAGTCTAAGTGATCTGTTGTAAAAATTAGATTGTTGACATATTTTAAGCATTTTTTATCCTCTAGTTCTTAACGAGAGATTATAGAACAAGACAAAATATGTTGTTAAAATTAAATGTCTTATGAACAGATCCTTCCTTAGATTTATGCATAATCCAATACGTGCAACTACAACATTCTTTTGGATATCTATTATTAGTATGTTGGTTTTGAATTACTGACATACAACAGTTAAGTAATAAATGCCAACTAACAAATGAAAAACATAAAATGGCGTTGTTAGGTACTGGTAGTACCAAACAATCAATTTCCAATTTAGAAATACATCTCTCTAAATCACAATAGTAGGGAGTATTGGGGGTTCCGACGCCAGGAGGAGTCAGGAGGAGCATCCCCCCCGCCCACTTAATTGGTATGTAAATTTTTTAATTACCCTAATTAATATGCAATTTTTTTTAATTACCCTAATTAATATGCACATTTTTTTAATTACCCTAATTAATATGCAAATTTGTTTTTAATTGCCCTAATTAATATGCAAATTACCCCAACCCCTGGCATCCCCCTCGAGCATCCCCCCCCGAGCATCCCCCCGACATCCCCCCCCGACATCCCCCCACCCATCCCCCTCCAGTCATCTCCCCCGAGCATCCCCCTCCGACATCCCCCCTCCTAATCTAAGGCAGGTGTTCACACAAAACCGACACGTCGAGACCTGTCTGGGAATGCGGATGCTCTAATTGACTGATGGCGCCAGACCCTTCCAGGAACCTATAATTATAGTTCACCCTCGACGAAATCCATTACAGCAGAGTGGCTATTACCCCTGACAGCGGATGAGATTTATTGTGTGGATGCAAACGCCATCAAAGGACCCGACACTCTAAAGCTTTTAACGAGCAGCAGTTCTCAGAAGAACACAAAGGATGGCTAGCGGTGGGCGTCACCCCGCATCGCCAGGGCTCCTTCAGTTCAGTTCGAGAGTTCAGTGCGTGAAGACGTGTTAGTTCGACACTGCTCCGTTCTCCGCGATTTGTGCTAGTTGCCAATTATTATAATTTGCAGTTTGCTTCTAGCATCTTGAACTATTTAAAACGTTTGTATTGTGCTGTTTTGTTGTGTTTATCGAAACTTTATAATCTATTTTTAAGATGAATGGTCTGCAAAAGTGTACCATTTGCGGCTGCGAGTACGCGCGCAGACACAATTTAATACAGCACATCATCAGATTCCACGGTGAGAGATACCAACCACCTCCACAGCAAGGTACGTGATTGTGTGTTGCAATATTGTTTGAATAAGAGTTAAATTTTATTTCTTTTAGTAATATAGGGATAATTTATGAAATATTCCATCATATAGGCATATCCAAAGAGTGGCAAAAGTTGTATTTAACTGCATCAATCTTTAATTATTTTGTGTCAATAGAGAGCTATCGCTATTAAATAAAAGTGTATAAAAATTACGTAACTATAATAATTTAATTTTAGTAACTTCTAAATTTAAGGACCAAATTATGTTATGTGGGTACTCAAAGTACTCGGCTTGTCAAGGAGATTCCGAAAACGCGTTAAAAAAAGTGATCAAGTTCAAGGTCATCATCAGGTTAGCCCAAAGTGGTCGATGTGGGTACTCAAAGTACTCGGCTTGTCAAGGAGATTCCAAAAATGCATTAAAAAGTGGATCAAGTTCAAGGTCATCATCAGGTTAGCCCAAAGTGATCGATGGAGGTACTCAAATGACTCGCCTTGACTAGACAAACAAGAATCTGCAATCAGAGTTCAGATCCGACCTATGGTAACCGATATCCCCCCCAACATCATCCAAAGTGTACGATGTGGGTACTCAAATGACTTGCCTTGACGAGACGAACAAGAATCTGCAATCCGAATTCAAATCTGACCTATGGTAACCGAGCCACCCCCCCCCCCCCCCCGGGGGATCGGGGGATGAGAGGGGATGATGGGGGATGATGGGGGGATGGGTGGATGATGGGGGATGATGGGGGATGTGGATTGAAAACATCAAAAACATGTCATGTTGGTACTCAATTTACTCGGCACGACTAGACGAGCATGAGGATGTAATCAGAATACTAAAATTATCCCTGCTTTAAAATAAATCTAATCGTTTTGTGCGTTTGCAGATGGAGAATCAGCATGTCGGCTTTGTCGAGCCACATTCGCAGACCAGGGGGCCTTAGAGCGGCACATGGAGGCGAATCACCTCGTCGTTCAGCCCCGGGAGGCGATTGATGCACCGCAGACGACTGCCGTTGTCAATCAACACTCCGTTGAAGGTGAGAATCCACATTAAAATAACTTTTTCCCCTAGTGACTATTTACCTTCTTTTTTTACTATTTCACTAGGTACCTGAAGAAGAATGAGACCGTGACAACTGGTGTTCAACTGATATAATTACTAGGGGGAAGATTTTCGCTCTCCCTAACACATAATGGCTTAGGGGGAGATTTTCGCTCCCACATACGTCAGGAATTGTTGAAGACTAGAACAAAAATGAGACCTTGGGTGTTTGCCAACTGATGTACTATTGATTTAATTACTAGGGGGAGATTTTCGCTCCCCCCTAACACATAAGGCTTCTTTAGGGTTTGCATAGCTCATTATTGCAGCTACATCCTTTGCTTTGAACCCCGGATAATTAATGTAGACAAACAGTACAGAAGATTACTTCTTCCCTGTTTAATGATTGCTATTTTGATTTAACAAACTTAACTTTGAAATGTGATTCTCGAGAGAGGGAATTTGTATCTTCATTTATCCTAATTTGTTTTTATTTTTATTTTCAGATGAAGGTCCGGGTCCTGGCCACCACACCTGCCATGAATGTGGTCGCCGTTTTCGTCAAGAATTAAACCTACGTAGACATGTGGAATCGACCCACAGCAGAGTCCGCAGGTTATTTTGCGACACATGTGGTGCCGAGTTTAAGAGGGAAGACAACCTTCGTTGCCACACCAAACAATTTCACGGTGATGGCCAAGAACGGAGATTCCCTTGCGCATACTGCAGTCAGGAGTTCAACCGGCTGGTCAACAAGGACCATCATGAGCGGTTCTCTTGCACGATCATGAAGGACCTGATCCTGAACCGAGCAGCCATGGAACAGGATGAACCCCAGCCAGGTCCGAGCACGGAGCCACAACCCGGATCAAGCACACACCCACAACCCGATGATGTTGAGATGACTGGAGCAGGACAGTCAAGCCCCGTATTCTCACTCATTCAACGGGGTTTCCGCAACCGCCTCCTAACCTACCGTCTGCAGCGGCCGATGGAGAATTTTGTCACAATCGGAGAAGTGATGGCGTTGTTGATTGTGAGCCTTACGGAGTTGCTTGAGAACACCTTGGCGAAAAACCGCAGCATTAAGGTCAACTTGAAGCTGAAGTGTGAATTCTTAATATTCACAACAACACCTGCCTGCGCAACTTCAAGACGAAGATGACTCCGCTGACGGCAACCTTGGACCTGAACCAGTACATCACAACAGCTTTTGCGAAGCTTATCAGAGAGAAGGCTGAGTGTGATCATATCGGCTCCGGGTGGACAAACCTTCGCGTTCGTGATTTGGAGGTCGGTATCAACGATTACACTCCTCTAGGTGAAGATGGTCGAGCTTGGCTCCCACTGCCTACGTCTCTGGAGAACACCCAAGCAGTCGTCAACGTATCGAACATCGATGAGCGGTGTTTTATGTATGCCGTCCTGGGAAAGTTTGTTCAAGATCACCCCAAAAGACCGGCATCGTACACCGACGACATCATCGCCCGATACGATTGGACCGGCCTTCAAATCCCCGTTGCTCTGAAGAGTATCAAGACGTTTGAGCGGACAAACAACATCAGCATCAACGTCTATGGTATTGATCACACGCGTGTGGGTCAGAAACCTAACGGACAACCAAGGTATCAGGAAACCGTCTTTCACTTGAAGATTTGTAGGCAGGAGCGCGACGAACATTTCGACCTTTTATACGTGAAAACAAACGGTGATAGTCACTACGCCTATATCAAAGACCTTGGCCGACTGATCCGTCCACAGCTTACACCGCACCGCGACAGAATATTCATCTGTAAGCGGAGCATCGCGCACTTTGACAACCGTCCGAACAAGCTCGGTCTGACAGGTGCTCAGCGTCTGGAGGAGCACAGGCGATACTGCTCCGCTTCGGCCCCTATTCGGATGGATAGGCCGAAGAAGACTGAAATCAAATTCAGCCATCCAGAGTTCACCCGACGCGAGCGTTTCACCATCTACGCGGACTTTGAGTGTGCTCTACTGCCGACCGCGGAGGTGGATGACCAAGTCGATGAACCGCACGGAGGAGTAGCCACCCACATCCACATCCCATACGCCTTTGCGTACCAGATCATCGACTCGTACGGACTTGAGGAGTTCGAGCCTCGAGTCTACTTCGGGGATGATGCGTCAAAGACATTTATGGAGATGTTGAAAACTGATGTTGAGCGATTGTGGAACTTCCTGTGCGAAGCAAAAAATCTGCGCCCTGTCCTGACCCCAGCGGAAACGATGCAGTACAACTCGACAGCGAATTGCTACCTCTGCGGATCGACATTTTCAAGCGAAGACCCAAAGGTTCATGATCACAACCACGCGCCGCCCTACGAGTTCCGTGGCGCTGCGCATAGATCATATAACCTACGCTACAGGGAGCAGCGAGTGGTCAACTGCTACTTTCACAACCTCTCCAACTACGACGCTCACTTCATAGTGCGGGAGTTGGCAGTCGACCCTGGTATGTTGAGGTGTTGGCTCACACGGAAGAGCGGTACATCGCTTTCACGAGGCGGTTCCTGTTCGACCGAGCAGCGGCACCGGTTGGGATACCAGGGTGTGGAAAAAGACAGCCAGGATTCAGAGTCAGGATCCTTGACACCTACAGGTTCCTAGCTTTGAGCCTCGCCAGCCTCGCCGCAGCGCTTCCACCAGCTCAACTCTTGGAGACGAGGAAGAGATTCCCCGAAGACCACCTCTTCGATCTAGTCCGTAGGAAAGGCGTGTTCCCGTACAACTTTGTAACGTCGAACGCCGTGTTGGATGATACTACGGAACTGCCTCTGCAGCGAGATTTTCACAACGACCTGACCCTGGAGGACATCACGGATGCAGACTACGAGCATGCTCGCAACGTGTGGGAAACCTTCGGTTGTAGGAACCTCAAGGACTACGCCGAGAAGTACCTGCGCTGTGACATTGCGCTGTTGACTGACGTCTTTGAACGCTTCAGGGACACGTCAATGGCTGAATACGAACTAGACCCTGCGCACTACTACACCCTACCGTCATACGCCTGGGATGTCATGTTAAGGACCTGTCGAGTGGAGCTTGATACGATACAGGACTTTGAAATGTACCTCTTCTTCGAGCAAGGCATCAGAGGAGGGATTTCCCAAGGCGATCACCAGACACGCCAAGGCCAACCATGATGGATGTCGCCCTGAAGTCGACGACCTGAAGAGCCAACGCATCACCTGCCATACTTGGACGCCAACAACCTTTACGGTTGGGCCATGTCCCAGTGTCTTCCACAGGGACACTTCCATTGGCTCAGCCGCGAGGAGATCGCGTCCCTGGAAATTGCAGCGTTGAACCCCGAAGGACCCACGGGCTACATCTTGGAAGTTGACCTTCGCTACCCCGATCACCTGCACGACCTTCACACGGATCTTCCTTACTGCTGCGAGACCAAACGTCCGCCAGGAGGGAAATTCAAGAAGCTCGTTACGACTCTGGATGACAAGAAGAACTACATCTGTCATTACAGAATACTGCAACAGGCGCTGGAAAACGGACTGGAGCTTGTGAACGTGCATCGCATCATCTCGTTCTGTCAGTCTCGGTGGTTGGAGAGCTACATCCTAATGAACACCTAACTGAGGAAGAAGGCCAAGATCAAGTTTGAACAAGACTTTTTCAAGCTTATGAACAATGCGGTCTTCGGCAAGACGATCGGGAATGTTCGCAAGCGAATGAACTCTAAACTGGTGTGTACGCCGGAGATGTTCAGGAAGAACGTGGCCAAGTCAAACTTCCTGGACCGAACCTACTTCAACGATGACGTTGCCATTGTCCACATGTCGAAAGTCAATATAGTCCTGGACAAACCGCTGTACGTCGGAATGTGTGTCCTCGATCTGAGCAATTGGCTCATGTACGACTTCCTTCGGAAGATGAAGAACCGCTACGGTGATCGTCTGAAGGTTGACTACATGGACACTGACAGCTTCGTGTTCGACGTCCAGACTGAAGATGTTTATAAGGGCATGCTGGAGCATCTGGATGATTTTGACACCAGTGCGTACCCCAGAAACCATTCCTGCTACAGCCCCATCAACGCAAAAGTCATCGGAAAGTTTAAGGATGAAGCAAACGGACTTCCGCTGCTCGAGTACCTCGGTCTTCGCTCGAAACTTTATTTCATGGATATTGTCGAGTTCGAGGAGAGGACCGAAGATGACGAGTTGCAGTTCATGACGGTGAAGTGCGCCAAGGGAGTCGCTAGAGGTGTTGTAAAACACAATTTAACCTCTGACGACTATCGAGAATGCCTTTTCAACGGCGTGTTGAAAATAACCATCAACACCAGGTTCCAGTCCCGAAAACACCGCGTCTTCACAGTTCAAGTCGACAAGCTATCCTTGGGCTATAATGATGACAAGCGTCACATCCTTCCGGACGGTGTAAATACACTGCCTTGGGGGCATATTGACGTATTACCTCAGCCTGAAGACATCCCTCAAGACGATGAAGAGTCGGAGGATGAGGAGCGTTGAGTGGTTGTTACATATTACCAAAGACCCTGACTTGCTTGTAAATTATTTTGAAAAATCTAGTCATTAGTTTGTATCGAGTCTCGTAAAACTTAGAAATGTGCTCTTTTTTTTGTTCTAGTCATTAGTTTGAGTCAATTCTCGTTTTTCTAGTCAATCTCAACTGTTCAGGAGCACATACTCGATGTAAAATATCTATAAGGTGTGTAAATAAATAGCCAAATTGTTTGTATATACATTTGTCTTTTTTTCTCCCCTCACATAGTCTTAAAATTCAAAAGTAAACTACCAATTCAAATGTATCGATACACCCCCCTTTGCAGTATATGTTCAAAGCATTACATTCATAATTTTTCTCAAAATTTGCATTCACAATCTGTTTTTTAAAGGGGGGTGTATCGATACACCCCCCTTTGCAGTATATGTTCAAAGCATTACATTCCTCATTTACCTCAAAATTTGCATTCAATATGTGTCTCTCTGACTAATTGCTAAAAGTAATTACTAAAGGAGGAAAGGATGGGAAATAATAAGAATATTTCTTTTTTATTCTGAGTACACAACTAGTTTATTGAGAAAAAATGCAAAATTTCAAAATTCAATTGGTATACATTTGTGCAAAGAGTCTTCTGATCAGTGCGTCGTTGTGGCCAGTAGAAGAGTGTTCAAAGAGCTGTACAAAGTCCGTCATCTTCATGCCGTAGTGGGTGCGGCAGTACAGGAATACAAGGCAGTATTGACCGCAGACCAGAGTGTTGTCACTTTGAATGCAATGCTCGTTGTACAGGTAGCGACGAGCGTTGCGTCTCAGGAATCCTTGGTAGAATTGAAGATCTGGCGGTTGACCGTAGCTGTCAAAGAATTCAATTATTCCTCCTCCTTTGTTAAGGTAGAAAGCGACCCAGTGAGTGCCGTCTTCATTGTGTGAATCAGTGTTCACAATCATAGCATTAGATGGTGAGATGTAATGGGGTAATTGATCCGCAGCGTAGACACCAACATTCTGTACGGGCAGTTTAGCCATACACTTTTGTATCTCTAAGGTATTCATTCTACTGTGTCGATGCCACAGTCAGTAGTAGAGGAAGAAGTAGTACTAGTAGCAAAACAAAAGCAGGAACTGGTATCACACCATCGTCAGCGTAATCATCAGCGTCATCGATATTTGTACTTAGTTGTAACCAACCGCGCAATGTGATGCAATTGGTTAGAGCGCATCGTGTGTGAGTTGTTCTGTGGTGGCGACATCACACTGCGTTTGTTGATAGTAGACTGTTGATTGACGATACTGATCCGCAGCCAATATCGTTGATATCGATGACATTAGTAGTACAGTGATCCGTGATGAAATTGCATCGTACAAACTCTTTTTTCTCAGCACCTTTGACATAGACAATCGGTCATTTGGCGATACATGCACGTAACTTTTCCTCTAGCACATGATACCAGATATCACCTAGGTCCCATTCCAATCCGTGACAGTGTTTTGTGAGCCAATAGCTTTCACGCAGATTCTCTTGTGATAGGAAACCTCGGCTGAATGGTGATTTAGCGATATGTTGCATCAGCAGTGTTCCACTGACCAATTCCAAGACGCACACTTCCTTCAGAATGTAGTTATTTGCATTGTCCTTGAAACATTGAAAATCCACAATAATTGGAGATGCTAAATTTTTACGCGGTACTCTGCATAAACGATCCATCTTGTGCGAGTGTTGGTTGTTGACTGAGGGGCTGTGACGCCGCCACCACCGACGATCTAACCGCCAAAGTCCACAGACACGTTGCGATGACGATCAATTTCGATGACGTTGTCAAACTCTGCGTATACCAGACAGTTGACAGTCTCTGTGAGCCCCGTGTCGAAAACAATCTCCATACGCACACTGCCGTTGCGCACTAGGTTCCAATGAGTTGGTTCGCTTGCTGACATATCAGGTGTTAGATCGAATGCCATCAGATAGTATCCATCGTCGTAATCGTCTTTATTTATGAGATTACCAGCATCGCTAAAGTGTATGCCGGAGCCTGAAAACAGACTGTGATACGCCATCACGTATTTTCCCTTGCCGGTTTCGTAGTGTGGTTGTAGCGGTTTGGACGGCACTTGTTCACCGTCCACGTACAGCAAGAAGTAGTTGGTTTTGAAATTTTGAAAGTTAAATGGATTCTTTTTTAAATCGCCATTATAAGCGGCGTTGGTGACCAGTCCAACAATGATTCGTTTCGGCACTTGACCTAGAAAAACATTGTCCAAAGTTTTGCTCCTCACTCCAAACGGCAGTGTGAATGTTTTTAATTCCACTCTGGTGATTGGGTATTTAGCTGTGCCGGTCTGAAGCGTCTTGCTGTGCGCCAACAGTACAGTTGGACTAACTTTACACCTTCGTATCCAGAGATTCGCATCAACAATGTGCACCTTGTAGTCACCCTCATCCGACATAATGGAGAAAGAATCTTTTGATCGGATCAGTTTAAAACGCAGTTTTACACTGTTCAACAGGAACTGGTTCTGATTACACATGTCCACATGTAGGCGACCGAGCATATCGATTTCACGACTTTTATTTGTTATTTTTCGTCTCGCCTTTAGTCCATCGTTATCGTCCAGAGTATTGTCCATATAGTCGGCGTCGTCCGCGTTCCACAGTCCACATGTTAAATGTGATTTCCTAGCATCATAGCCGTAATTCATCAATTTTTCAATATACGCTCGATATGCATAAGTGTTGTCTTGTGGTGTGACCAGATTCTGATTCATACTCATATCGACTTGACTGAATAACGTGTGCAGCCAATTGTTGACTGGGCCAATTTTATTCGATTCATCGGCATCTGCGATTACCGCTCCTGTCGACTTGACAATAGAAGCTGTAACTTCCAACATTGTTTGCGAAAGATCGGTGTATTCTTCGCCGTTGCCGGGCACAACAAACTCGATGGGCGAATCATCAGTCAGTGTGGAGATTGGTTTGTACTGAATCCATTTGCCACTCTCGATACTGGTCTGCGTCGGCGGTAGGGAGAATAAGTCCAATTCCGTCTTGACGCATTCACGCGACTTTTGATGTAGAAACGACATTGCTAGCGTGTGTGTGTTAATTGAATATATCACGTACAGACGTTCTCCTCACTGCTTTCCTCGTCTTCCTCGTCTTCTTCTTCCTAACTGTCCTTCTCTTCTTGCTGCTCTTGCCCTTCTTCTTTTTGGATGACGACCTTCATCGAAGGAGTTTCGTCAAAGACTGCGGTGTGACACGACGGCCGCCGAACATGGTGCGCTTCGCGTTACTCTTACGCGAGAGTATCGCGTTAGTCTTTCGCGCAGGAGTAGCGCGTCGATGTTTTGCGGTATTCTTTCGTGTTACGCGACGGTGTTTCACGCGAGTTGAAGTTGAGCACACGTTGAAGTTTGCCGTACACCCTGCGTTTTAGTGAGTTTGTAAACTGGCTGAAATGATCTCTAGCGGCTTCTTTGGGGTCCTGCTGGTGCATGGTCATGTCACCCAAGAATCCAACACCGGATTTCAACGCCTCTTTGACCACAGCAGAGGTTCCCGACTTGAGTAGCGGTGTGATGGTGCAGAACATACCGCCTAGGAAACTGTCAATTCCATGACCGCGCTGGTAGGGTGCACCTCAAAATACCCTATCAATACTGCCGCCGGTTTGCTGCAATTGTTGGCGGCGATAGTACGCCAAGTAGGGATCTATTGTATTCATCATTGCTGAGCTCTTTTGAAATGAAGCTTCACGTACGACGTCCCAAAGAGGAATGACGCTTTTTCACTAGCGTGATCCCTTAGGTCAATATCGATCGTTTCAAATGTTCCTTTCATAACTGGCACATAATGAGGACTGATGAAATGCACAGTCTTATGCGCGCCGTGTGTGTAGTTCTCTCTGTCAATGTTGATAATCTTCAAAAGTGGCACTGTAGTGTCACCAATCAGCTGCGGTTCAATCAGATCACAATACACGTACAAGTGTGTCGGCAGTCCCATAGTCAGATTAGGCGGCCATATCGCTGTGAGGTCATTTGACAAAACGTTCTCGTACGGATCGAAACCCAACTGTAGAGACAGCGCTTCGGTGAAATGCACTTTGCTTATACCGTCCACTATTGTCGTGATCTTGACTCTGTCCTGCTCTTTGTCAAACTCAAAGTACAAGTACTGAGTCACATCCTTCGCTTTATTGATAATTTTCAATAAATCGGATATAATCTTGTAATAACCGGGTACATCTTTAGCATAATCTGCTCGACACTAAGTGTGACGGGAATACTCGGCAGAACGAGTTTATACTCGAGCCAAATACACGATTCCTCGTCCACAGTCATAAAGGAACATGGATAATGCGCTTCGGCCAAAGCCATCTCCCACTCGCCATCGCCTTATAATCGAATTTGTCTCGGCAGATGTGTAGTGTAATTGGACACTGTGTTTTTTGGAAAATAATCCTTTGAGCTGTTGCTGGGCCATGTCAAATAGAACTGGCTGCTATTAGGCATTTTGCAAATCTTGCGCTCTTACCCAAGAATTAAACTCGTCTCCGTAACCTTCCCACTTGACGAAATAACCCTTACTGCGACCGCGACCCTTAGCGTCTAGTATTTCAGCAATCTTGAACAGATGGTCGTTGTATATTGTCACTTTTTGTAATTCGTATTCGTAAAACTGTCCAGTCACTTGTTCACCTTTGAGATCCGACAACGTGTACATTGGTAGAGGCATCAATGTGTTTACACGACGCACCACAAACACTTCTTTACTCCAATTAGTCTCGTAACCTTTTGCGAATGTACCCTTCTCCTTAGATATGCGCACTGTGGTGCCAACTTTCAGTTTTGCCTTAACAAGACGCGGTATCTTACCGAACATGCGACGCCATACCTGATGCAATATTCGCTTATTGTCGACAGTCACATCGACTGGTCGTATTCTATTGCCTAGACTCCTGTGAGCGCTGTTGTTGTATGCACTAACCAGTTTGTCCAACGCATCTACATAACGATATGTGTTTTTGTAAGTCAAATATCGCCACATGCGTGTTTTCAAAGTGCGATTCACGCGTTCCACTACGGCCACTTTAACATCTGGGTTTTGTGTAGTGACATAGATGATTCCGTATTGTTTGAATAATTTTTTCGTCTTGGCACCGGTGAATTCAGTACCTTTGTCGGTTTGTAAACAGCGAGGTGTGTCGGTCGCTTCAGCAAATATCTCCTCGAAAGCGTTGGCCACTTCAGCTCCTTCTTTCCGCCTCAACGTTCGCACATACAGGTGTTTGCTAAACACGTCTATTACAGTCAGTAGGTAGTTGACGCCGTCGTTGTGTTTACTAAGACCACGCATATCGTTCAAGTCCGCTTGCCACAATTCAAATGGACCATACACTATGTAAGGATTGCGCGGGAAACGCTTGCGTGCCGGTTTGTGCAATGTGTAAGTGTCCTGTGATTGTAACCATTCAATCACTTTGCGTTTTAAAACTGGTTTTGCAGCTCGCGCTAAAGGAGCTACACCACCATACGACGAAGGTTCGATGGGATTGTAATACAAACGCTCCATAATACGAACCTATCCTGTGTACGGTTCCCACTTGTCTAGATTTGACGGCTGCTTGTTTCTAGTTAAAAAATCAAACTGCTCTGTCGCTCGCACCGGTGTAGATGTTACACGTTTTCCTCTAGCCGACCGCAGTCGATTTATTAGCGGTGTTCTCAGTATTGATTCAGTTGAAGTGTCTACTTCATCGTCTAATCCTTCTCCTCCTGTGAATGATGATCGATATTCGGCATTTATTTCCTTAAGCGCTCTTAGATTATTCATATAGTCCTTTGGCACGTTCATCGCTTTCAATGCGTTGAGTACTTCCCGCCATCCTGGCGGTGTGTAATCACGCATACGCAACTTTACTATGCAATTTAAGATATACACTAGATTTGACTCTGGGATTTTTACACCGTTGATGTACACTGAATAGCCACTGTCCCAACTGATTAAGCTGCCGTCACGTTTCATGAAACGTAAAAGATTGCGGGCATCAGACCTGTAAGTTTTGGAAAACGTTTCCACAATCTCTTCCACTGGACCACCTTCCGCAGCGGGGTGCGATCGTCGACTATGTTCAATCCCACCCGTCTCCACGATTGGTATGCTAATCGGTTGGCGTCTATTCTCTGCAATATGCAAGAAGCGATGTAACGCTTGTTTGTACAATTTCCACTTTTCACTATCGTCCATGCGTTTATTATTCAATATTTGTTGCATCTCCGAGGCTGTTTTCACTGGATAGATTATTCGGTCTGTTATCCTTAGCATTTAATTGTAGTCGATCAATCAACTCTTGTGGCACAACTACCATCTTCTTTGCATGTTCCATATTTGCACTAATGACTAGCTACTTTTCTAAAGTGTAACTTCACGCACGACGTTCCAAAGTGGAATGGCAAATGATTACCAATGTTATCTCTTAAGTCAATTTCCACACTGTCAAAAGATCTATTCATAACAGGCACATAGTGCGGATCGATGAATGATGTTGATTTATGCAATCCGTATACATAAGTAGATGTAGATATATTGACAATTTTCAATAACGGTGCGACTGTATCGCCGACCATCTGCGGCTCGACTAAATCACAATACACGTACATGTGTGACGGTAAGCCAAGACGAATGTTGGGCCAACGGATGCTTTTGTTAACTACATCACCTCCCAGCATCAATTCATTCGGATCGAACCCCAATTGAAGCGCTAACGTTGGACTTAATGTAATTTTTCCAACATCAGTTCCCATCGATACTTCAATGAATTTGTTGTATGAGTTTTCAACGGTGAACTTTACACCAAAAGTAATCGCTAGTTCTTGTGAATTGATATGATCACACAATTCTTGAATATTTGCGTAATCACCAGTCTTCAATTTAATTTTGTGGTTTTGTTTTGGAGTAGCTGACACTACTGGTGTTACATCGGCAGTGCTGTCCATAACCCGCGCCAACGCTTCTATGTTCACTTTTGCTTCCTCTTGCGGTTGTATGCAAATGTAAATTGTTTCGTCGTTACCGACTGATAGAAATGTCATTGGATAGTGCGCTTCCACAAGTGCAATTTCCCAGTCGCCAGCGTCCAGTTGAATAGCTCTCGGCAAATGTGTTATATAATTTGCAACTGTATTTTTCGGATAATACTGCATCGAACTGTTGCTGGGCAGTGTCAAATAGAACTGGTTGTTGATGCCAGTCATTTTTATCTACTCAATGCTGCTTGTAGTACTGCGCTCAAAAGTAATGGTATAAAGATTCCACCGCCTTTTTGTATGAGATACTTTCGTTTCTTTGACCAGCCTTCGCCGTGTTTCACCAATCGACGTAGCGTCGCCTTGTGTTTGCTTAGCTGACTTTTACTCTTCTTCGCCAGAGGAACGTTACCTCGCAACACGTTGTATGCGCACTCACACACTGAGCGAATGTGGCTCTTGTTACACACCTTTAACAGTGCCTTCCGCTCCTTGGGTGTTGCGTGTATGAAAGCCGTAAGAAGAGCTGCGTCCTTCCGCAAGCACGACATGATTACTACTGATGGCGAAATTACATTTTCTTTGGCAAGTACACATAGTTGGTAGAATCGTCTGGAAATATGCAACTTCGTATTCGCATATTCTCGTCTGTTGATTGTTTCAAGTCTATCAGTAGGTAGCCGTGTGGATTCCTCGTAGCGTCAGCGTACGCCTCCTCGATGAATTTCGGGCTGTCTGGATATATTTGTCTGGCCAAGTACCTAATCTGAAATCTATCTCTAGGATTCTTAAAACACACAATGCAATGCGCATTCAATGAGATGTCCCTCTGCCCGCATCCTTGATGAAACAAATTTTGTGTAATGAAAAACACACTAATGTTGCGATGATGGCAACCTTTTGTGAAAAGATCCACCACACGGTTGTCGGCCACACGCATCATATCGTCTATAATCACAAGTATCGGCTAGTTACCAGAAAAATCCTCCAAGTTTGGTAGACCTTCTATGTGGTTAATGGTGACATTTTTCGAGTCACCACCACCACCACCACCACCACTACCATAATGCCAGTTTATACTTGTAAATGGTGTGTCACACATTTCTGTAATGTGTTTTATAAACTTTGACACAAACTGAGACTTGCCACAACCCGAAGGTCCCGTCACAATGGCTGAGAACGGATGTTTCCACATCAAGCCCATGATTACTACTGAGCTAAACACCTCACAGTTACCATACTCACACTCTTAAACTTACTACTAAAGGACATTTTTGGGGTTAAGTGAAATAAATAACACAGTGGTTATGTTCTGAACGTGACTATAAGTATTGACTACGAAAACTAATTTACAAAGGTATTAACATAATCTTCAAGTCTTGCTTTACATAAACTCCAAAGGTGTGAATCTGCCATTTGAACTCCTCGGGCTGCGCTTCACCAAGCGAAGGCGTTCTCCAAATCGGCCGTTGTAGCGCTCGATGTCGGTGTTGCTCAGGGCCTCGTTGAAGCGCCTAGGCAGGTAGACTCGCAGAAAGAAGTCGTCCCCGACCTGCCCCTCCAGGATCACGATGATCGTCTCGCCAAAGGGTGTGGTGGCTCGCTCCATCGCAGTGATGAGATAGCCGCACTCCTCTCGGAGATCGGCTATCCTGGTGTAGAGCGGAGAGTCGGACTTGCAGTTGTTGAGGGTAGCTCTCAGGTCCACGGTTGCTTCAGTGCCATTCAAGCTCGAAAACTCTGGCATGAAAGTGCTGCTACTGCTCGACATCTCTAGTAGTAGTTGGAGTAGGTCTATGTGAGGTGGTGGTCTGGTGGCGAATGATGCTCAATCGGGAGGGGCTCCGCCTTATAAACCCTCGCCGCCATTTTCTTCTAAGTGGGTGGTCCGAAGGGTCGGGCGCAGGTGTTCACACAAAAAAAACCGACGCGTCGCCCTCCTTTCTGGGAATGCGGATGATCTAATTGACTGCTGGTGCCACTCGTTGTTTCTTCCTCACAGCTCGCTTCTTCGACGTTGGCTGCGAAACTGCACTGCGTTGTGTAACAGTTTGAGTTAAGACTGTAATTTTCGGTACTCCTGTTGATTTATCGATCCACATGTTTTCCACTTTATCAACTACTTGTTTAACACTTTGGTGCATTTCACCATCTTTGTCCAAAAATAAACCGCACATGAACACCATATCTGTACCATCATACATTTCCATTTTCAATAAAATTTGTCCTTTGTTTCCCGGGTTTTGAACAGCAAAATTATTCCCATCGTCCATCCATGACACTATGGGACAATCATCTGTCGGTTTTGGCACTCATCATGGTTTCTTGGTTTCCACTTCGATGGGAGTTGGCTTCCTTCGTCTCTTGCAGGCAGTGGACGGTTTTACAGATGACGTCTGAGGTGATGCCAATGCCTGATCACTAGCACTATTGTTCATAACCTCAATCTCCTGAATAAACGATTTGATATAGTCGTCCGCAGAAGCGTAAGCGTCCATGTTCACGTCCTTACCGTGTGACTTCAACCGTAATACTGACTGGTGGTGCGTCTGCTCACCCTTGAAGTAAACTGTACGCACTCACTGTCAGACAATATTTCTGTTTGGCGTTCGCTTTTATTCACCCGCTGAAGTCAACTGTTACGTTACAGTGACGATAGATCTCGATGATGTTGTCCAGTTCGGCGTACACTATACAGTTGACGGTCTCGGGCAACGCTTTGGAGAATCCAATTTCGATACGTAGATTACTGTTGCGCAGGAGATTCCAGTGACTCGACTCAGCCGCGGACATGTCCGGTGTCAAGTCGAACGCCATAAGACAATTACCGTACGGATAGTCACCTCTCTTGATCTCATTACCTGCGTCGGAGAACTGGATTCCGGTGACGGTGACCAATGTGTAATAAGAGAGTATATATGTCTCACTATTCAATGTGTAAACGGGCTGTAGCTGTTTGGACGGTACTTGTTCACCGTCCACGTACAATGCGAGATAATTCATATCGTAGTGTTGAAAGTTGTAAGGATTCTTCTTGAAATCTCCGTTGAACGCAAGATTACTGACCAGTTCAATTATCACACGTTTCGGTAACTGACCGAGAAATACGCTGTCATACTCATTATACCGGAGGGTAGTGTGAAGGATTTCACTTCTACACGCGTGATCGGATACTTGGCCGTGCCGGTCTCGAGAGTTTTACTGTGCGCCAACAATACGCTTGGATTGATCTTACATCGACGTACGAAAAGATTAATCTCTTTAATTGTCACCTTGTAGGTAGTCAGCGTTTTGGACATTATACAAAACGAGTTTCTGGATCTGTTAAGTTGCAATCGCTTCTCGACACCGTTCAACATGAATTTGTTCTGATTGCACAGATCGATGTGCAATCGACCGACCATATCGCAAACATCGCTTTCTTTCGTGTGATCCCGACGCTTTTTCAATCCCTCGTTCAATTCGTCACAATCGTTCTTTAGTCCGGCCGAATCTTCAAAAAACAGCTAGCTAGTCAGGTGCAAATTCTTTGCACTACATCCGTAGTTCAATAGGTTTTCCAAGTAGGCACGGTAAGCGTACGTGTTATTTTGTGGTGACACCAGTTTATGATTGAGATAGAGATCCACTTGACTGAATATCGAGTGGAGTCAATTGTTCACCGGGCCCACCTCTTTAGCAGGTTGCCCAGCGTCCGCTTTAGTGTCGTCCTGTTTCACAATAGCGGCTTTCACGTGTGATAACGTTCGTGTCAGGTCCGTGTACTCGTCACCGTGACCGGGTATTACAAACTCTATTGGCGAATCGTCCGTCAGCGACGATACCAGTTTGTATTGAACCCATTTGCCGCTCTCGGTACTGGTCTGCGTAGGCAGTAACAAAAACAAGTCCAGTTCAGTCTTCACACATTCACACGATTTCTGATGAATAAAGGACTTTGTTATCGAATTAATTGAAAATATCCCTTGTTCTCCTGCGTCGTTTCGTTACAGTTCTACGGCGTTTGTCTAACGATGTTAACTTCTGTTGGTCCTTATCCTCTTTGTAATGGCTCTTCGTTTAAACTTTCCACCTACTTGCCCTCTTTATAGCTCTCCTTTGTCTTTTTATACGTCCGGTAGACGTCCGTCTTCGAAGAAGTCTATCGAGAGACTGTGGCGTGTCACGACCCGCTTCTTATAACACCCACCGCTCAATACGCGCTCCAATTTCGCGTACGCCTGGTGTTCTGTTTATTTAATTACTAGGGGGAGATTTTCGCTCCCCCTAACACATAATTGGTTAGGGGGAGATTTTCGCTCCCCCATACTTCAGGAATTGTTGAAGACTAGAACTAGAATGAGACCGTGGGTGTTTGACAACTGGTGATTTATTGCTCGGAATTCGACACGGGTGGTCTATAATTATAGGTTCCTGGAAGGGTCTGGCGCCATCAGTCAATTAGAGCATCCGCATTCCCAGACAGGTCTCGACGCGTCGGTTTTTTGTGTGAACACCAGCGCCCATCATCCCACGGTGCTCGGCCCGCCCCTAGCAGCAAAGTTTAGTTTAGTCTTGAGTTTCGAAGCGTCAACAGCTACGAAGAGATCATGGCCAACATCGAGTGGGATTGTGACATCACAGACGTTGAGTTGGAGGATTTATGTGTTGCAGCGGAAACGACAATGAATAGCAATAATAAAAAGAGACCGTTTGACGATGAAGATGATTACTTTGAAGGTGATGAATTCTACAACCGAAAAGACGACGATGATTGCACCTTGAAGCATTTCCATAAGAAGAGGCTATGGCGCATTGACAAAAGGTTCAAGTACGTTCATGAACCAAAAATGTGTTCAACTACCCAAGATCTTGACGACGCTCTGTACTCCAAACAACGGGGAATCAACAGCATGTGGAACCATTGCCCGCCTGACGACTTGGAGTGGGAATATTGGCAGCGGGACATGGACTACAAGATGAATTTCTACCCTATTGAAGATGAGCACATCTACGCCATTGAACATGAGCAGAAGTACATGATGCTTGTCGAAATGTGGTGGAATCGACGAACGGATGAACTCCACCCGAATGAAATAACAAAGTTTTTCAACATTAAAAAATAAATATTTCCCAACACCTTAGCCTCCACCTGATCCCACAATTATAATCGGCCTTTTTCAAGGCCACAAAAGCTTTTCATGTTAGGGAACAGAAGGAAATCTCTATAATAAGAGAAGATTTTCTTCTAAGTGTTGGTGCAGGCACCTAGGCAAAAGCGTCACAGCCGAAAACTCGGGGGGGGGGGTGTGTTGCTCCTCCTGAATGTTGTACTAAAAAAGGTCGTAAGTGCGGCGCGGGCCCCTGGGCAAAAGGCAAGAGTGCGGTGCGGGCCCCTGGGTAAAAGTGTCACAGACGAAACCTCGGGGGGGGATGATCGGGGGGGATGCCGGGGGAGGATGGGTTTGGAGATGTCGGGGGGGGGAGTAATTTGCATATTAATTAGGGTAATTAAAAAAATGCATATTAATTAGGGTAATTAAACAAAATTTGCATATTAATTAGGGTAATTAAAACAAATTGCATATTAATTAGGGTAATTAAGAAATTTGCATACCAATTAAGTCGGTGGGGGGGGATGCTCCTCCTGACTCCTCCTGGTGTCGGAACCCCCAATACTCCCTATTTACAATCAACATTCTTTTGTTTCTTTCTTCCGTATGATTTCCTACACTTTTCCTCTGGTTGGGATAAAACTTTGCATTGTAATTTAGGTTAACCCATGAAGTTTTAATCCATAACCAAAGTCTAACACATTAGAGCTCCACCCTACCCCCTACAATTTGAAATAATTTGTGTAACCTTATGAAAAATTATTTTATTTTGGTTTCCATGGTAACAATTATTATACGAGTTATTTCCTCGTACAACTAGGAAAAGAAGCACGAACCTCCAGGAATCAAAAAGAACAGCAAAACATAGTCGCGAGAACCAGCTAGTTACTTATAACCTTTTTGACTAAATTCTAAAGATTGTTTGACCTTCTGTGGTTTCTAGGAGTGTACAAAGAGGCCAACTGTTCCTCCCATCTAGATTACCTGGACCACGCAGTGTTGGTTGTCGGCTATGGCACTACCAAGACGGGTGAAGATTACTGGCTGGTAAAGAACTCCTGGAATACAGACTGGGGCATGATGGGGTACATCATGATGGCGAGGAACCAAGAGAACATGTGCGTTATCGCCACCTTTGCAAGCTACCCTAAAGTCTAACCATCGCCTTTTTATTATTTTATAAATGTTTGTTTATAAAAATTAGTTTTTGTTTTAATAAAGCATTTTTTTCATAAAACTGAGGGTTTTATCATCCATGTTTTTTGGAATAAATTCAATGCTAAACTAATTCAATAAACTAATCTTACATTGAATTTTAGTAGTGGAGAAATGAGACTTTTGGTTCATTTGATTGACAGCTTCCGGTCACGTAACTTTTTGTGACGTAGTTGTGACGTAGTTGGCGACGTATTAGTGACGTCATGTAAGTAAGGTTAGTTCAAGGTCATCCTGAGGATTTTTTAAAAACGAAATCCTGCACAGGTTTGATTCGATAGTTTTCATTCGATATATTTATCGAATGAAAACTATCAAATGAAACCTGTGCAAGATTTCTAACTTTATTTTGATTTCTTCATTTACAATAATACACATCGAATAAAAAAACATGTGCAAGATGGTAGACTTAATTCTAACTATTTATTTATTTACATTAATATACACATAGACAATGATTGTCGGAGAACCGTCGATTCTGCGGTGGCCGTTGCTTCTGTAGATGGGTAGGGTACACATTATCCACAATAATACTTCATTCTAGGCGTGGTTAGAAGTGATGATGGTTGCCACGATGAAGTCTCCGATTCCGTTGAGCTGTCGACATTGAACGAGGCGAGAGGTTCATTCTCTTTAAGATTATATCTATTCCCCTGTGTCGGTGGAAGTGTATTTGCGGGTGTTCTCCAGTGTTCTTGAATTAAAGTGTTTTTGCAGTAATATCCAATGTTACTTTGTAACCGTTTACAATCAAAACGTTTAAGTAATCGGAAAGCAGTTGCAAATCATGAACTGTAGAAAGATGAACAGTATTGTAGTGGACACATTTAATTTTGAGAGCCATTATGTTACCTCGTGTACGGTTACTCGGGGAGTAAGCTTCCCACCTCTTTGCCTTCCTTTTATTCGCACCCCCTCGACTTTATTCACACCTACGATATGAATATTTTCATCACGCAACCTATTGGAGTTCTGCATATAATGCAATGGTTATACATCAGTCCACAATCAGCGCATGTACAACAGTGTCTAAAAGGAAAAAAATTTCTCATAGGATAAACATACTACACATTCGTTTCCTTTGCTCTTATTTTCTTCTGTTGGTGTTTCTGAAGTTTTAATAGGATGAGGTTTATATACTCTCCAATGGTTTTGTACAAACTCTCTATCTTTTTGAACTAACAGGTAAGCACACTTGTCAACCCATCGTGCATGTTCTTCCCATGGGTTATCTGTCGCTTGCCAATCCTGCAATCCTCCTCCGCAATTTTAACACACGGTCTTATCATCTTACCCCATGTAAAAGAAACCAGCATCTGAAAACTCCATTCTAGACTTGTATGTAAACGAGTCTTTTGATGCTGCATCAAACGTATCCAATCTCGATTGTAACTGTGCATATTTAGGAAATCTCATTCTCCTCTTTAATACTATATGTTCCATTTTGTTTTTGTAGGTTATACCAAGGCAAATGTCGGAGGTATACTGACACGGCGTAAGCGTGTAGAACAGGTACCTACCCTTCCCCAACCACAATGTTCCCGCACCAACTCATTGTCAGTCTCTATGAAAGTAATAATCCTTTAATCAATACAGCGCATTTTTTAAGTTCTGAATCTAGGTCAATTTGGAATCTAGGAAATGTTGGAATTTTGCTTCATCTCCTACTGTGTATGGAGCATCGCTTAAATATACAAGAATAGCGTCTCCCACTGTTGTTTCAATCTTCCTCATGTCGCGCACGATGTAATGTTTGTTTTTCTTTGATTTATGAAGTTTTTCTTGTTGGTAGTATACTTGATTTTGATTGTGTGTTAAACTGATCCACCAATGTTTGCAGAGATTTCTGTGATGCCATCTTGATACGTGTTCTCTCGTTAATACTGACGGTGGGTCTCCTTGCTCTCCCCGCTATTATACCCTCCGGTCCCCCCTCCACTACCCCTTCCACTCTCCATTGTACAAGGATGTAGAAAAGCAGCTAGACGATAAGCGTTCTTTACAGCGCAATGAAATTGTGCGTGTTTATCATTTTTTGTTAAAATACAAATATTATCCATCTCAAATTCTAAACACGTATCCATTTTAACATCTATTACATCTTTTGTAGTATAAAGCTATATCCAATTGCGCTTTTCTAATCCTTTTGTATAAAGTCTTGTAAATGTACTGCAGTAGTGATTCATAATGCTGTCCACTTCTTCAAAACCGGTAAAACCTTCACCCCAACCAATGTGATGCAAGTTTCTCGTTAACCACTTTTGGATTCTCGTTTCTCGTTTTTGTCCTTTTGGATTTGGAGTTTAAGTTGTTAAAAAGAAATGGAGGTTTGAATAAAAAATTATAAATGACATATGTTTGCAGGTCTAAGATGATTAGTTCTTTAACAATGTATCTATTATTGTTTCCACGAAAAGCTTGAAATTCAATTATGCAAGACTCCTCCAGGACTCGGATGATGACTGAACTGTTTCCACACCACGGTAGAGCTTTTATAGCTCAGGCCAAACAGTTTTCAGCGCGTTGATGTATATTTAACGTGGGCACCATCCTACTTCTTTGTAAAACACAGGTCATTGCTGCAGAAAATATTTGAGTCTCAAATACAAAATAAAATGTGACTAGTTATTTTGGTTCAGCATACTTTAAACTAATACTTAAAATGTTGGTCCACTCCTATTGTAAAATGTTTTTGTAACCATAAATTTGTATATGCGTAACAATTTTAATTTTCAGACTCGCCAATTCGCTCCAAAGTAGAATTGAAATATTGTAATCATGCATTATTCATTATCCATCAATTTATTCACATAAACGTCACAAACCTGTTCCCGAGGGTGACAGTTAATAGAGGTTTTAATCTAGTTATAACATCTTTGTATATAATTCTGTAAGCGGAATTTGTAAGTCGAAATTGTGGGAGTTTGGCAAATTGCAGGATGATGGGTCAAATTAAAGGTCTCGATCTCAGGAACTCGGGAAAAATAGCAGTATTTCCAAAAATTGACCAGCAAATGAGAAATAATGCAAACATCCTCCATGAGAAAAGCATGGGAATTTTAAAACATCTGCTTTGTTTACATTAAAACAGGTGATCGAGTGTCTACTTTGTGTACGAACTGACAGTAAAAATTCGTATAAGGCAGAGTATTGGAGCAAGGTTAGGGGCAATGGCCCCTTCAATTCACTAGTTATATTCTTCTACATTACGAATTTATTATAACTCATTTTTACATAGGGCCAATAGAAGTTTCATAATTATTTCATAGGAAAGTCTGTTTTAAATGCACTTTTCAATTTGTCTCTTAGCTTTGCTGGTGTAAGTTTTATAACTTTTTGCATTGATGTATTCATTAAAATACCCATATTTTAGTCATGATTAGATTAGATACGGTACCTGTTACCACTGCTCATAAGTTGTTATTACATTTTCAATAATATTCTCCCAGTTCAGACCAATATGCTGTACTGTAATTAATGTTGTGAAATTTTATCAATTTATCATTGTACTTTTCGTTTAGTCAAATCAAATTCATACCCCTATCAAATGGTTTCTAAAAACATATTAAACATTCAAAGTGATACCTAAACAATCTTTATCCACAACTTCCTAGCAAATATTTTGTTAATGGAATACTCACTTGAGAGTCATTGTGTTGAATTGTAATCACTAGAGGAACACTAGAACGATGTTGGCGGTCCTTGGAGGATTAATTAATTGCTTTGCATATATTGCTTCGTATAAATGCACATCAGAGCTGAAGTGTACAAGTTACGTTTGGAGTGTGCAACTGAGTGAGTAATGTCATAGTGACTTATCAGTCAAGGTCAAAAGGACTTATCAGTCACTCAATCCAGTTAGCTTCCCTCTCTCGATAACCGTGATCAACTTTAAGCAGTGTCAGGCAAAATCTGTCATTTTTTATAACCTTAAACATTGTTTTAATATGTAATACTCTTATTATAAAATAATTCTCGATTGGAGACTTTGTAATGATGATTTTCCTTAAAACAAGTATGTATAAAATTGTTTTTAACATGATATATAGAAACAAGTGGATGTCCTTGTTTGAATAGAAATAAATATTATTGTAAAAATTATAACTTATTGTGCTAGGTTCAAATTTGATTCATTGGATACTTTAAAACGTGCCAACTCTGATATGATATTCTTCAAATTAGTAAATTACTGTTACTTGTGTTCAATAGCCTCAAAGGCAATTTCTGCTACTGAAGTGTTTAGTCTCCCCTATTGATAATTTCCACTAAACAAAAATGGAAATTTTTTTTAGGTTTAGATTACTTGGACTTCAAAGATTTCTTATGGTGAGCGAAGAGAGCACAGACAAAATCACACAGTACTTATGTAAATAAGTATTAATTTTGAAACATTGAAAGAAACATTGAATAATATTGGGGGAAATATTGTTTTATAAAATAAATAAGACTATTTGTCTTTTTAAGATGGTGGGTAAATTGAAAAATCCGTTTTTGTGATAAATTCAATGCAATTGAACACAAATTAATAAAACTTGGTATGTGGCTTCACCTTGTTGAGTTATATTGATATTTGCATAAAAACCCATTTTTTAGTTTCTTGTTGCAGCAAACCTGCTTACTCAACTCCCATGTCATTCTTATGGAGAATAATTAAAATGTTATATAGTGCTTACTTATGATTGAATACTGATTAAACTTGTTATGTGGCTTCACCTAGTTAAATTATATTTATATTTGCATAAAAACCAATTTTTTGTGTTCCTTGTTTCAGCAAACCTATGTACTCATCACCAATGCTATTCTTATGGAGAATAATTAAAATTTTTATATCGCTTATATATGAATATATTTTTATGAAACTTGGTATGCGGCTTTATATGGTATTAAGACATATGTTATGCATTGCAAATTCGCTGAGTACGCAGGTTTGCTACGACGGGGGTATTTTGTTATATTTTAGCAGCCACTTTTTTGCCTTATTTGCCCATCCACATAGACTAAACTATAGGTCTGTGTGTGAAATGTATCCAGCAAAGAGCAAGGGGCAGGTCAGGGGGGCCCGGGTCGGGTGATCTGGACGGTAACAGGAGCCCACACCACCCACCAGGCCTGGCCCGTTAAAGCTGAGTAATGACCCTTACTGTAACGGCCCCTGGCAAGGTACTGATAACATTTACATGCCAGGGCTGGGATTCAAACCCACGACGGGGCCGCTGCCATGGTTCTGTAGTCTGTCACCTTGACCATTACGCCAACTAATCGTGACACAACCTTGTATTTTTTGTTTAAAATGTTACAGTTGGTTGGTATTTTTCTTATTTTTTTTATATTTTTCTATATTTTTATTAATCAAGCTCATTTGAATAGGAGTAATTCAGGGGAGGGGGCCCAAACATTTGAATAAAATGTTATTGTAATGTGTAAAAGGTCGTAGTAATCATAACTGTCCCTATTTCTACTCTTCCCTCTCCCCAAATTGAAATACTGTAATTATGCTTATCCTTGGTTTTTGTCTCAAACCAAGTGATAGATAGTTCTCAAGGTCTAGGTTACGCATCTGGTTTGGTCATTTAGCCAATTTATTGGATTATTATTATTATTATTATTCAAATTATTTATTTTCAGAGATGAGCTTACACAGGTGCATAAAATGTGACTTCTTATAAATATATCATTTGTATTAAAGTTATTATACGCAAAATTTGTTCAACCGCTCGTGCCCAATCGTTAAAGCAACCCTTTTTTGGAATTGTTTGTCCATTACCCTACTAATCAACATGTCTCATTATTTTTATATGTATTGAACATCGAAATTTGTCCATGCCAGCGGCATTTTATTTTAGAGCGGTCCAAGCCCCTTAAATGTTTGTGGACACTTCAGGATTTTATTGTATTGGTTTTGTGTGTTTTGCCCTTCCTTAAGAACAGTAAAATAAATAAATCCAGAAATATTGACCTATACGAAGTTTCATATATAACAGCGGTAGTAAATTTTTTTTATCAGTTATTTCAGGAAAGAGGAACCACTTGTGTAGAAAGGAATTTTCCAGTACCCCCTTTAAATTATTAAACTAGTGTATTGCCAGTTAGTTCTCCTAGTAATTGTTGTTTGTTGTTAGTGCCAGGGGCACAAATACAAGAACTAAACAGACTCAGGCGCTAAAACCTCATTTGTAGCTCAGGGTTGGCAGCAAAAGATATGCAGACAGCAAGTCCAGGGATATAATGAAGTCAAAAAGAAGGGATTCCCTGTGTCTGGGCCTGCGGGCCCCGTAACAGGTACATCACATCAGGTAAACACATCAGGTAAGCCTGATATATATATATATATATATGTATATATATATATATATATATATATATATATATATATATATATATATACAAAGTAAGGCAAGGGAAGTAATAGTAAATATACGCAAAAGCACAGCCAATCCCTATACAAAAAGGAGACACAACAGACCCCCATGAAACTTGCAGAAAACGTTTGTAGGAAGTACTAATGGACGAACGAAAATTTCGAAAGAAATTCTGCAAACATATGCGTTATACTTTTTGATTTGACACATCAACCTTGAAAATCGGTTCGATAGCCACTAAGATATTAGCGTTTCAACTGTGCTTTAATACATAAAATACCTCATTGTAGTAAAAATGGTTAGAAAAGTTTTAAAAAATACTGCAGAAAAAGTTTCATGGGTGTTTCATAGATTAAAAGATACTTAATTTGTATATTCAGCTATTTATTTCTGTGTGAAAGATGAGAAAAAAATAAAGTCTACTTTTATAAAACATTCAAAATGATTTACGGATTCAAGATGACCAGTGACATGACCAAAAATGTGTACAGGCCAGTTGCTTATCCTATTTTTACCGAGGCCCCGATTTGATAACAATTTAGGAGTAAGTATTTAAAACTAGTATAAAATAATTGATACGCCATGTTTGCCTCCTTTATTCCATGTTATCAACCACTGGAAAACAGACGATAAGAGTCTACGTACCACCAAGGTTTATATTGCAACAATCAGCAAAAAGTTGGTTTAGACTAGTTGCCGACTCAAACCCTCACTCACAGCTCCTAGAGTAAGGATAAATACTGTAGCAACAGCTCTGAAGTCTGAACTATCGAAACTATAGCCAGAGTTCTCCACAAAGTAAAAATATTGCGAGGGAACGGAAGCGCATTCTGGAATTCACAATGCCAAGGGGAGGGGAACCTGAGGCGAGCAGCGGTGAGAGTAGTTCCCGTAGACGCCACGGCGCGCAGCGCAACAGAGCGCTAGCGTACGTAGGGCCCCGTAAGAACACTTGCATAGAACCAGAATGTGGGGTCTTCCAACATTTACGAAAAATGATCGTGTTGAGCTATAGTACGATTTTAACTCGGGGGTCCTGTGTAATGCCCCACAATTTGTGCGGACCCCCGAGTCTGGCGAGTTGAACGCACAGGGCCCCTTAGGAAGATGGGTCCACACACACACACACACACACACACACACACACACACACACACACGCACACACACACACACACACACACACACACACACACACACACACACACACACACACACACACACACAAACACACAGAAATCACGTAAAACCACTTTTTTGGGTTCAGGGAGAACCACAACGAATATGTCCACTAACAACTCAAATTTGAAAAATTTGACGAAAACAATACTTTATCCATATACTACGTTTAGGCGGAGAAAGTAAAAATTGGATTTTATTAAAACAACAGCGCAAGTGACACTTGTTAAAATTTAAATTAAAAAATTAAACTAGTTTTAAAACAAACTATGTTGGTAGGAAGATTAATTAGTTCCTGATTTCCTCCTTTTAGTCTTCAAAAGCGGAAAAATGCAATAAGCGTCGAGTCACATCACACCCGTAAAGCAGATTGTTGTTCAATCGTAAAAGGAAAATAAATGTTATTTCTTGAATAATGAAGAACAGGAAGTTGCCAGGAGACCCGGAAAAGAAATAAATTGCATAAATGCGATTTTTAAAATATAATGATTCATATTTCTGGCAATATGTTAACTAAGAAGTGAAATATGACAACGTAAAGATAAGATTGTCCTTTTACTTACAAATAACTCGTTTTAGATTTTTGAGTCTAAACACGATGACGTTTCACATAATAACATGCTTGAATATTTGTAACAGCTCTGTGAACTTGAATTATATAATGGGTTCTAAAATGAAGCGGGTATAGTACATTTCTATAAACATTTTAACAACAACAACAACTGGATATAACTTTGAAAATTTATGTTTTAAATAATAAAAATGAACTATGCAAACACAACGAACATAAGCTTGATAAGTAATTAAGAGTCATAAAGCAGTATTTTTTAAATAAACTGTATTAACAGGTAAAAATAATTATGCAATATTTTCCATCATCTACAACCTAAATCAGAAAATAAAACTTTATTTCATTACTAACCTTAGTTAAGAAGTGGATTTTATTGGTGCAACTTTACAAAAATATCGTAAACTGGTATATACGGTATATTGATTACTCATGTTAAGCCCAAAATATTTATTTTAATTGTATTATTATGTTTACTGTATTATATTTATTTATAGTTGGTCCTACGTAAAAATCGGTAACTGCAATGAAATTTGGAAAAACCAGGATTAATAATGGGAGGTACGGTATGTAAACAATTATTCATATAGTTCCTTTTCAGTATGGCTATGCTATGATCAAATTACCACCTTATTGTCCAATAAAACCCTTTATCCTTCTAAATATACTGAAATATATCAGGTTATCAACTACAAATATGTGCTCCAGAGCTTGGTAAACATATTACTAATGGAAATATTGGCCGAGAGGTCCCCTGATAAGGAACCGATGAAAAGAGAGTAAAGCAATACTGCAGTCTCCTTCTCTCTTCATAACCCAATATTTTCAGTATTGCCACCATCAATTAATGTTATTTGGCCATCATACACTAGATGTTCCTTTCACCATATTAAACTACTTTTAACAAATTTGTCTCATTTTTTATTATTCTATTTTTTATATTTTAGGCATTAAATTCTTTTCAAACATTTCTTAACATATTTATTTATATGTTTTTTGTTTGAACTTATAGTTCCCTTAAAATTTAAGGAAACTTTAAGGAAAATTTATTCATTACAATTTTATAAAACTTAGAAAGTACACAATTACTGGTTAACTATAATGTTGTTGTTCCTTATATTTGTTATAAGTTACATTGCCAAAATCATTTGCCGATACCTCAAAGGGATAGTGCTTACAGCATACTTCCTATTTGTAAATTCAGGTTTGTTATTTAATTTATGAAAATGTTTTTACATCTAAATACCACTACTGCTCTATAGTCAATTTTATTTCAGTGAGTAGACAAATTTACATTACTAATTATTGATAAGCAGTCCTGTTTCTCCGTACGAGTACACAAGCCATGCATTTATAGAGAAATGTTCTCCCAACAAAATAATAAATGCCCCTTACTTGATAAAATAAAAACGGTTTGCTACAATACATTACAAAAATTAATAATGAAAATAATTATTCTATAGTTTAAAATTACATACCGCGTTTTCTTGTATGAATGAAATGTAAATTGTATTAATGAATCCATAGTGTAATTTCCATAAAGTTATGTGGAGATATAAGAATCCCATACACCAAGTAACATATTCTAGTACCCCTCCTATGATACTTCAACAGTAACGGCGGACTGGTCCCCAATGTTATGGCCGTATCGCTGTAAATGCTCCAGGTGCATCGATCATGAACGATCTATATTCAAACGGTGCGGCGTTCTATATGACGTTCGTGGAAGAGAATTTTATAAGCAACTCTGTATAAAGTATCCTGTTATTTCATTTAACATCCAAAATTATAGTTCGAATTAAACCAATATACCTAATAACAGCCATCACCATCACTAAACTACACAACAACCTATATTTGTACCAACACAGATCACAGTAACAGATTGCAATACAATTATTGAATCAGAGTTAATATTTGTCTAGGGTTTAGTGTGTTAGGACGTTAGATTTTTTCAGCTTACAAGGTTGAACATTGTCCAACAGGAATAGAACTAATCAGATCTTAAATGAATATGTAGAATTTTATAATAGGGCAAAATATCATATTATTGCATAGTTAAAATTCAATACAGTGTATTTTTGATAAGGAACAAAATAGTTTTATCTCTTTAAAATGTGTCTTTTATTACGGTTTAATAAGTAATTTATGGTTTAACGGAATGATGGAAAGAAGGAATATAGATAATTCAGCACACATAAACAAGAAGGGAACTATTTGATTTGGTATTAAGGTAATTAATACCTTTGCGTGTGTATCAAACGAATACATAGTGTTTATTTCACTAGTCGAAGAAGAAATTTCTGAGCTCAGCTCTGATTGTAAAGGTACTTGCTATAAAATTATATAATCACTGCACTTGTACAAGCAGATTATCTAACAATATTTGAAATAGACGAGTTTATTTATTGAAAACCTGAAATGCTATTTACTATAATCAAAGACAACAATTCCGTATTATATGTGCTTTTGTTTATTTGTTGACGTCGATTCAAAAAGTGTAATGAAATGCTCTGTTCAAAGATATAGGAACAAATTGTGCCACTTTAATTATTATTTTAAGAAATCATTTATGTTTTAGAAAACATCTCTTGACTCATTAATACATTAGGCTAATATTCTAATCATGATTGACATTTGTTTACGCTTTGTTTGGAAACGGTGCAAACCCTCGTCTTGTTACTCTCTAAAGTTCATAGAAAGCAAGTAGTCTACCCTATGATTCAGCCGTAACATGGGTTTCTTATGCAGAAACGTGTAGCCAACCTAAGAAAATCTCAAAACAAAAAATATGACCTACATACCAGTGGTACCAACCGTAGTTATATATATAAAGATGTATAATAAGGTAGTTATATATATAATGATGTATAATAAGGTTATATATATATATAACAAGGTAGTTATGTCACGCTTGTAATGTAAGACACAAAATACCTGCAGTATTATAATGTAAGAGAGAATATATATATATATATATAAAGATGTATATCACCGTAAACCCGCCACCGTCTATCCATACCTTTGTCAGCCACTGCCTCCTCCTCCCGACATGTCCCCACCCGCGCTGCCACTGCCCTGTCGCTACCTCCTGTAACAAATAAACATATTGCATCAGCCACCTCCCCACCACTTTCTATTATCCCGCGCGCTTTCTCTCTCTCTCTTTGCTCCCTGCTCCCGTTGCGATCGGACGTGTTTTTGCGCTGTTCCGTTCGTTGCGTTTTGCAAAGATAAAACTTGAGCGTTTGCTCCCCATAGCGGCTTCACTTTTCCTAACCTCACTTTTTATAACCTCACTTTTAATTTGTTTTATTCTGCGTAACATAACCTCACTTTTATTATAGTAATCTTGCGTGTCGTGTGATTTTAGTGTTATCTGACCTGCTAGTGTACAATAACATCAGTTTCTTGTTTTACTTGGTAGTGTTGTGTTTGTATGTGTTGACTAACATAACAGTAACCTTTGAGAGTCACAAAAGCCTTATTTTCTTGTAAGAGTAATTTTGTGTTTATATTTTAATTGTTTGATTTGGCTAGATTAGTGTTTGTATGTGCTAACTAACATGTCGGTAACAGTAACCTCAGTTTCTTGTTTGATTTGGCTATAGTGGTGTTGTGTTGACTAACCTAACCCCACCCAGTAACCTCAGTTTCTTGTTTGATTTGGCTATAGTAGTGTTGTGTTGACTAACATAACCTCACACCCAGTAACCTCAGTTTCTTGTTTGATTTGACCATAGTAGTGTTGTATTTCTATGTGCTGAGTAACATAACAGTAATCTCACGTTATCATGTACTTGGCTTGTTCATATCTGACTTATCTATGTTAAGAGCGCTGTATGACTTGGTAGTTTACAGTAAAGAAGGTAAACATACCCTCACCATTTTGTTTTACTTTGTAGCGCTGTGTTTGTATGTGTTGGCTAACATAGCAGCAACCTCAGTTTCTTGTTTGACCTAGCTAGAGTAGTGTTTTGCATTGTATTTAATTGTTTGGTTTGGTTAGAGTAGTGTTTGTATATGCTGATTACCATAACCTCAATCTCAACCATTTTCTTACCATAACCTAATATGACGTAACCTCACTTTTTCTAACCTCACCCGTTACACTCCAACTTTACTGTGTTATATTAATTTTCCGTGTATGGTGTACTTTATTTTATTTTTGTGTTGTATGCGTGTTTATTTTCTTGGCTAGAGTAATGCTGTGTGGTGTATCCATTTAATCTGGCTTATTAGTTTACAGTAAGGAAAGTAAACATACCCTCACTTCCTCGTGGCTAAAGTAGTGTTGTGTTGACTAACATAACCTCCAGTAACCTGATTTTTTGCCCTGGTTCTTTTGTACAGTAAATTCACCTCAGCAACCTCAATTTCTATTATTGTTATTTTATGCAGTTTTGGTTGGAGCAGTTTTTGTATGTATTGATTAACATAACCTCACTTTTCCTAACCTCACATCCTTGTGTCAAGAGTAGTGTTATGTTTGTATGTGTTGAGTGACAGTAATCTAACTTTCTATTCTTGTTCTTGGTTAGAGTAGTATTTGATACCTTCATTAGAGTTAACCTGTAGTTCTGGTTTGACTTGCGTAGTTTGTGTGTTAGTGTTTTTCTGACTTGCGTAGTAATACAGAGGTACTGTGCTCTTTTGTAGATCCTCTGTACCTGTTCTTTTAGAGAACCTGATCGGTGACTTTAAAGTATCAGTTCCAAGTGTTACAGTTACATCATATATCTTGTTCATTTAATATCGATGAAGACTGCCACAAAGTAACAGTTCAAAAAGTAACCGTTCCAATAAAGTAACAGGTCCAACACTACCCACTCCCACTCCCACAGTTTTCAAGGTAACAGGTCCAAAAGTATCAGTTTCAGTAGATCAAACAGTGAAAAAGTAACAGGTCCACTCTCTATATATATCTCTTGCAACAAGCTCTAGTTCTTCAGTCTGATTTCAGTCGTGACGCTGATCAGACGTGTTTTGTGCTGCTCTTGCGTAAGTGTTCTCTTGCACAGATTATTATTGATTCTGCGTAATTCAGTAATATCCTTGTGAGTTTGACTCTGGTTGGGGTACTTGCTCTTTTAAGCGTTAACACAGTTTAGCTTGTTTTCAGTATTCAATTCTCTGTTGAAGGATGGATGTTTCTAAAAAGGACCCTCAAAACCCGGTACATTTAATTAGTAAAGATGAAACCTACGTTAATCACTTTAGACTTTACGGGACTAACACTGTTTTCAAATTCACTAAACCTCCCAAGGGTATCTCTGAGTTTGATTGGATTCGTAAAGGTTTTAATCAAATTGTAGAGACATCCAAAGCCAACGTTGCACCCACTGATTATCTAGGGTTTAAATTACAGTCTATAAATTTAAAAAGTGCTGAACCGGGATACGTATCGTTGAGACCGGTCTCTGAAGTTAGCGGTGATGTTCTCTGGGATATTTTCGGGGGCATAATTCAAAGCAATGCGCAATCTATAACCTCTAGTGACACGTTTAGAGTTGATGTTACGAGGATTAACGTCCCCGTAGGTAAAGGAAGGGCAAGACCCGACTTTTACAATACCTTTGATGAAGAATCTAAAGCGAGACGGGGAATTGTAGTAATTAATAATAAAGACAATTTATGTTTGGCTAGAGCGTTGGTAGTAGGCAAAGCGTATGCGAAAAATGATCCTCAGATCTACGCTATTCGAAAAGACAAGGGTAAAAGACAAACTTTCAGAGCTAATAAGCTCATAGCAAAAGCCCGTGTAGAAATGCCCGAGGAGGGTGCAGGAATCCCTGAGCTTGAAAAATTCCAGTCCCATCTTAAAAAATACAAAATTACCGTCTACAACTACGACAAAAAAGGCCGGGATGTTTACTTTGAAGGAGGTAATGAAGACGCTAAATTAAAAATTAACCTTCTTTTTCACAACGGTCATTATAATGTAATTACAAACTTAACTGCTGCGTTTGTTTGCAATTTCTTTTGTGAAGCCTGTCATATCCCCTACAGCAACAGACATGAGCATCGGTGCTCTAACAGATGCTCGTCCTGTCATACCATCTCCCCGCCCTGTAAACTAGAACACGGTGGCATCACATGCCGTTTTTGCAACCGCTCCTTCAAAAATGAGCGGTGTTTAGTAGCTCATCAAGGGCAAATTTGTAAAACTGTAAAACTCTGCCGTGACTGTAAGAAAATGATTTATCCAAAAAGACGTAAGACAGCTCATGTATGCGGAGAAGTTTACTGTAAACCCTGCGAAGCGTTCAAAGACCCGGCACATCAGTGTTTCATGAGGGTAGATAGGAGAACACCGAAGGCCCGTGATTTTTTGTTTATTTTCTTTGACTTGGAAACAAGGCAGGATGAGTCTCTCCCCTCTGACCCTGATAAAAAAGTTCATAAAGTAAACTTGTGTGTATCACAACAGTACTGCTTTAAATGTATTAATGGGGGTGAGTGTGAAACTTGCTCGGAACGGCAAAGGGTATTTGAAAAAGAACCGGTAAAACACTTCATGGACTATATCATGGGAATTCGAAAAAAATTTAAAGATGTCTGTGTAATTGCCCACAACGGGCAGGGTTTTGACTTCCAATTCATACTACAGTATATTATGGAAGAAACTAAATTTACACCAAAAATAACTCCTCGGGGAACTAAAGCTATTTTGATTGAAGTAGCCAACGTAAGGTTTGTGGACTCACTGAGCTATTTCCCCATGGCTCTCGCTGCGCTCCCTAACGCCTTTGACCTGCCTCCCGAGAAAAAGAAGGGCTACTTTCCCCATCTCTTCAACACTCTAGCGAACCAAGATTATGTAGGCCCTATGCCCGACAAAAAATACTACTGTCCGGAATCAATGTTTGAGAAACCACACAAGGCCTTTGAAGAATGGTATGACGAACGAGTCGCTGAAGACTACGTGTTTGATTTTAAGAAGGAAATCTTGGAGTACTGTATTTCAGACGTGGAGATTTTAGCTCAGGCATGTATTAAATTTAGAGCCTTACTTCTTCAAGAGTGTAACGTAGATCCTTTTCTCGAGGCTATAACAATCGCCAGTGCATGTAACTTGGCCTTCCGCCGTAACTTCTTAAAAGAAAATACTATTGGACTAATACCAAAATCAGGGTACCGACTTGCAGACAATCAGTCAGCTGTTGCTTTACAGTGGTTAACATGGGAGGAGGAGAAACGTGGAGTAAAGATTCAACATGCGGGCCGGGGCAGAGAAGCTAAAATTAATGGACTAAAAGTAGATGGGTTTGACGGGGAACGAATTTACGAGTTTCACGGGTGTTATTGGCACGGGTGTCCAAAATGTTATCAATATAGCAGAGAAGAACCTCTGCCGGAGGATCCCTCAGACAGTTTGCATCTCCGTTACGAGAGAACAAAATCCAAAATGGCAAAGTTTAACGACTATGATGTTGTGGAGATGTGGGAGTGTGAATTTAGAGCTTTGAAAAAGGACAAAAAACTAAATCACTTGAACCAACTGTCCATTCTAAACACACTTCCGCTTAATCCTAGGGATTCCTTCTTTGGAGGCAGAACGGGTAATACTAAAACGTATTGTAAATGTGAAGAGGGAGAATCAATCCAATACGTTGATGTTTGCTCCCTTTATCCGTTTGTGAATAAATATTGTAAGTATCCCGTTGGTCATCCTACTTTTTACGTTGGAAATGAGTGCCGAGAGAGAGACCTTGAAGTAGAGGGCTTGTTGAAATGCAAAATTCTACCTCCTTACAACTTGTATCATCCCGTACTCCCCGCTAAAATGAATAATAAATTGATGTTTGTTTTGTGTAGAACCTGCGGTGAGACTTTAAACCAAAGGGAATGTTTTCATGATAGTGAGGAAAGGGCAATGGTAGGTACATGGACCATGGATGAAATTAGAAAAGCTGTAGAAAAAGGCTATGTGATCTTGGACATGTACGAGTTGTGGGAGTACGAGGTAGCCACATACGAGAAAGATGGACTTTTTACCGATTTTATTAATAAATTCTTGAAAGTAAAGCAGGAAGCCTCAGGGTATCCCGCATGGTGTAATACCGAAGAGGACAAAGACAAGTATGTTTCTGATTTCTTTGAGCGTGAGGGTATTCAAATGGAGAAAGACAAAATTGCTAAAAATGGAGGACTCAGGTCAGTAGCTAAATTAATGTTAAATTCATTCTGGGGCAAGTTTGGTCAACGGGAAAACATGACAAAAACTGAAATCGTGAGGGACTCTAAAGAATTATTCAATTCGTTAACTCAACCAGGAAAGGAAGTAAAGTTTGTTGAAGTAATTAACCAAGAGGTTTTATTAGTTAATTGGCAGAATGTTAATGATGCCGGTGAGGCTCTAAAGACTGTAAATGTTGTAATTGCGGCCTACACCACTGCTCATGCCAGGCTTAAACTGTATGAACACTTAGATGCCCTTGGAGGTCAAGTCCTTTACTATGACACGGACTCGTGTATTTATCTATACAGGGGAGGATTGTACAGGGTCCCTACGGGAGATTACCTCGGGGAAATGACGGACGAATTGACGAGTGAGTTCGGGCCCGGCTCTTATATCTTAGAGTTTGTTTCTGGGGGACCAAAGACCTACGCATACCTTGTCTGGTCAACCAAAAAGCAAAAGCTAGAAACTGTATGTAAAATCAAGGGCCTCACCCTCAATATGAAGACTTCCGAAACATTAAATTTTGAACAGTTAAAAAAGATGGTCCTTAGTGAAGCTGCTGAAATTTTAGAAATTGAAGAAAACAGAATCAGGAGAACAAAGAGACGAGAAGTCGTTACAGTAAGTGAAATTAAAAAGTTTAAAATTACAGGGCCCAAGAGAAGATTTAATGATGATCACGACACCCTGCCTTTCGGCTTTAAAAAACAAAGAGTTGCTTAATGGAGCTGTCACTCACACGGGTACTGAGCGTATATACCTCTAAACATCAGCTCTATTAACTCATTCTGTTCTGAGACGTGGTAGTGAACGGACGTGTCTGTGTCTGTTACTGTTTTATCTTGTTTGTCTCTTCTTGTAGAATGTCTGCTGAAAATAATACACTCCCTATTCAAGGGGTGTTTTTGAAGTTTATATCTAAAAGGAAGTTAAATGAAAATTCAAAGTTTCGCATTAAATCCTCAGTGTATGAGTTCTTTCTTACTGGGCCAATAAACGTATCGGAATGGCCTTTAGTGTTTTCGGAGTACATAGTAGATAAAATAACGGAGAACTCCTCATCAAACACCTACATTGGAGTATCAGTAAAGTACGGTGATATCTCAGGAAATATACCATTCTTTCCTTTAGGGAATCTAACACCAACAGTCTTTGATGATCACTTTGAAAACATATTTTGTAACGTTAAGAAACTATCTGGTGTTTTACGTCTTGAAGTAACACTTGTCTCAATTCCATGTTGCTACCTTCGATAAAGGTAGCACCTTTCCTTACGGAGCAATGTTACTCCTGTATATACCAAATGTCACTAGTACAGTTCATCATTCTGCTTCAAGTCGTGATACTGATCAGGCGTGTTTTGTGCTGCTCTTGCCTGTACTATTGAGTAAATTGTGACATGGCTGCCAAGTTCTATACATTCAATAACAAACCAGTATTGGTTCTGTTTGATAGTGAAGGAAAGCCGTGGTTTAAAGCTAGAGACGTAGCTACTGCTCTAAAGCATGTTAATGGCTGGAGTGCAGTTCGGAAACATGTAGATAGCAGTGATAAATTAACTGTTGGAAGTTTTTCCGACGCCCAAAAACAGGGCGTTGGGCCGATTGAGAAAACAACGGTTTTTATAAATGAAGCCGGATTATGTTCTTTGATGTTAAAGTCAAGTACTCCTGAAGCAAGACTATTAGTAAGAAGTCTGTTACCGGAGAAGTTTTACCTTACTTACACAAATATGAAAGATGAAAGTACACTTTAAATGTAGTTTTTCTTTAAAATCACAAGTTCCCACTGTATGTGTGTGTGTGTGTGTGTGTGTGTGTGTGTGTGTGTGTGTGTGTGTGAATGAAGGTCACTGGCGTGGGTGACGAAAAGCCCCGTAAACCTGAATGTGTGATGAAGGGTTTAGTAGATTGAGGCGCCGGGCTAACACCCCGGCTACTCCTTCGAACAACCCGGTGTGAATGAAGGACTTTGTACATTGAGGAGCCTGGCCAACACCCTGGCTACTCATTGGAACAGTCCGTACGGTGGGACTTGTAAAAAAGTATAAAAAGTAAAATAAAAAAATAAACGGAGGAGACAACTATTTTGTTTTTGGAAGGTCTCCACGAGTCATGGCGGTGGAGGGGCCATGACTTTACTAAAAATTCTCTGTTTATCTTAGTAAATGTAGAGTTTAAAGGTGTTAAAATGAACGGACTTTGTCTAAGTAAATGACCGCCTTCCTCATACACAATGAACGGATTGACAGAGAATACAAAAAAATATAAAAAGGAGGTAGCATTTTTGTTATGGAGTGGCTACCACAGTGAGAGGCGATGGTCGGGGCCTCTCACCCCAGAGGTTAGGCCTCCAGGGGAAGCTCTGGGTAACCAAAAAGAACGCGCCGACGCTCCTACGGCCTAGCCTAAAGGCTTAGCGTGGTGTGGAAACGCGAGCGTTCAAAATTATTTCATTGAGGTTAGCTTTCTTGCCTATCCATTTCTGCTAGTGTTCTGCTAGTATTCTCTCCTTTAAGTTACTGTTAGTAGAGGTTTTCCAAAATAATCCTGCTACCATAAGTATAAAGTTCCAAATATTCCTCAACGTAGAGTTTTTAAAGCAACTAATTACACCAAAAAGTCACATCTGAACTCTAAAATGTGTAATCTCTGTACCTTTTAACTTTACAAAATACCCTACTGTCTCTTTTTACACATTAGTTTTAATTGATAATCAGCGGACCCTGCGTGTAGATAGGTCCATCCCATAGACCATCTACACGTGTAATTTTATCAAGGGGTACGGGGTAATGTAAGACCAAATTAATAGGAGAAATCTAACCCCGCCATTACGGTGGGGTTTGAAAGTAATACCATTACCACACCATATCCTACCCTGCCACTCCTCCCAATACCATATTCTACCATACTATAACTCAAAATACCCTTTCATACCATGCCATACAATACAAAACCATACCATACCCTACCCTACCATACCTCACCAAAGCCATAACATCCTATACCAAAGCCACAATACCAATACCCCCACCAAAGGCACCATATCCTAACACCCCACCCAAATACCATACAATAACATGACACACCATACCCTACCCTACTATACCTCCCAATACCATATTCTACCCTACCATACCTCCCAATACCCTACCATGTCATACCATACCATACAATATCAACACCCTACCATACCTCCCAACACCCACACCATACCAAACCATCAAATCCCATACCATACCATTACCCTACCATACCCTACCCTACCATTCCTCCCAATACCATATTCTACCCCACCATACCTCCCAATACCCTATCATGCTATACCATACAATACAATATCAACACCATACCATACCCTACCATACCACACCAAAACCATAACATCCTATACCAAAGTCACAATACCAATACCCCCACCACCCTATCCTAACATCTTACCCAAATACCATACAATAACATGACATACCATACAATAACATGACATACCATATTCTACCCTACCATACCTCCCAATACCCTACCATGTCATACCATACCATACAATATCAACACCATACCATACAATACAATACCACACCATACCAAACCATCAAATCCCATACCATACCATAGTAATGTTATAAAAAGGGTACGGGAATTGCTCACCCTTGCTGGTTTTCATACTTTCGTTGGGGTACAAAATGTAACCAAAATACCTTCAGTTTATTTTATTAAAAGAGAGTTCCAAGTCCAGACCCATGGAGTGAGGGTATAGTTTTCTTGCCTAGCTATTTCTGCCAGCCTCTTCTCTCCTTTAAGTTACTGTTAATAGTACTTTGAGATTTCTAAACAATTAAATGCATAGAAAGTTTCCCAAAGTAATTCTTTAGTAACACTTAATTTACAGGCATACACAACAGCTACAATTATCCACTCATGAAGCTAAAATCCAGCTAATTCCCCCAATGCCTCAAGACAATGTCCCTAAATAACAGCTAAAACCCAGATAAAGCTTGATGCTCCTAAATAACAGGTAAAAGTCAACATACTTTATTAACAATTACTTTTCTTCATAACAGCTAAAAAATAGCCAGAGAGTCATTTTAGCGAAAGGGGGGTGTATTGACCCCCTTCAGTACATTCACGTTAAACAGTCAGTCAAAGTATAATTTATTTTGTGTTGGTTTGCCACTAATTTTCTTTGTATGTAAGTTTGTTTCAATTACATATATTTTACAGTAGTATGATTTAAGAGTAGCTGAGATCTTGGATGATGTAGAGAAAACAGTGCTAGAAGGTCGGGGTAAGGCACTGACCCCCTTTAAACTATCAATCAAACACAGTTTACACCAATAAACCAGGCCTTTACTATATTTAACATAAAAACATAAGCTAAAACTTTCAAACACCCTGAAAAAACTAGAATGACAGAGCTTGTAGTCTGTCCAGTTTTTGTAATGTTTCTTCTTTACAGAGTTTAAATTGTAGTGTGGGTTAATAAGTACCAACAAATCTCAAGATATTACATTTTAAAGTATAGCAGCTGTCTTGATACTTACCCACAGTACAGGGTTTAGGTTTTGGTAAGATGTAGTGGAGGTTAACAGGTACGTACATTACAAGTTTCATGTAAATCGGCCCTTCCGTTCTCAATAAATTACATTTCAAAGTATAGCTCCTGCAATTGTTTTGATGCTTACCTGCAGTACAGAGTTTAGGTTTTGGTAAGATGTAGCGGAAGTTAACAAGTACATACATACCAAGTTTCATGAGAATCAGTCAAGCCATTCTCAAAATATTACGTTTTAAAGTTTTACACCCTCCATCATCCCTTAAACAACCTTTTCCTACCCTCCAACAATATTGAAAGTTAGAGGAGGTTAACAAGTACCTGCATACCAAGTTTCATTAAAATAAGCCCAATGGTTCTTAAGATATTGGTTTTTAAAGTATGGCTCCTTCAATTATTTTGATACTTACCCGCAGTACAGGGTTTAGGTTTTTGTAAGATGTAGCGGAGGTTAACAGGTACCCACATACCAAATTTAATTCATATCGACTGAGCCGTTCTCGAGATATTTAATTTTGAAATTTTGCCCCTTCAATTTTTTGGATGCAACCCGCAACATTTTGTTTAATATTTTTCATTTGGGTAGCTGTCCCTCGCGCGCGCCTACACTACGTAGTAGGCGAAATCTGTTATCAGAATCGCTCTAGGACTTACCGTTTTCGAGATATTAGCGATTTTAGGATAATCAGACTCAAAAAAGAGAAGAAGAAGAAGGAAAAAGAGAGAAGCAGTGGCACGGAGTGGTGAGGGGGAGAGGGGAAGGTGAGGGGAGTAACATAGCATGCAGAAGGAGAAGAAATAAATCAGAGGATGGCTGAGGGGGAGTGGGGAGGGGGAAGGTGAGGGGTGAGAAGAAGAAGAACACGCAAGTGCTAACAGAAGTGATCAGTAGTCTACGCTGTGAGTGAGTGCTAACATGTTTTGTTCTTTTATATATGTTCATTTGTTGGGAAGTGTTCTTACACTACCCATGCTTCAGCGTGACGTAATTTTCGGTTGGTCACGTTAGCGTGACGTAAGTTGCCAATAGGTATTTTGTTTTCTTAAGTTGGTACCACTGGTATGTAGGTCATGTTTTTAGTTTTGCAATTTTCTTAGGTTGGCAACACGTTTCCCCATAAGAAACCGTGTTACGGCTGGATCATAGGGTAGACTACTGATCACTTCTGTTAGCACTTGCGTGTTCTTCTTCTTCTCACCCCTCACCTTCCCCCTCCCCACTCCCCCTCAGCCATCCTCTGGTTTATTTCTTCTCCTTCTGCATGCTATGTTACTCCCCTCACCTTCCCCTCTCCCCCTCACCACTCCGTGCCACTGCTTCTCTCTTTTTCCTTCTTCTTCTTCTCTTTTTTGAGTCTGATTATCCTAAAATCGCTAATATCTCGAAAACGGTAAGTCCTAGAGCGATTCTGATAACAGATTTCGCCTACTACGTAGTGTAGGCGCGCGCGAGGGACAGCTACCCAAATGAAAAATATTAAACAAAATGTTGCGGGTTGCATCCAAAAAATTGAAGGGGCAAAATTTCAAAATTAAATATCTCGAGAACGGCTTAGTCGATATGAATTAAATTTGGTATGTGGGTACCTGTTGACCTCCGCTACATCTTACAAAAACCTAAACCCTGTACTGCGGGTAAGTATCAAAATAATTGAAGGAGCCATACTTTAAAAATCAATATCTTAAGAACCATTGGGCTTATTTTAATGAAACTTGGTATGCAGGTACTTGTTAACCTCCTCTAACTTTCAATATTGTTGGAGGGTAGGAAAAGGTTGTTTAAGGGATGATGGAGGGTGTAAAACTTTAAAACGTAATATTTTGAGAATGGCTTGACTGATTCTCATGAAACTTGGTATGTATGTACTTGTTAACTTCCGCTACATCTTACCAAAACCTAAACTCTGTACTGCAGGTAAGCATCAAAACAATTGCAGGAGCTATACTTTGAAATGTAATTTATTGAGAACGGAAGGGCCGATTTACATGAAACTTGTAATGTACGTACCTGTTAACCTCCACTACATCTTACCAAAACCTAAACCCTGTACTGTGGGTAAGTATCAAGACAGCTGCTATACTTTAAAATGTAATATCTTGAGATTTGTTGGTACTTATTAACCCACACTACAATTTAAACTCTGTAAAGAAGAAACATTACAAAAACTGGACAGACTACAAGCTCTGTCATTCTAGTTTTTTCAGGGTGTTTGAAAGTTTTAGCTTATGTTTTTATGTTAAATATAGTAAAGGCCTGGTTTATTGGTGTAAACTGTGTTTGATTGATAGTTTAAAGGGGGTCAGTGCCTTACCCCGACCTTCTAGCACTGTTTTCTCTACATCATCCAAGATCTCAGCTACTCTTAAATCATACTACTGTAAAATATATGTAATTGAAACAAACTTACATACAAAGAAAATTAGTGGCAAACCAACACAAAATAAATTATACTTTGACTGACTGTTTAACGTGAATGTACTGAAGGGGGTCAATACACCCCCCTTTCGCTAAAATGACTCTCTGGCTATTTTTTAGCTGTTATGAAGAAAAGTAATTGTTAATAAAGTATGTTGACTTTTACCTGTTATTTAGGAGCATCAAGCTTTATCTGGGTTTTAGCTGTTATTTAGGGACATTGTCTTGAGGCATTGGGGGAATTAGCTGGATTTTAGCTTCATGAGTGGATAATTGTAGCTGTTGTGTATGCCTGTAAATTAAGTGTTACTAAAGAATTACTTTGGGAAACTTTCTATGCATTTAATTGTTTAGAAATCTCAAAGTACTATTAACAGTAACTTAAAGGAGAGAAGAGGCTGGCAGAAATAGCTAGGCAAGAAAACTATACCCTCACTCCATGGGTCTGGACTTGGAACTCTCTTTTAATAAAATAAACTGAAGGTATTTTGGTTACATTTTGTACCCCAACGAAAGTATGAAAACCAGCAAGGGTGAGCAATTCCCGTACCCTTTTTATAACATTACTATGGTATGGTATGGGATTTGATGGTTTGGTATGGTGTGGTATTGTATTGTATGGTATGGTGTTGATATTGTATGGTATGGTATGACATGGTAGGGTATTGGGAGGTATGGTAGGGTAGAATATGGTATGTCATGTTATTGTATGGTATGTCATGTTATTGTATGGTATTTGGGTAAGATGTTAGGATAGGGTGGTGGGGGTATTGGTATTGTGACTTTGGTATAGGATGTTATGGTTTTGGTGTGGTATGGTAGGGTATGGTATGGTGTTGATATTGTATTGTATGGTATAGCATGATAGGGTATTGGGAGGTATGGTGGGGTAGAATATGGTATTGGGAGGAATGGTAGGGTAGGGTATGGTAGGGTAATGGTATGGTATGGGATTTGATGGTTTGGTATGGTGTGGGTGTTGGGAGGTATGGTAGGGTGTTGATATTGTATGGTATGGTATGACATGGTAGGGTATTGGGAGGTATGGTAGGGTAGAATATGGTATTGGGAGGTATTGTAGGGTAGGGTATGGTATGTCATGTTATTGTATGGTATTTGGGTGGGGTGTTAGGATATGGTGCCTTTGGTGGGGGTATTGGTATTGTGGCTTTGGTATAGGATGTTATGGCTTTGGTGAGGTATGGTAGGGTAGGGTATGGTATGGTTTTGTATTGTATGGCATGGTATGAAAGGGTATTGGGAGTTATAGTATGGTAGAATATGGTATTGGGAGGAGTGGCAGGGTAGGATATGGTGTGGTAATGGTATTACTTTCAAACCCCACCGTAATGGCGGGGTTAGATTTCTCCTATTAATTTGGTCTTACATTACCCCGTACCCCTTGATAAAATTACACGTGTAGATGGTCTATGGGATGGACCTATCTACACGCAGGGTCCGCTGATTATCAATTAAAACTAATGTGTAAAAAGAGACAGTAGGGTATTTTGTAAAGTTAAAAGGTACAGAGATTACACGTTTTAGAGTTCAGATGTGACTTTTTGGTGTAATTAGTTGCTTTAAAAACTCTACGTTGAGGAATATTTGGAACTTTATACTTATGGTAGCAGGATTATTTTGGAAAACCTCTACTAACAGTAACTTAAAGGAGAGAATACTAGCAGAACACTAGCAGAAATGGATAGGCAAGAAAGCTAACCTCAATGAAATAATTTTGAACGCTCGCGTTTCCACACCACGGTAAGCCTTTAGGCTAGGCCGTAGGAGCGTCGGCGCGTTCTTTTTGGTTACCCAGAGCTTCCCCTGGAGGCCTAACCTCTGGGGTGAGAGGCCCCGACCATCGCCTCTCACTGTGGTAGCCACTCCATAACAAAAATGCTACCTCCTTTTTATATTTTTTTGTATTCTCTGTCAATCCGTTCATTGTGTATGAGGAAGGCGGTCATTTACTTAGACAAAGTCCGTTCATTTTAACACCTTTAAACTCTACATTTACTAAGATAAACAGAGAATTTTTAGTAAAGTCATGGCCCCTCCACCGCCATGACTCGTGGAGACCTTCCAAAAACAAAATAGTTGTCTCCTCCGTTTATTTTTTTATTTTACTTTTTATACTTTTTTACAAGTCCCACCGTACGGACTGTTCCAATGAGTAGCCAGGGTGTTGGCCAGGCTCCTCAATGTACAAAGTCCTTCATTCACACCGGGTTGTTCGAAGGAGTAGCCGGGGTGTTAGCCCGGCGCCTCAATCTACTAAACCCTTCATCACACATTCAGGTTTACGGGGCTTTTCGTCACCCACGCCAGTGACCTTCATTCACACACACACACACACACACACACACACACACACACACACACACATACAGTGGGAACTTGTGATTTTAAAGAAAAACTACATTTAAAGTGTACTTTCATCTTTCATATTTGTGTAAGTAAGGTAAAACTTCTCCGGTAACAGACTTCTTACTAATAGTCTTGCTTCAGGAGTACTTGACTTTAACATCAAAGAACATAATCCGGCTTCATTTATAAAAACCGTTGTTTTCTCAATCGGCCCAACGCCCTGTTTTTGGGCGTCGGAAAAACTTCCAACAGTTAATTTATCACTGCTATCTACATGTTTCCGAACTGCACTCCAGCCATTAACATGCTTTAGAGCAGTAGCTACGTCTCTAGCTTTAAACCACGGCTTTCCTTCACTATCAAACAGAACCAATACTGGTTTGTTATTGAATGTATAGAACTTGGCAGCCATGTCACAATTTACTCAATAGTACAGGCAAGAGCAGCACAAAACACGCCTGATCAGTATCACGACTTGAAGCAGAATGATGAACTGTACTAGTGACATTTGGTATATACAGGAGTAACATTGCTCCGTAAGGAAAGGTGCTACCTTTATCGAAGGTAGCAACATGGAATTGAGACAAGTGTTACTTCAAGACGTAAAACACCAGATAGTTTCTTAACGTTACAAAATATGTTTTCAAAGTGATCATCAAAGACTGTTGGTGTTAGATTCCCTAAAGGAAAGAATGGTATATTTCCTGAGATATCACCGTACTTTACTGATACTCCAATGTAGGTGTTTGATGAGGAGTTCTCCGTTATTTTATCTACTATGTACTCCGAAAACACTAAAGGCCATTCCGATACGTTTATTGGCCCAGTAAGAAAGAACTCATACTCTGAGGATTTAATGCGAAACTTTGAATTTTCATTTAACTTCCTTTTAGATATAAACTTCAAAAACACCCCTTGAATAGGGAGTGTATTATTTTCAGCAGACATTCTACAAGAAGAGACAAACAAGATAAAACAGTAACAGACACAGACACGTCCGTTCACTACCACGTCTCAGAACAGAATGAGTTAATAGAGCTGATGTTTAGAGGTATATACGCTCAGTACCCGTGTGAGTGACAGCTCCATTAAGCAACTCTTTGTTTTTTAAAGCCGAAAGGCAGGGTGTCGTGATCATCATTAAATCTTCTCTTGGGCCCTGTAATTTTAAACTTTTTAATTTCACTTACTGTAACGACTTCTCGTCTCTTTGTTCTCCTGATTCTGTTTTCTTCAATTTCTAAAATTTCAGCAGCTTCACTAAGGACCATCTTTTTTAACTGTTCAAAATTTAATGTTTCGGAAGTCTTCATATTGAGGGTGAGGCCCTTGATTTTACATACAGTTTCTAGCTTTTGCTTTTTGGTTGACCAGACAAGGTATGCGTAGGTCTTTGGTCCCCCAGAAACAAACTCTAAGATATAAGAGCCGGGCCCGAACTCACTCGCCAATTCGTCCGTCATTTCCCCGAGGTAATCTCCCGTAGGGACCCTGTACAATCCTCCCCTGTATAGATAAATACACGAGTCCGTGTCATAGTAAAGGACTTGACCTCCAAGGGCATCTAAGTGTTCATACAGTTTAAGCCTGGCATGAGCAGTGGTGTAGGCCGCAATTACAACATTTACAGTCTTTAGAGCCTCACCGGCATCATTAACATTCTGCCAATTAACTAATAAAACCTCTTGGTTAATTACTTCAACAAACTTTACTTCCTTTCCTGGTTGAGTTAACGAATTGAATAATTCTTTAGAGTCCCTCACGATTTCAGTTTTTGTCATGTTTTCCCGTTGACCAAACTTGCCCCAGAATGAATTTAACATTAATTTAGCTACTGACCTGAGTCCTCCATTTTTAGCAATTTTGTCTTTCTCCATTTGAATACCCTCACGCTCAAAGAAATCAGAAACATACTTGTCTTTGTCCTCTTCGGTATTACACCATGCGGGATACCCTGAGGCTTCCTGCTTTACTTTCAAGAATTTATTAATAAAATCGGTAAAAAGTCCATCTTTCTCGTATGTGGCTACCTCGTACTCCCACAACTCGTACATGTCCAAGATCACATAGCCTTTTTCTACAGCTTTTCTAATTTCATCCATGGTCCATGTACCTACCATTGCCCTTTCCTCACTATCATGAAAACATTCCCTTTGGTTTAAAGTCTCACCGCAGGTTCTACACAAAACAAACATCAATTTATTATTCATTTTAGCGGGGAGTACGGGATGATACAAGTTGTAAGGAGGTAGAATTTTGCATTTCAACAAGCCCTCTACTTCAAGGTCTCTCTCTCGGCACTCATTTCCAACGTAAACAGTAGGATGACCAACGGGATACTTACAATATTTATTCACAAACGGATAAAGGGAGCAAACATCAACGTATTGGATTGATTCTCCCTCTTCACATTTACAATACGTTTTAGTATTACCCGTTCTGCCTCCAAAGAAGGAATCCCTAGGATTAAGCGGAAGTGTGTTTAGAATGGACAGTTGGTTCAAGTGATTTAGTTTTTTGTCCTTTTTCAAAGCTCTAAATTCACACTCCCACATCTCCACAACATCATAGTCGTTAAACTTTGCCATTTTGGATTTTGTTCTCTCGTAACGGAGATGCAAACTGTCTGAGGGATCCTCCGGCAGAGGTTCTTCTCTGCTATATTGATAACATTTTGGACACCCGTGCCAATAACACCCGTGAAACTCGTAAATTCGTTCCCCGTCAAACCCATCTACTTTTAGTCCATTAATTTTAGCTTCTCTGCCCCGGCCCGCATGTTGAATCTTTACTCCACGTTTCTCCTCCTCCCATGTTAACCACTGTAAAGCAACAGCTGACTGATTGTCTGCAAGTCGGTACCCTGATTTTGGTATTAGTCCAATAGTATTTTCTTTTAAGAAGTTACGGCGGAAGGCCAAGTTACATGCACTGGCGATTGTTATAGCCTCGAGAAAAGGATCTACGTTACACTCTTGAAGAAGTAAGGCTCTAAATTTAATACATGCCTGAGCTAAAATCTCCACGTCTGAAATACAGTACTCCAAGATTTCCTTCTTAAAATCAAACACGTAGTCTTCAGCGACTCGTTCGTCATACCATTCTTCAAAGGCCTTGTGTGGTTTCTCAAACATTGATTCCGGACAGTAGTATTTTTTGTCGGGCATAGGGCCTACATAATCTTGGTTCGCTAGAGTGTTGAAGAGATGGGGAAAGTAGCCCTTCTTTTTCTCGGGAGGCAGGTCAAAGGCGTTAGGGAGCGCAGCGAGAGCCATGGGGAAATAGCTCAGTGAGTCCACAAACCTTACGTTGGCTACTTCAATCAAAATAGCTTTAGTTCCCCGAGGAGTTATTTTTGGTGTAAATTTAGTTTCTTCCATAATATACTGTAGTATGAATTGGAAGTCAAAACCCTGCCCATTGTGGGCAATTACACAGACATCTTTAAATTTTTTTCGAATTCCCATGATATAGTCCATGAAGTGTTTTACCGGTTCTTTTTCAAATACCCTTTGCCGTTCCGAGCAAGTTTCACACTCACCCCCATTAATACATTTAAAGCAGTACTGTTGTGATACACACAAGTTTACTTTATGAACTTTTTTTATCAGGGTCAGAGGGGAGAGACTCATCCTGCCTTGTTTCCAAGTCAAAGAAAATAAACAAAAAATCACGGGCCTTCGGTGTTCTCCTATCTACCCTCATGAAACACTGATGTGCCGGGTCTTTGAACGCTTCGCAGGGTTTACAGTAAACTTCTCCGCATACATGAGCTGTCTTACGTCTTTTTGGATAAATCATTTTCTTACAGTCACGGCAGAGTTTTACAGTTTTACAAATTTGCCCTTGATGAGCTACTAAACACCGCTCATTTTTGAAGGAGCGGTTGCAAAAACGGCATGTGATGCCACCGTGTTCTAGTTTACAGGGCGGGGAGATGGTATGACAGGACGAGCATCTGTTAGAGCACCGATGCTCATGTCTGTTGCTGTAGGGGATATGACAGGCTTCACAAAAGAAATTGCAAACAAACGCAGCAGTTAAGTTTGTAATTACATTATAATGACCGTTGTGAAAAAGAAGGTTAATTTTTAATTTAGCGTCTTCATTACCTCCTTCAAAGTAAACATCCCGGCCTTTTTTGTCGTAGTTGTAGACGGTAATTTTGTATTTTTTAAGATGGGACTGGAATTTTTCAAGCTCAGGGATTCCTGCACCCTCCTCGGGCATTTCTACACGGGCTTTTGCTATGAGCTTATTAGCTCTGAAAGTTTGTCTTTTACCCTTGTCTTTTCGAATAGCGTAGATCTGAGGATCATTTTTCGCATACGCTTTGCCTACTACCAACGCTCTAGCCAAACATAAATTGTCTTTATTATTAATTACTACAATTCCCCGTCTCGCTTTAGATTCTTCATCAAAGGTATTGTAAAAGTCGGGTCTTGCCCTTCCTTTACCTACGGGGACGTTAATCCTCGTAACATCAACTCTAAACGTGTCACTAGAGGTTATAGATTGCGCATTGCTTTGAATTATGCCCCCGAAAATATCCCAGAGAACATCACCGCTAACTTCAGAGACCGGTCTCAACGATACGTATCCCGGTTCAGCACTTTTTAAATTTATAGACTGTAATTTAAACCCTAGATAATCAGTGGGTGCAACGTTGGCTTTGGATGTCTCTACAATTTGATTAAAACCTTTACGAATCCAATCAAACTCAGAGATACCCTTGGGAGGTTTAGTGAATTTGAAAACAGTGTTAGTCCCGTAAAGTCTAAAGTGATTAACGTAGGTTTCATCTTTACTAATTAAATGTACCGGGTTTTGAGGGTCCTTTTTAGAAACATCCATCCTTCAACAGAGAATTGAATACTGAAAACAAGCTAAACTGTGTTAACGCTTAAAAGAGCAAGTACCCCAACCAGAGTCAAACTCACAAGGATATTACTGAATTACGCAGAATCAATAATAATCTGTGCAAGAGAACACTTACGCAAGAGCAGCACAAAACACGTCTGATCAGCGTCACGACTGAAATCAGACTGAAGAACTAGAGCTTGTTGCAAGAGATATATATAGAGAGTGGACCTGTTACTTTTTCACTGTTTGATCTACTGAAACTGATACTTTTGGACCTGTTACCTTGAAAACTGTGGGAGTGGGAGTGGGTAGTGTTGGACCTGTTACTTTATTGGAACGGTTACTTTTTGAACTGTTACTTTGTGGCAGTCTTCATCGATATTAAATGAACAAGATATATGATGTAACTGTAACACTTGGAACTGATACTTTAAAGTCACCGATCAGGTTCTCTAAAAGAACAGGTACAGAGGATCTACAAAAGAGCACAGTACCTCTGTATTACTACGCAAGTCAGAAAAACACTAACACACAAACTACGCAAGTCAAACCAGAACTACAGGTTACCGAAAGTTAACTCTAATGAAGGTATCAAACACTACTCTAACCAAGAACAAGAATAGAAAGTTAGATTACTGTCACTCAACACATACAAACACAACACTACTGTTGACACAAGGATGTGAGGTTAGGAAAAGTGAGGTTATGTTAATCAATACATACAAAAACTGCTCCAACCAAAACTGCATAAAATAACAATAATAGAAATTGAGGTTGCTGAGGTGAATTTACTGTACAAAAGAACCAGGGCAAAAAATCAGGTTACTGGAGGTTATGTTAGTCAACACAACACTACTTTAGCCACGAGGAAGTGAGGGTATGTTTACTTTCCTTACTGTAAACTAATAAGACAGATTAAATGGATACACCACACAGCATTACTCTAGCCAAGAAAATAAACACGCATACAACACAAAAATAAAATAAAGTACACCATACACGGAAAATTAATATAACACAGTAAAGTTGGAGTGTAACGGGTGAGGTTAGAAAAAGTGAGGTTACGTCATATTAGGTTATGGTAAGAAAATGGTTGAGATTGAGGTTATGGTAATCAGCATATACAAGTACGTCACTACCGAGTAAAACAAAATGGTGAAGTTACTTAATAAAGAACAAGGACAGAAAGTGATATTACTGTCAGTCAACACATACAAGTACGACACAACTCTTGACACAAGGAAGTGGGATTACTGTTACCGGCATGTTAGTCAGCACATACAAACACTAATCTAGTCAAATCAAACAATTAAATACAACACACAAAACTACTCTTACAAGAAAATAAGGCTTTTGTGACTCTCAAAGGTTACTGTTATGTTAGTCAACACATACAAACACAACACTACCAAGTAAAACAAAAATGGTGA